>CM076570.1:621509330-621962676 GCA_034641835.2 Pinus albicaulis
TAAGCTGATGAAGTGCGGCGCACTATATGTGCAAGATAACCTATTTCTTAACTTTTTGTCGTTTTTGGTTTTCTAAGGTGAAATGGAAATTCTAAGATGAAAACAAGTTTTGTTATGTTTGTTCAAGGAAGTGATATCCCCTATATTGATTTACCAACTTGAAATTTTAAAAAGCAATTTGAAATTTACAATGACAAGACTTAAAAAGGAAAATGAAAATGTGTTGCTGAAATGAAAAGGTGCTGCTAATCTAATAAACCAAAACAGTAAACTAGTGAACATGAAAACCAAACTATTCTTGCTGCCAACTAAACACAAAAGAAACTATGCTTAAGGAAATTCAAAATTGCAACAAAATAAATCTAAATCAGATTACATCAATTCATTTTTTGACCCTTCATCATTAGACCAGCTATGACTTTCGGAAGTAATCATAAACAACTTGTGTAACTGATATTTAATTTGCAGAAAGTAAACTAATACTAAACCATATACTCATGATTCAATCCCTCGCCATCAGTCCAGCTGTGGCTTTCGGAGGCAAATGAAGATGTCATACATGATTTAATATATCTAAATTTGCAGAAAAGAAACTAATACTAAACTACACATTTCATAATGCAGTCCCTCACCATCAGTCCAGCTGTGGCTTTCGGAGGCAACTGAAGACGCTATGAGCAGCTTAATATATCTAAATTTAACTACTGAATCAGATAAGCAAAACTAAAATGTACAAAGCAAGACAGAAGTTAAACAAAAGCTATGAAAAGCAAACTAGCAGCAGAACAATGTTAGTTTCATGTCATTAGTAAAAATACTATGAAAATGCCCGGGCTGTCTACCTAAAACCTGCACAAGAAAACTGATCAGTGATTAACAATCATAAAAAAACATGAAAGACAGAAATGAAATGGAAATTATGGAAATTTATAAACAGAAATGAAACAAATACAAAGTATGAACATATGGATGGATTATGATACAATGACTTTTAAAAGAAATGAAATGAAAAATGTACACTAATACACAAAACCTTAGCTGAGCAGGGGCCCTCTACACAGCCTTGGTAACGATCCTCAAACACGAATTAAGTTGAAAAACAGAGTCTTCTCATATTAACAAACAGTTCATTACAGAATGGTAGTGTTACGGCTTAAGGGTTGCGTAATCACTACAAAGCAAACTAACAGATAACAGAGTACATTCACGAACATCAACTATCAACTTAACAACTAACTTTTTGTGCGTATGCAAACGCTCTATATATAACAATAAACTGTAACTGTCTCCTAAAGTTCATGATGGCAGAGAGCACGTAGACCACTACGTCCACGGATATAGGAGTATGGCCATGTTGGAAAGTGAATCTACGGAAGGTGGATGCTTGAATTCAACTCCAGAGCTTTGCACAGATGTCGATTTAACCTCCGCAAGCTTAGAAACGGCCGTATGGATGTTTATTTGCTGCAAACTTAATCTAGCAGCGAGCATGCAACTCCACATAGTTATTGCAATGAGCCCAGCTTTGGCGCGAACGCTTCTTTGGACGAGTTTGCTTGAACCAATAGGACACGAACCATGTCCACGTCATTCCTGACCTGCCCATGTGGCTCGTTTCCCTTTTAGACACCTGTAGCATATAGTTTCACAAAATAGCTGCGGAAAGTTGCAGCAGCTGCGGAAAGTAATGAATTACGCAGTTGTGGTAAATATGGAAAATAGAAAACACAAAAACATAATTAAAAACCATGTTGGACCCACTTTTGCACATGATATTGACAATTTGGGAGGTTTAGGTGAGTGAAAAAGGTATGGAAAAGTGTATGGAAAAGGTGCAAATTTGGGACTCAACATACCCCCACTGTGAAGGTGTTGCATGTCCTCATGCAACCAAAATTTTGATACTCTTTGTTCGGTTCATGTGCCTTGATACTTCAGCCAGCACATCCAATCCCCTTCTCTTCTTCTTTGGTACTGCCATCATTCTGGGTTTCTTCATTAAGCACCTAAATTTGATATTTACAAGTGCTCTGCTCAATTTTTGGCATTTCCTTTTTAATTTCTTATTCTTCTTTTGCCAAATACCCAAATGTAACATAGTATTATCATGGATGATCTTGTCCAGTTTGCCTTGTTCTTTCAGTGTTTCATTTTCATTTTTGATATGTCGATTCAAAAGCTCCAGCTCAAAAATTTCCTGTTTTAATGACTGAACTAAATCATCCTGCAATGTATGAGGCTGAATGGAAGAGGTACTTGGGCCTGTGGCTGCCTTCTCCAAGGATTCTATATAGTCATATACCTCCTGCTGTTTGGGATCTACTTCCGGTGTCTTTTTCATTGGGCTGTCCCCAAAATGCTGCAAGGGAGAATTATGTTCAAAATCTGGCCGAGGAGGACTTACATCAATATTTTGTTGAGAATAAGATGGAGTATGCTCATTATCTAATTGGGAGTGAAAGGAGTCAGGTTCACTAACTGACTGAAATGGACTATGGTCAGTTGGAGACTGTTCAGATGTCTCCTCACCCAAATCAATGAAATGAGGACCTTTAATTTGTGTTTTTCTCAATTTTCCCTTAAGCCTGCTGCTTCTCCTCACATGCTGTGGTACACTACCCTTTTGTTCTTGTTTTCTTGTCTCTGCCTTCTTGGATATGGATGACTGTTTTTGAAGATAAACTAATCTGTCAGATAGTATTTGGTGATCTTCTTCTTCAGAAGAAGGAGTTTTATGGACAGCCTCAATAATTTCTTTCCCTTTTGGTATTATTGGCTTCTTAGCTTTAATTTCCTTCTTCTTCCTTTCTACCAATCTCTCTTCCCTATCAGTTTTTTTCATAGTAGTAGTAGAAGTGTTTTGGATTTCATCTATTGTTCTTTTCCTTCTACTTCTTTTTGCTGTGCTAGCTGCGGGAATTTCCTGAGTAGGAGCAATTTGGGTTTCAACATTCATTCTCTTTCTTCTACTCCTTCTAATTGAACTACCTTCAGGAATTTCCTGAGGTTCTTCAAAGAAGTTTCTAACTAGGAATTGTTCCCATGTATCTTTTCTTTCCTTTAGCTCCTTTTCAATCATAATTTTTATAAGACCGTGGTGATAAAGATGAGGCTCTACATGTCCCAAGTGTTTTTGAACAGTCACAGCCATTTTCTTTAAGCTATTGAATAGAAAATAAGGGAGATTGAGAGTTTGGTTTTCAAGAAAATTCATCAATAGCCTAGTATGGTACATGTACATAGACCCGAAACGGCCTTCACATGTAATAAATTTATGAACAATTAGTAGTAAAGTGGCCCATTCTTCTTTTATTGCATGCACAGGGATTCCTCTTTTAAAAACAATGATATCCATACCTTGATTTCGTAGAATTTTTCTCCATGCCTCATCACTGATACTTTTATTTTTGAACCAACGTTCTCCTTCCTGAAGAAGCTCTGTGGCTGTTGCTATTGATGCTTCATTGACCAAAAACTTGAGGTCTCCAACTTCTGCTTCCGAGCCATCAACTGATCTTGCAAACGCTTTTGTAACTTCTCTGTGGTAACCCCTGAATTTCTGAATAAAACGCAGCCATTTAGCTTTCCTCAACATCTCTTTTGCTTGTGGATATCCCTCTATAAACTTCGGTCCTTCCGGCTCTGCCCTTAATAATTTTCCCATTTCACTTCTCTGTGCTTCACAAGTTTGCCTCTGTGAGGGTTTAAGTGGAAATGGAACGAGGGAATACACAGGATCGAGCACAATACTGTGGGGATGTTATCATAAAATGGAAATGAGCACCATAAACGGAATGGAGTAAGACTGTGGGTAGATATACGGGAGTGAGAGTGAGCAAAAGGAACGAAATGGAGTGAAACAGGGGGTGAGAATGAGTAGAGCGGGGTTTTGTAAACACGACAAAGACACGACAAAGAGGTTAACAAAGTATAATGCATTCGGCCGCGTTTTGAATTTTGGTGGCTGTGTAATAAATATGAACACGTTTCAATCAATGATTATGAATTTATGCGGCTTGTAAGAGTCCTTTGTCAACTCAAATACGTCTCATTATCTACGGTGGGATATTGGAACATGAGTGAGAATCGGAATTTCAATGATGAAACCGTTTGTGAATAAATGCAAGGGGATAACATGGAGATCGTGGAAGGTTACGGGACTGTCAATATAATCATTGCGCGTTATGGGTAGAGCTCATAGTTTAAAACTATATAAAAATGTGTTTTTCAATACTATTTGAAATAAAATTTATTCATACCTTTGGAATCCTTGCTTTTGCCCTTGGTCTTCAACTGATTGATCTTCATTAGTGTCTTGAATGTTCCATTGATCCTCTCTCCTGCATTTTATTTCATAATTATAGAAATAACAACTAACTGTACATTCTCTTTGAAAGCAGAGTAGTAGCTGCGGAATCTGCTTCTGGCTGCGGAAACTGGAGTCAGCTGCGGAAACAGATGTCAGCTGCGGAAACTGACACAACTATTACTTGGTTGAATAGAAATGAACAAATGACAGATGACCAGGTGGAAATGGTCATAAAAAAGATTTTTTATTGATGGAATGGATGAAATGAAGTGGAATGAAGTGAAATGAAATGAAATGAAATGAAATGAAGTGGAATGAAATGGAGTGGGTGGTGAAATGAAAGACATATTTTTTTGGAAAATATAGAGTGTCAGGTGTCCCTGATTTTCACCCCATATTTTCTGTATAAGACTGCCAATCAATGATTGGTTTTCAGGCTTATACCATTTTTTCTTTTTTCTTTTTTTTTTTTTTGTAACTTGAAAAACAAAAGCTAGGCTGGTGGAGAAGAAGAATTCTTCTGTACCAGCCTGATTGCAGAACTTTCTTGAAACAACTTGACAAAATCCTCTTTAGAGAGTGGCTTATGATAAACTTTCAATCTATGGCCATTCACAATAAGAGGAGTTTGAAACTCATCAATGGTCTTGATTCTTACAGCTCCATTACTAAAGATCTTGTCAATCTCATATGGCCCAAGCCAATGAGTCTGAAATTTCCCTTGAAAATCTTTAAACTTGGAGTCAAATAACAATGCCCAATATCCTTCTTGAAACTTCTTCTCTTTGATATATTTGTCATGCCACTTAGTTCTTTGATATTGAACTAGATCGGTTCTTAGAATTGCTTCTTGTCTGATCTCATCTAGCTCATTCAATTGCTCCATTCTATGCTTTTGAGCTTCTGATAAGTCCATTCCCAACTGAACTACTATCTTGAAGGTCTTGACTTGGAACTCAATGGGGAACAAGACTTCTTTCCCATAAACAAGTTCATAGGGAGAATGTCCTGTTGTATTCCTCCATGTAGTTCTGTAGGCCCACAAGGCTTCTGGAAGCCTTTCTGCCCAATCTCTTCTATGTAGATGAACAGTTTTGGTGATGATGCTTTCAAGAACTTTGTTTGTGGACTCCACTTGACCATTTGCTTGTGGATGGTAAGGAGTAGATCTTCTGTGCTTGATTTTGTATTCTTCCATCAACTTTTCCACCAATTTGGATGTGAATTGGCTCCCCTGATCTGTTACAATTTCTCTTGGAACACCAAAGCGAGTAAAAATATCCTCATAAAGAAAATGAACAACTGAATTTTCAGTAGCAGATACTAATACTTTAGCTTCTACCCATTTAGTAACATAATCAGTACAAACCAACATATACTTCTTTTGCTTAGATGGTGGATTAATAGGTCCAATGAAATCTAAAGCCCATTTTTCAAAGGGTTCAATGAGTACCTGTGTTTGCAATGGCATTTCATTTGAAAAGGTAGGTTTCCCTACTCTTTGGCAGCTATCACACCTTTTGACATATTGTTTTGCATCTTTGAAGAGAGAAGGCCAATAATATCCCAAGGAAAGGATTTTATGGGCCGTCCTTTTGTCCGCAAAGTGTCCGCCGCATGGTTCATCATGACATGCCTTAAGAATATCAGGCATTTCATCTTCCCTGACACATCTTCTGATCACAAGATCTGGCCCTGTTTTAAACAATTCGTTAGAAATCCATGAATATTTTGAACTCTCTTGAATAATTTTTCGTTTTTCTCTTGGAAATAAATGTGAAGGTAGTTTCCCTGTAACCAAATAGTTAGCAATATCTGCATACCAAGGGGTCTTAATAGTTACTACAAACAAATATTCATCAGGAAACTTATCTTCTACAGGAGAATCTTCTTTAGTATTCTGAATCCTAGACAAGAAATCAGCTACTGTATTCTGTTTTCCTGGTCTATCCAACACAGTAATATTGAATTCTTGCAAAAGTAAAAGCCATCTTGTCACTCTGCCATTAGTAACAGGTTTGTTCATTAAATATCTAATTGCAGAATGGTCAGTATGAATAAAAGTTTCATATCCTGTTATGTAATGTCTAAATTTATTAATTGCATGAACAACAGCTAAAAACTCTTTTTCAGTCACAGTATAGTTCAACTCTGTGGGAGTCAAATTTTTACTGGTATAATAAATGGCATAAGGAACTAAATCTTTTTGACCCAACACGGCTCCTAGAGCTGTATCTGAAGCATCCGTAGAAATATGGAAAGGGAGTTTCCAATTTGGTCCTCTCAAGATAGGTGCTTCAGATATTCTTGTTTTCAAAGTTTCAAAAGGTGATTGACAATCAGGATCCCATTTAAATTCACAGTCTTTTGTAAGCAATTTGAAGAGTGGAGATGCTATTTTAGTGAAGTTTTCTATAAATCTTCTATAGTAACGAGTAAATCCTAGAAAACTTCTAACATCTCTTTGACAATTTGGAATAGGCAACTTGGAGATGACTTCAACTTTTGATCTATCAACCTTAATCCCATCTCCTGAAATATGATGTCCTAAAACAATCCCTTCAGTAAACATCATAAAGCATTTTCATGGCTTAATGAAAGGTTTGTTTCTTTACATCTTATAAGAACTTTTTTCAAATTTTCTAATGCCTCTTCAAATGAATTACCATAAACTGTAAAATCATCCATATAAACCTCTACACAATCATGGATTAGATCAGAAAAAATTCCTAGTACTGCTCTTTGGAATGTTGCTAGTGCATTACATAACCCAAAAGGAAGCACTCGGTAGGAAAAAGTTCCCCATGGACAAGTAAATGTGGTCTTATCTTGATCTTCAGGTGCTACCTGAATTTGATTATAACCACTAAAACCATCCAAAAATGAAAAGTACTTTTTACCTGCTAATGTATCTAATACCTGATCAATAAAAGGCAAAGGAAAGTGATCCTTCAAAGTTGCTTTGTTCAACTCCCTGTAATCAATGCATACTCTCCATTTACCATTCTTTTAGGTACTATAACCAAAGGAGAAACCCATCGGCTATCTGAAATTGGATAAATGAAGTTTACATTGAGAAGTTTTTGGAGCTCTTCTTTCACTATCTCCCTAAGATTTGGATTCATCCTTCTTTGAGGTTGTCTGATTGGTCTACTGTTTTCCTCAATATAGATATGATGGATGCAAGTCTTAGGATCAATACCCTTCATGTCGGTATACTCCCATGCAAATGCAGTAGAATGTTTTTGCAAGATTCTGGTTAGTTCTTCTTGTTGTGACTTCTCTAGATGTTTGTTGATATTCAATGTCTTTTCTGGAAAAATCTCAATAGCAGAATTACCAAACTCTTCCATAGAGTAAAGAGACATTTGTCTTGATGATAAATATTCTATGTCAGATTCCAACTGAAATTGTGTGGGGTCATATTCTGAAGTTACTTCAAAATTTTCTAATGTGTTCAGAATTTGACTATCCTCACTAATCTCAGAAATGGTAAAGACGGGTTGTATAGTGTTCTCATCATCGACCCATTCATTGTCTCCTATTTCTGTAATTGCTCTTGCGGGAGGATACAAATTGAATTTCTTTGTCGAATTACCATTAGAAATGTGCATGTCTCCAGATCTACAACTAATAAAAGCATCAGCTGTGGCCAGCCAAGGTCTTCCTAAGATAATTGGATGTCCTCCTAGATTACTTTTGGGAGTCAAAATCATAAAGTCTACTGGATATTCCCAAGAATCTAAGGAGAGTGAAATATCTTCTAATACACCATCTGGTTTAATAACCGATCGATCTGCAAGTTGCAATAAAGTAGGTGTAAAAAGAAGGTTAGGAAGTTTTAACTGTTCCATAGTCTGTCTACTCATAATGTTGATAGCATCCCCTAAGTCAATCAATGTGTTTGGAATTTCTATCCCATTTATATGTGTCTTGACAATTGGACTTCCTAGATCTACATACTTCTGCATGGTAATTTTTCCCATCATAATGTCTGCAATCTTTCCTACCAGGTGGATTCTTCTTGTGTCCTTTAGCTTCCTTCTTGGTCTTTTGAAACTCAACTCCTTTATGGTTTTTGCTAGAATAGGAATTTCTCGAATGGCTTGTAGCAATGGAATCTTGATACAAACATTCTTCAATTCATCTAGAAAGTCATAGTTAGGCAACAAGATTCGTTTTTCCACCCCCTTATCAATTTGTAGTCTTTCCGGAAAAGGAGGTGTAGATGAAGATACAGGTTGCTCAACTATAGGAGTTGTGGATGTTAGCTTTTCTTTTTCTTTTTGAATTTTTGAATTTTGAAGAGATTCTTCCTCAGAACCCTTATTGAATTGAAGAGAGTCCTCTTCAGAGGTATCTTGCTCTTGAATGTCTATAGAAGGTTTTTCTAAGACTCTACCAGATCTGAGTTGTACATCGTTGAGAGGAACAATCATATAAGTAGGAAATTGTTGTCCTTCTACCACATAAGTAGTTTGAGGATTATTATTGTTAGGATTTGGCAATGGCTGAGCTGGAAGTTGATTTGTCTTCTGTTGGTATGGGAGCATGAGTTGAGGATTTGTATTTTGTTGAGAAGGTTGTTGTTGTGGTAATGGCAATGAAAGTTGTGGATTTGGGCTTGGAAATTGTGGAGCTTGTTGATTTTGAAAAGATGGAGGATATTGATAAAATTGAGCAAATCTCCCATAAGGATTTTGCATCCCCTGTACCCATGGCTGATATGAATTCTGATGTTGGGGCCAAGGTTGTTGCCAAGGATTCCAATTTGGTGGGGTTTGAAGATTCATTGGGTTATTAAACCCTTGAGTTTGTTGTCCCTGCCAAGGTCTCCTTGCGACAAAACAGAGAGATTATACTGAATTTGGATCTTCTTGAAAAACAGCTTTGAGTCCGGGGATTGAAGGACAATCCTTGATCTCATGATTTTCTGAGCAAATCATACATGTTTCTACAACTTTTGCATCCAAGGGACATTCCCTTAAAGCATGTTTCTTTCTACATTTAGGACAAAAGATGGCTAAAGCATCTGTTTCTGCTTTCTGCTTGTTTTGGATTTTAAGGGTGTCTAGTTGTTCACTAAGGCTCCCTAAGATATCAGTTTTGAACTCATCAAGCATATTACCAATCTCTGCCCTACTTACCGATCCAGTTGCAGATTTATTAGCCCTAATAAGAGAAGAATCCCTAGGCCCTTTTCCAGTTTTAGATTTTCCTCTTGAGAGATGGATACATAGTTCTGTTATATCACGAAATGGGAGTTGAGAAATATCTCCTTTCCCCATCATGTTTAAAATGTCTATCCATTCATCTCTAATGGATTTTAATAGGAGGGCTTTCAAGGTTTCATTATCTAAGTTGCTCGTTTTTTCTCTTTTCAAGTTGTATTGAAATCTTTCAATTAAGTCTTCCAAATTTTCATCTTCTTTTTGCATCATTTTGAATACCTCATCCTTGTGATTGGTGGGCATACAATAGTCCAAGTATCTATCCAAAAATGTTTGTTCATATCATTCCAAGTCCTGATAGATTGAGTGGCTAATCCCATGAACCATTTCAAAGCAGATCCCTTCAATGTTGAAGGAAACAGTTTGAGTTTTTGAGAATCTTCCATATAGTCATAAGTTCGGCACACAACTTCAAACTCAAACAGAAATGTTTCAGGATCCTCACTTCGCAATCCATAAAAGTTAGGGAGAGCAGATGGTGAGATATTTTTCATTGTTGCATGAGTTTCCTCATCAACTATAGGGAATCCAAACAAATTGTCTCCTTCCCTATTTCTACCATTATTTCCTTCACCATTGTTGTCTCCATTGTTTCCTCCTCTTCTACCTCTACCTCTACCTCCATCTATTACTTCCTTTGCCATGATAGTTTCTTTAGAGTCCTTAAATTCCTCTAGTTCTTCTACCAAGGGAGGATGAGAGAGAGTCTCTTTGTTTTCTAAATGGGATTTAGTAGATGGTATAGGAGAATCCTCTAATTCAGCTGCTCCTTGAATTCCAAAAATCTTAAGGCTAGGGGTAGATGGTGGTGAATCTGGTCTATACCTTGAAGAAGATGGAGTTGTGAAAATCGAACTCTTGGCTTTAGCTATAAACCTTCCCCTAGAATCTCTTGCTCTATGCATGTCATTTTTTATTTTATTTTTAAAAAGTTGGGCTAATAATTCTCTTTCTGATCTTCCAGATCACACTAGGTGCAAGAAGAGAGCATACTTAAGAAATTACTAAACCAATAACTCTCTTTTTCTGATCCTCCAGATCACACTAGGTGCAAGAGGAGAGCATACTTCAAGAAGTTATCAAGTTTTCCCTTCTTTTATGATTTTATGTGTTTTTTTTAAGAAATTGGCTACCTAGTTACACTTCCCCGGCAACGGCGCCAAAATGTTTGGTCAATTTAGTGTGTCCTAAATTGCTGCATTTAATTTGTCAATCCAGGAATCGTAAGCTGATGAAGTGCGGCGCACTATATGTGCAAGATAACCTATTTCTTAACTTTTGTCGTTTTTGGTCTTTCTAAGGTGAAATGGGAATTCTAAAATGAAAAACAAGTTTGGTTATATTTGTTCAAGGAAGTGATATCCCCTATAATGATTTACCAATCTTGAAACTTTAAAAAGAAAATTGAAAATTACAATGACAAGACTTGAAAGAAAGTAAAAGTGTACTGCTGAAATGAAAAGGTGCTGCTAATCTAATGAATCAAAACAGGAAACTAGTGAACATGAAAACCAAACTATTCTTGCTGCCAACTGAACACAAAAGAAACTACGCTTATGGAAATTCAAAATTGCAATGAAAGAAATCTAAACCAGATTACATCAATTCATTTTCTGACCCTTCATCATTAGACCAGCTATGACTTGCGGAAGTAATCATAAACAACATGTGTAACTGATATTTAATTTGCAGAAAGTAAACTAATACTAAACCATACACACATAATTCAATCCCTCGCCATCAGTCCAGCTGTGGCTTTCGGAGGCACCTGACGATGTCATGCATGATTTAATATATTTAAATTCGCAGTAATGCAACTAATACTAAACTACATTTCGCAATGCGGTCCCTCACCATCGGTCCGGTGTGGCTTTTTCGGAGGAGCAATGAAGACGCTGTAAATGACTTAATATATCTAAATTTAACTCTACACAGATAGATAAGCAAAAGCTGAAATGTCACAAGCAAAATTTGAAAGTTAAACAAAAAACAAAAGCAAACTAGCGGCGAACAATATTGGATTTCATGTCATTGACAAAAATACTATGAAAATGCACAGAGTGTCTACCTAAAACCTGCACAAGAAAACTGATCAGTGATTAACAATCATAAAACATGTAAGACAGAAATGAAAGGGAAATTATGGAAATGTATAAACATAAATGAAACAACTACAAAGTATGAACATATGGATGGATTATGATACAATGAATTTTAAAAGAAATGAAATGAGAAATGTACACTAATACACAAAACCTTAGCTGAGCAGGGGCCCTCTACACAGCTTTGGTAACGATCCTCAAACACGAATTAAGTTTAAAAACAAAGTCTTCATATTAAAAAGCAGTTCATTACAGAATGGTAGTGTTACGGCTCAAGGGCAGCGTAATCACTACAAAGCAAACTAACAGATAACAGAGTTTATTCACGAACATCAACTATCAACTAACAACTAACTTTTTGTGCGTATGCAAACGCTCTATATAAAACAATAAACTGTAACTGTCTCCTGAAGTTTATGATGGCAGAGAGCACGTAGACCACTACACCCACGGATATAGGAGTATGGCCGTGTTGGAAAGTGAATCTACGGAAGGTGGATGCTTGAATTCAACTCCAGAGCTCTGCACAGATGTTGATTTAACCTCCGCAAGCTTAGAAACGGCCGTATGGATGTTTATTTGCCACGAAACAGAGTCCGGCCGACATGAAACTCCATAGTTGACTTCCACGTGGACGGCTTTGACCGCGGTTACCTCTCGCTGAATGGTGATATAACACTTCCTTCCATACTGTAGCAAAAATTACCCTATTTATGGTGCTTTATGGATATCATCCACCATCGATCACATATTCTTTAAGGGAACGTGCTAGGGTTCAGGCATTGGAGGATCACATCGAGCATCAACAAGAAGTTCTCCAACTCTTAAAGGATAACCTAAATTTGGCACAAAATCGAATGAAAAAATAGGCAAATCAACATCGCAATGAGAGAAGTTTTGATGTGGGAGACTGGGTATTTTTACGGCTACAACCATACAAACAAATGTCCCTCAAGCAAGCTAAGAAGGATAATAAATTATTGCCAAATTACTATGGTCCTTACAAGGTTTTGCAAAAGATTGGTACTATGGCATACAAATTAGAGCTTCCTGCTTCTTTGCGAGTGCATCCAGTTTTCCATGTTTCATGCTTAAAAAAGGTTATAGGGGAAAAACTTCCAGTTCAAACAATATTGCCAGAACTTGATGAGGAAGGAAAAACCATATTGGAACCTGAAGCAATCATGGAAACAAGAACTTGACAACTATGAAATCGATCAATTTCAGAGTATCTCATCAAATGGAAGAACTTAACCACTGAGGATTCTACTAGGGAGGATGAGAATTTCATACAAAAGCACCCAGAGCTACTCAAGCATTGAGGGCAACACTTTTTTGAAGGAGAGGAGAATGTTAGGTCCCTATATTACTAGTATAGTCCCTTATTGTTGTTAGTGTAACCCCCTTATTGTTATTGTTGTACCCCTCTAACCCCCATATTGTTATTATTGTGCCCTTCAATTATTATTGTTAGGTCGGCTAGGATTACATTGTGGCCCCACTAGGATTACATTGTGGCCCCATGGACTCCTATATATAGAAAGGAGGTTTTGTCATTTGTATTATCCAGGAATTGTTCATTCATGTAATTTATTGGAGGTTTCCCCCTCGAAGTGGCTTATTTCTAAGGCGTTGATATCTCTTTTCTTCTATTTTTGGAGCTGGTTTCTCAACATATGGTTAAGATTACACGGTGCTACAAGATGCTACAAGATTGCTACATGATGCCACAGGATTGCCCTGTTTTGCTACAATATTGGATCCGTGAGCATTTGGAGGGTGGAAATGGTGATATAAAGGTAGGAAATGGTAGATGAAGGTATATGAAGGTTGTATGAGGCTTTTTTCAAGATTATCACCTCTCAAAGGCCCATTTTGAACAAAACAAATGCACAATGTGTCCTTCATTGACCCAAAAATGTACTTTCAGTGGTAGAATTTTGAGGGCGTTGTGTAGTGAGGAGAAAGTGGTCAGTGATGTTAGGAGGAATGTAGGATGACAATTCTAACCCTTCAAATCAATAATAGCACGTTCACACCACAAAAATATTATGATTTTTGTACTTGCAAAGACTAAAATACCTAGTTTACCAACTAGTTTGTCCTCAAATTTATGTCACTGAATGGCCAAGAAAATAAAATGAAAAAGAGATGCGGTAAATTTTGTTATTATTAGGATGTCCTAAGACTCCAATCCAAGTGGAATCACTCAAAAATACCATTTTTAACATGTGATAAAAAATATTAGAAAATTACTACTCCAAAAACTAGATATTTAAGAATCAATGAGCTAGTTAACCTACCAAATGCCTAACCTGATAAAGTGTAAATGCTATGGGGTGAATTTTGTTATTAAATTGAATGTTTTTATGAATCGATATAGGTGGAATAAAATTTAAATAAGTTCATTAACACATTCTAAAAATTAGCATAAAATTACTACTATTTTGCTACAAGAGTCTTCTAAAAATTATAGATATGTGAACTAGTACACCGATCCAAGTAGCTCAATGATGAATATGAATTTTCAAAGCTGATATAAGGGCACATCATTATTTTGACTCTGAAAATAACCTTCAAAACAACTCACTTCAATAATTTAACCAATATAACATACACCAAAGGAAGAATGAACACTAAATGCAAAAATAAGAGATGCAAGTGAAAAAACATTAAAAGGAAATAAAGAAATTGTACAACAAGACTCTGAGGCTCCTGGGATGGCCAAACACAAGGATACTCATAGTCCTATGAAGGAAACCAATATTTAGAAGCTAAAAATGGCACCAAACTTCATTACTTGAATCAATCCAAGTACATCTCTGCTAGAAATGAAAGTGGAGATGCTAAATAATAAGTTTTTTCCACAAGAAGACTAAGTAATACATGCCCCTAGAGGAATATTCGAATTGGTACTCATAAAAATTTATGGGGAAGCATCCTGCTTGAAATAAGACAAATTTCCCCTCCAAAATCCCTCAAAAAGTGGATATGGTTCCCAATAGGAGGAATCTTCATTCAAGGATAGGGAACACATTCCTAGATTTTCTCAATCATTGGAGCTCCAAAATTGGTTCAATAATTTCATAATATCTTGTTAATTTATTATCCAATCATAGTCCATCCTGTAGTAGGGAGAAAGTCCTTATATTATCTCATTCAGAATTTACTCAATATTCTACAAAAATAAATAATATTAGGGACACAATATGCAATTATCTCTAAACCTTCCTAATAACACATTAAAGCTAAAAAAAAAATTATTGAGTGTAGAAGGAGAGATTTAATATAGCCTTTATGCACTTAAGAAAGGTTAGATGGGCCTTAATTTGTGTCTAATTTGGAGGCCCGTCACCTTGTTGTCAAGATAAATCCCCTCTGCGGACATAGGCAATCTCTCTAGCCGTAGTGTGGGTCTAGAAACTTGAGATACTTTCTAATGCAAAGCTTTCTTAGCTAATATTCAAAATGCGACAAGAAAGGAAATAAAGGTACTTTTTCCTGAAGCTATGTTTGAACCCGTTGATGATGACCTTGATCCACTATCCTTTCAGGCTCATTTCTTGCTACTGGTGGCACACGAATATCTGCGGATGATCAAGAGGCAACAAAAAACTTAATACAATACATAATAATCATTAAACATTAGCTATCTAGCAGATCAAGGTCTACCGGAATATTTCCATAAAATATTAGACAAATATAGAAATAAAATATCAGATGTTTTATTAATGAATATAAAAGAGAGAGATTACAACCCATGACTGGATGTAAGAGGCCTCCCTTTGGTGAAAATCCGAGCTCTTCACCGAAGCTCTAAATAATTCCTTCCCCTGAACAACTTAGGAATTATCACAGTGCAAGAATGTAAAGGGAACGAGAATTCAGACCAGCCCAACAATGACCAACCAGTAGTGGAAGGATGGGGACCAATTTATAGGAAGGGAGAAGAGGTTGGGAGCCCATGAAAGGAGGAGGAAGGTCCACTTTCTAAGGGATAAACCCCCATGGATGAGATAAAATCTCTAAAAATCGAAAACTCGACTCTATCACCACCGTTTAACAACCAACTCGTCACCCTGGAACTTCTAGAGGTCGAAGCTTCTCCTCCATTTGAGGAAACACAACCAGAAAGGGATGAACGCAGTTTTCCAAGGAATAGGGCGCTAGTAGTTCTAAGCTAGAACTGCCATTTTGACATCAGTGCGAGTATGAAACTGGAAAATGCGATGACCCAGAAAACTAGGGTTTTGACCAAGTTCCTTCAGTAATATTCCAAGGCAATTTTCATTGAGTCTTTAGGGGATGTCTTTACATATTTTTCCATGGTGGAAACATTGCACAGGGTCTATCACGTGGCGCTTCAGGATCAGGGATGAGAAGTGAGCATGGTGACAAATTATTGTGTATCAGATGCCCCTTAAAGCATGAAGGTAAAACGATGAGTGATGGTTGAAATTATTTATGAACCAAGGTAAAGAACTTGGATCATCGCCAAGAAACCTGCCAAATCAAACATGATACAATATATGAGATCTCTCGTATGAACATGCCTAACCACATATCTTTTCACTAGGCATAAAAATAACACATGAACCCACCACATGGTCACAACCATCCGTCTAAAGAGATCATAGAAATGGATCTGCGGTATGGATGCAACCATCCGTATAAATAGGATCATGTATACAATCATGAATACTCAATAACTCCCTGCAGCCTGGATCAGAATCATATGTGATCCAAGGTCTTCACTGAAATCTCAATCAACCCAATGTATGAATCTAGCCATGTCAATAGATGTGCTGATGTGGAACATGGTAGAAAACACCTGATTACTGGCCAATGAGGAAAATCGTTAACAGGCACGAGATAAACCACCAATAATGACGATGGCCCTCAAGGTACAACAACACAATCTACAAGTGTGAATAAATGTGTTGAAGTCGAACACTTGCAGAATCATTCGATCGAATGCCAATGATGTGAACCTGTCGTCGAGCACAAAGAACTTGCCATTGAGGCATGCAAGCTCCAAGGTACTGAAAAGACGTTTCTAAATCACTTTCTCGAATAATGAGCTGAAGTCGACAGGAAGTGATTCGTCGAAGGAGGGCCATCATGATTCCCACATCATCAAGCAAAACAATAGATATCTCAAGATGATAAGAGTGATTAGGGATTGTAACATAGGAGGTCAGATAAGAAAACGATTTTTGACAAAAAGTACTTGTCTTGAACATATTGGCGACACGACTCCGGAGTGTGGCAACATTTGACTCAAATGGGATCAAAGGTCATGGTGACACAAAAATGTGATAAAATAGGAGGCAAATGGATTTCCCAAAACCATGGAGGAAAAATGATGAACGAAGGATATCCCCAACCCGACACGAACTGCAGATGAGTGTCATGTTCAAGAGCGATAAACTTCCCAAAATACACATAGGATGTTCACTTTCAATTTCCCCCCGTTATTGCTAATGAGTACCTATTTATTTTTGATAGCCAACATGAAGAGGATAACATATGCTGAGCGTATAAGTTCATTCTTCGAATGAATCCATCCTAGCAATTTTAATGAGCCCTAGGAAGGAGGAACTCAGCCTCGTCATGGTGACAAGTCTTTTGTCGTTTAATTTTTAACGAGTCCAACGAAAGTGTAACTTGGTAAATTTTTGTGTTTAAGGAGTTTGAAAAGAAACAAAAATAAAACTCCCTCATGTCCCTTTTCATAAATTGTCTCTCAAATCGGAAAAGGTAGAAAACAATAATTGAGAGAACCTCTTGACCATGTTCGATCAAGGTATTCCTTTTTCATAAATAGTGATCTCAGCCCAAAAAAGGGGTAAACGTATGCTGAGACTACGCTAATTCATTTACTTTAACAAGTTTGAAATGACAAGTACTTGAAAATATTTTCATTTTTCGAGATTCAGAAAAGAGCTGAGAGTTGACTCTAGGGTTGTTCCTTTTTCATATATTTTTTACCGAGGCTGAAAAAGAGATAAGATAAAACTCGTTTGCATCATAAATAATCACCAATAGTGTAAAGGTCCTGTTACCTTTCTGTTTTGAGTAAATTGGAGAAGTGCATTTTACCCATTTTCCCTCCGAACTTCAAATCAGTGGTGCAACCGATCTAGGACACCATCTAGCAATCCGTTAGTGCCAGGTAAGAGCTCAAAATCTCCTCTTCATTTTAATTCCATTTCAAACCTCAAAATCGCCCACAGCCAGCGCAGGCTAGAGATATCAGACCTGCGCTAGTGCTGAATTAATACGGACAATCGTGCTAGTAGCAAGGAAGATTTTGAAATGATAAATATACCCATTTCCAATGGATGATTTAAAAAACTACTCCAATTAGAGCTCCTAAAATGTCATTTGAACATGTTTTGCAGGTGATTTCGGTAGAAATGGCGATCGAATGGAAAGAAAGAGGCCACGAGGTGGAAGACCACCAAACACTCCAAGACCAAAATTGCGTAAACGCATTGTGCAATTGCGGATTGCTGAAGTTATTTCAAACATCAGGTCTGAGAGCTCAATTGGAGCTGCTTCAGTACTTGATTAGACTGTGGGACATAGATCACCATATATTCATAATTGGAGACCAGGAATTGGAATTAGATGTCATGGAAATCTATTTAATGAAAATATTATCCCAGAGGGGGGAGAGGATCAAACTCTCAGTAGCCCACGTAGGAGGTGAGAGTACCAGTATGCTTATTTAGAGAGACTGTCCGGGGGCAAGGAAGACCGAGAGCGGGAAGATAGAGATATCCTCTATTAGAGTCCTTCCCTTGCGCATAATTTTACATTGCATGAATCAAGTGGAAGGAGCCCAAGCATTGCATGAGGAAACTAAATCCTAATTCTAGTATGCTGTGGACTGTCTGGCCCCTACTATGTTCAACTAGTGCAAGGGGTTATTGGCTAACATTAAGAGCCAATTGACCAAGTGAAAAATAGTTTGACTGAAATATTTTGGGTATGGGTCCATCTTGATTACCTTTTTCTTGGAGAGAGTACCTTTGTTCCAGTATTAATGGTTGCAAATCCATGATCCATCCCCGAGAGACCTGGGACTGATGAGGTGGTGTGAGATCATGCCTTGTCAGGGTGGGGGCCAGTAGATGCATTTCACAACATTGTTTTTCAACTGGTTGCATCGTTAACTCATTGTGGTTGAGGACTATGCATACGTAGGCATCGACTTAAAGGGAGATCCAATTCTACCCATTCCATTAGGCACACAATGGACTGATGCAGGTAAAAATTATTTTTAACATTTTTTTAATTTTTGAATGTTTTTGTCATGTATTCTGAGATCTAAACTTGTGATTTATTTACAGATATGGGTCCTCAGAGACCACCAGGCATGTCACCGATTGCGAGGAAGGTAGCTCCCCGGTGGAGGATGTTGCCTACGAGGAGGGAGCAAACCCATTAGTTGACATAGAGTGAAACTTGGTAGGCCTCACAAGAGGAATCCTAGAGTATGCTACCTTTGATGATATTCCTCTTCGCTTTCAGAGGCATATGGTTGGTGTTCTGGGTAGACTGCATCACTTACTCTAGCGATCACCTACTATCGTGAGAACCATGTGGGTGGATAATTTCCCTCTGTTTACATTTTTGTCACAAAAGACATATTTTTTGAGATTTTGACATAACACACTTGATAGACACAATATATATATATATATATATATATATATATATATATATATATATGCATGTTTCCACAACTACTTGTGTATCATAATGATGTATTGGTTTTTACATGTTGCGTAGCTGTTTATCTAATACGTGATTCACTAATTTATCTGTTAATGTGTTTAAACATCTTAGAATATGTTGATATGTAATAAAATCAAAATGTCTTTCCAATAATCGAACACGAAAATACATACGCAAAATTTGAGGATTTCGGACAAAATAATGGCCATTTAACTGTAACACAACGAGTTGTGAGTATAATTTAACAACCAAATCTCTAATCTCGATATCAATCGCATCTGATAATAGCTCGATAACTGCACTATATTCAGTAATATTGTTAGTTGTTCGACCCAAACAAATACCTTCTAGATTCATCAACTCGCCATCAGGGGAAAAGAGTGCCCATGTTGCAAAAGACATGTTCCGTGTGCTATGGAAAGCGCCATCAATAAAACTGACATAATGATTCGACGACATCTGCAAACCAATTTTAACACAAGGTAATCAGAGGAAACATGTCTGCAAAGAAAAAAATCACACCAAAAATCCAATCAAAGCACACTAATGAATAAAACACTAATGTACAAAATCATCACACTCATGATCAAGCGTAATAATTCTTCAGATAGAGTTCAAAAATGAACTCAGATGACTAATTTCTATCATGATTTATAGAAATAAACCCACGATTCTACCGTTGATATTGCGTGTAGGCATTACCTCAGCCAATCTTGTGAGAAAATTCATAGCAGTAGTGAAGTGACCATGCCCCCTGGACGAGTAAGGGTTACAAAGCATGGAAATATTCCCCCTATGGGAAATTGACCAAATGGTAAGAAGAAGGTCGAAGGAAGTGGGTGGGTCACACTTTTTGAGGAAAGCAGTGTAAATCTTGAGCTCATGGGGAGAACAAGAAACCTAGAAAAGACATTCTCGAAAATCCCATGGATGTCGAATGGGATGGTTGGTGTAATATTTCCCATGTTCTCTTTAGAAAAAAATTCATGGATCAAAATAGGATTCTGAAATGGGCCAGTTGGCACAGAGGAAGCATGGGATTCCAAACAGGCTGATATGTCACCTAGAGTTGGGAGAAACGAGGAACGATGATGTCCATCATCCCATGGGGTTTCCTCAAGATACATTACCTCCACGATAATTTCTTCGGTGGGGAAAATCTCATTCAAGGGATCACCAGATTCCCAATAATCAAACCAGTGAGACTTCACATAAGTGTCCAGAGAAGAAACCAATTGGTCGTTGGTTTCAGATGCAGCCTCAGAAGCAATAAAAATACTCTCATACATTTTTTTTAGCAGGGCTCAAAGGCATAATGTCACCAAAGATGTCAAGCTGGTTGGGACTGGGAAAAATCCATGGATTGTGACGATATGATATCATATTGATAGTGGCGACATTCAGAGGCGGGAGTGGAAAAATTCCCATAAGGGAAGAGTCTTTGAATATACCCGACCCGATTTTCTCACAGGGGGTAGTGGCATTCCTAACTTATGGAATGTTTCCTATTGAAGAATCAGAGGAAAAGAAAGCTAACTGATCAACAATCACGATTTTTTCCTGATGGGGAAAACGAAGGACGCAGAAAAGGGTGGAGACCACGTAAACCATAGCATGAGTCCAACTGATTCCAAGAAGGAGGTTATAACTCAAGTTGGAATCTACCTCCTCAACTTCTAAATTTACCTTCTTTCTCTCCAATAGGATGGGAAAATATTTGAGAATAGCATACGACCAAGAACCTCTATCGTCGAAAGATTCCAAAGTGTTCAGGGCCTGGGTCAATGGAGGAGATCTGATGGCTTTCCAACAAGTGAAAAACATGATGCAGGCCGAAGTGCCTTCATCAACAAAATTCCTATGAATGGTTTTCCCCAACATGGTAACTTGAATCAGAAAAAATACCTGAGATGGGAGGCGAGGAACAAAGTTCTCAATATTGAAAGTAATAATATTGGAATATACTGGATCAATCCCTCCAATAGTAGACAATAGTGCCTTCTATTATGATGGACACTATTAGTGTCAGTATTTTCATCTTGCCATAAGTGATAAAAAATCCTCTTTTCATATCATATTAGGGTATCATTCAGAAATCTTTATGTTGGCGAGAAGTCAGGTCTCGCGGACAAGACCCAGGTTCAGGAGTTGTGGCCAACAAAGGGGGGTCCGGTGTAGTCTAGGATCACGCCGGCATTTTCACCCTACTCCGGAGAGCAATGAGTCTCACCTGAGGCGTGCCGCAACCACATGCAGAAGGGGATTAGACCAATGGCAAGGAATAGAGTCACAACTCATGATGGACAATGCATCGATCATATAGACAGAGTCATGTACGCAAGAGCACTTAAGAAGCATTCAGATATTAGCAAATAAAATTTTAAACTAGCATAAACACATTACATGCATGTGAACCTCTCATTGAGACAACAACCTTTCATTATATTAATTTCCTGGCCAAGCCCATGATTACATAGCATCTTCAGCGATAGCTTACAACCCTGATACAGATGTACAAATGTCTTACGGAACAGAAATAGAGAAGATTAGGAATCACAGAGATGTCATGCATGATTTCCCACAGTCACTTTGTGCTTCTTCTCCTGTCTCGAGCCTCGCAACCCCTGCAGCATTCTCTTTCTTTTAGCTGGGTGATTGTTATTTATTCACCCGCTATCGCGACTATCAGTTCCTCCCTGTGTCTTTTCTTCAGCTGCTTCCAGCTTCTCTCCTGTTATCTGTGTGTTCCGCTTTCTGTCTTTTGATGTGTATTTTCTTCATCTGTACTTGTGCATGTTCTTTCTTCAGCTCTCTCATGCTTCCGCGCCACCTTGATAGCTCCGTGACTCCTGGTAGTTGCGACGCGGTCGCGATTGCCATGTGTCTTCATGCCGCAACTTAAAAGGTCATCCTTTATTCAAAATTCAAAATGTTCTAACCAAGATTTCAAAAACAAGGGCCCCAACAGGCCCCGACCACAGTTCGTTGACTCGTCCCCGAGTCAATAAAAAATAACAGTTTCCACCTCCATTGCCCCGCTGGATCCCGTGCCTTGTTCGGCCTGTGTGCCTTCATCTTGTGCCCTTTCCTGTTGTGCGCCTCCAAGCGGCTGTTCAAACAAGGGCCCCAACTCCGGGACCCTGCGGAGCGCTATATCTTTAAGCCCGGTGAAGTTCGACACAGCTTGCTACCATCCCTGCATTAGCGAGTCTGCTTCCTCAGTGATCCTGGTGGCAGCGACCTCCTCTATATTCGCCGGGACAACCCCGAACATCATGGTAAGCTGGGTCTCGGCCTTTGCAACTTGTTTTTGTATTGATTTGGCACTGGCTTGAATGGGCGGAAGGAGTTCTCGAATTATCTGCCTGGCCGTTGCTGAGTTGGCCTCGGTCTGGTGCATTTGAACCTCAAGCTCGTCCGCCTGGACATATAGTTGATCTAACCGCTTGAGATCTGCGGTCTCCTGAATTTCCCTGGATATCTGTTGCAGCTGGGCGGAGATGCGCTGTGTTTTGACCGTGAGGGTGAGTGAACACTCCTGCAGACTTCGCAGGAGGTCATAAGCCTCACACACCGCAGAGTGAAGGGTCGCCTGCATGTGAGTTGCCTGGGTCTGCTTGGCTGCCACTTGTTCAGAGTATACAATCTGCGGGTCAGGGAGCGCGGGCCGTGCGGCTAACGCCGCTTGAAGTTCTTGATTCTCCCTGCGTAGATCCGTGAAGGCAGACCAAATGTGGTAAGCCTGGACTGCTACATTACTCTCCGCTATATCATCAGGAAGTGGGGCATGGTGAGCCTTTACAGCGGGCCATAGGTCTGAGAACGCCTACGTGACAATGGTGACCTGCTCCTGCAGGTAGGCCTTCTCCTTGGTCAGCTGGTCACGCTGTTCAGTAAGCGCTATGATCTGGTGGTGCTGCTCATCACACCACTGCTGCAGCTCTGCATGAAGCTGTTCGGCCTGCAGGGCCGCCCTCTGAATGAATAGGTACAACTGGGCTGTACCCCATGTTTCTAGATTGGGGTTGCCAGAAGCGCCCTGCTCCGGCAGTCGCTCCTGTAAAGGTTTCCCATTGGCCACTGATCTGTTGGAATTCTCAGGAGGGGACACCGGTGTCTGTTGCTGCATTGAGGTGCCCATGTCGGAATCTGGCCATTCTTGTTGAGTGGTCTGGCCTGTGTGGGGAGGGTCAGCATGCTCAGGCGGAGCCTCGACCGAGTCAGCCCCAACATTGGCCAGCCGGGTAAATATAGTAGAGAAAGAACCTTGGGGTGTGGCCACGGGGTCGACTGGTGGTACTACGGCCGCATTACTGGAGGTGACTTCAGCCCCGTGGTCTCCTCCAAAGAGTTCCCGGATAAGGGGGTCGGATACAGTGGCAGATGAGTTTGATGGAACAGATGAAGTGGCAGGTGGATGGACGGTGGACGGTGTGGTGGAGGTATGGGGGAGGCGAATATTGATGAATTCTGATGGGTCGATAAGGGGTTCCTTCGGAATTAATGTCCTTGTGAGTGGAGTGGGTGGCGGATCGTCATCAGTAAGGTCCACCACTGGATCAGTGACAGTGGTGCGGGCCCGCTTGGATGGAGGGGGGTCTAATTGATCAGGTCCCGGGCCCGTTTCGCCCATTGGGGTGATGATGGGGCTGGTAGAAGTGAATAAGTTGGTAGGGATGGGAGAAGTGAGAGGGGCAGTATGGGACAAAGAAAGAGAACGACTGAGCTGGAATTTAGAAAATAAAGGAAACAAAGGGGCATCGCTTGAAATAACTTGGGTCGCCACGTTGAGACTTCGTACCTGAGTATTCAAGTGGCGGACGAAGGGGACCAGTGATTCAGGGAGTTCCTGTGAGGTCCCGGCTGCTTCCTGAGAAGGTCCCGCTACCGCTTGTGAGGGCCTTGCCTCACTCGTCTCGGCAGGCCGTTGCGTTGGCAACATCCGCTCAAAGTTGTATCTGGGGATCCTGTCGCGGATGTGCTTTGTGACCCCCAGCCACGAACAGACCTCGCGGTGAAAGGTAGCATCGTTCAGCTGGAATTTGAGCGGCGCCATGTGGAAGGTGGCTTCCAGCATGCACGTGGGGCGGAGGTAAGTGTGCCTGTGGCTTACCCCGAACCATACCTGCTCACTATAGTCGTCCAACAGGTTCCTGGGCACCCGTTGCTGGTTAGCCACCACATCTATCATTAGCCCGTACCAAGACCGAAACGCTTCCGCATTCACCTGTTTCGTGCTGGGGTCAGAGGACACCTGCCACGGGGTGAATTTCATCGCGAGGGGCTGGCTCACGGTAGTTTCTGCCGGCAGCCGGACATGAGGAATGTGCCATTTCCACATGGCAAAAGCTACAATCAGGTAACCATAGATGAAACTAGTGGTGCGCTTATAATTCTCTTCGCATGCCGCGAACAGTTCTTTGAGCACGAAAGAACACCAATTCAGCCTGGTGCCTTGGACACAGTGCTCCACAATGGAGATGGTATCCAAGGTGCACTCTCCTTTGGTATAATGCCGCATCGTCTTGCTAGCAATGAGATAGCAAGCGAACCAAATCTCCGGCTTGTTAATCAGATCAATTTTGGCGCCCTTCCCCCCTCGGCGAGTGCCATATTTGGCATAGAGGTCTGTATCACCCGTCTTTCGTGCGTGCTTGGAAGATGTCTGACCGGCAGCGGAGACATCTGCGCCATTTTGGGACAGTCCTGTGAGGCGATGAATGTCTTCAGCGTGAATGGAGATCTCCTCGTTTAGCCACAAGGACCCATTCTGAATTCGGCTGAGGAGAAACCGGGTGCATTGCAGGGCCGGTCCGGTAGTCCCAAAGACAGGAAGAGTTCTTAAATTCATTAGGGATGATTGCTGGAGGCCCCTGTACTCTGGTCGCATTCGGTTGGCTGAGCTACCGCTTGGTGTGTAGTGATGCTCCATATATGTCTGCTAATGGAGAGAGAGGAATTCGACCGGGTCGGACAGGTTGGCGTCTATCAACGCTGCACTGTCATATTTTCCAACCAGCGACTCTGTTATGTGGATCCGACTGTCCAGCGCCAGTTCAGCAAAAGATAGGAGAGCCTTTGGCATTTTGGCACGGCGCTGGTAAACCTGGAGAATTTTCCTGGAGCTTCTGTCTTGGTGCGGTGCGTTTTGAGACTTCAACCGCTCTGGTGTCGTTGCAATTGCCAAATTGAACTGGTCCGACATTCTCGTGCTGTTGGTCTCCATGCAAGTTATGTCATCACCTGGCACGAGCGGAGTTGATGAGACCCCATAATGATAATTAATTCCTTCTGGCCTTCTTGCCTGCGATAATCGTGCGATCGATCGCAAGCCTGTGTGTAATCTGACAGTTGCTGATGGCGGCATGGGGAAATGGGCAGATGCGACGGCTGAGGGAACTGCGGATGATGGCAAATGATTATGGTACGGTTACTACCTACTTATGGTAATTTATGATGCAAATCTGAGCGATCCTACGGACCGACAAAAAGGACTGACGGAAATGGCTTGGACTGATACTGGCGCGTGGATGGATCCTACAAGGATGACACGCTGGACGGGCATCGCCCCGACCACAGTCGGTTGCGGTGTAGACCCCGCAACTGAGCGGTTATTGACAGACCACCTATGAATCAGAAAAGACTCCCTACGCTCATCCCAGTTGCAGGAGAGTTATTCGACTAAGCTACGCTACGGGTGCTCTCGGGTGCGAGAGTTATTGATGAGAAGTGAAAGGTACTTACTCCTGGTAGGGTTTTAGGCATGCGCCATTCACCCACCCAGGGAGAACTGTACCGTCCAGCTGTGCCAAAAGAACGGCTCCTGAGTCGCGAATCTCGATGACAAAGTAGGGTCCCAACCAGTGCATCTGGAGCTTGCCTGGAAACTTCTGGAACCGGCTATCATATAAGAGAACTTTGTTGCCGATTTGGAAGGATTTTTTCTTGAGGTGGCGGTCGTGCCACACTTTCTTCCTGGCCTTCTAAACCTTTTGGTGGAATTTTTCCAGGAATCGGGCCTCATCCAGCTCCTGTAGCTCCTAGAGGCGTTCCCGAAGTGACTCCTCTTCTGAGAACTGAAAAGACGTAGCGATTAAAAGACTGGGTACAATGAACTCAGCGGGAATCACAGCTTCCCGGCCATACACCAACTGGAATGGCGTCTGATTGGTCAAGCGTTTCACAATGGTCTGGTAGGCCCACAATGCCGCTCGGAGATGCTCATCCCAATCGTTGCGCTGAGCATTGCAAATCTTAGTCAAGCCTTTTTCAAGAATTTTGTTAAATGCTTCCACAATACCATTGGCCTGCGGGTGGTATGGGCTACTTTTGTGATGTTGAATCATAAATGTGTCCAGTAGTGACTTGACCGTGGCATTAATGAAATGCGTACCCTGATCGTTGGTTAAGCTTCATGGGCAGCCAAATCGGCTGATGATGTGTTCAAAAATGAACCGGGCAGCTGTCTCCGCCGAGCAGTCGCGTACCGCCACTGCCTCAGCCCATCGGGTGAGGTAATCCGTGGCGGTAATGATGTACCGAGCCTTGGAGTGTCTGGCGACCAGGGCGATGGGACCTACAAAATCGACAGCCCACTTTTCGAACGGCCGCAACACATGCACTGGGTGTAGCGGAATCTCGTCCCAGTGAGAGGGCCTTCCGTCCGCTGGCAAACATCGCAGCGCTTCGCGTAGGCCTTACAGTCAGCATGTACTGTCGGCCACCACAGGCTAGCTTGGAGCACCTTTCTTGCGGTGGGTTTCGCACCCACATGCCCTCCCGCAACACCGTTGTGGTATTCCCACATTATCGCTTCCCATTCGTGGTCAAGGACACATCTGCACAACACCTCATCGAGGCCCAGTTTGTATAGCTGCCCCGCGATCAATTGGTAGTCGGCTGCCCGAACAACTAGGTGGCATTTCTGGAGCGGGGTGTAATCCTGAGGGTATTTTCCCGTGGTCAGATAAGTGGCAATGTCAGCCAAGTAATCCGGTACTGCTTCGACTCAGAAGAGGTCGGCATCCGGCAGCTGATCGTCCAACGAGCCTTCGTTCTCTCCCGTCTCCAACCTGGATAAGTGATCGGGACCGACATTCAACTTGCCGGGCTTGACAATCACCTCAAACGTGAATTCCTGGAAAAGTAGAAGCCAGCGACAGATCCGTCCTTCCAAAACAGGCTTATTCACCAGATACTTCAATGCAGAGTGGTCCGTAAAGAATTTGAATTTTCCGCCCAGAAGATAGTGGCGGAACTTCTGGAGGGAGTACACCATCGCCAATGCCTCCCGCTCGGTCGTGGTGTAATTCTTCTCCGCATTCGATAACCTGCGGCTGGCGAAGTAGACGGGGTGGTCAACTGTCGTCTCCCCGGGTTGCGCCAAGACAGCCCCAAGTGCAATACCGGACGCATCGATATGCACATGGAACTGCTTATCCCAGTCGGGATGAACAAGTATGGGCGCCGTCGCCAACTTCTCCTTCAAGGTGTCAAGGGCCTTCCTACACTCCTCCGTCCACTGGAATACTTCTGACTTCCGCAACAGTTTCTCCAAAGGGGTCGTAATCTTTGCGTAGTTGCGGATAAACTGCCTGTAATATCCTGTGTGCCCGAGCAGTGCCCGCAACTGCTTCACGGTTTTGGGGGCTTCCATGTGAACTATAGCCGTGACCTTGGCGGGATCGACACAGACCCCTTGCTTGCACACCACGTGGCCTAAGAGTGTGCCGAATGGAACTGCAAAAATACATTTCTTCAAGTTCAAGGAAATCTGCAGCTGACGACACCGGTCAAACATAATACGCAAAAGGGTGGCGTGTTTCTTCAACAGGCTGTAGACGGTCCAGTCGTCCATGTAGACCTCCAGGAACTTGTGAATGTACTCCCGGAAAGCAGCAATTACAATCCGGGAAAACACAGCCGGTACGTTATTCAGACCAAACGGCATAACGTGGTATGCGAATGATCCCCACTCAGTGGTGAATGTCGTCTTTGCTTTGTCTTCTTCGGCAATGTGCACCTGATGGTAGCCCGAAAACCCATCAGTGAAGGAATAGGCCTCGTTTCCCACGACATGATCTAGAACTTCATCGCTGAAAGGAGTCGGAAACGGATCGTGGATGCAGGCATTGTTTAGACTCCGGTAGTCTACGCAGACACGTATCTCCGCTTTTTCCTTCTTGTTCTGAATGACAATGGGACTCACCCACTCTGCTTCTTCTACTGGAAAGATAAGACCTGCAGCCAGCATCTTGTCGATCTCCATCTTGACCTTTTCTTTGATACGTGGGTTCAGCTGGTAGGGTCGGTGCTTCACCGGCCTGGCCCCCGGTTTCAGCATGATGCGCATTTCGCCAAGGTCCCCCTTGATCCCCTTTAGGTCTGCAACCGAGGACGGGAACAAGTCTTCATATTCCCGGAGGAGGCAGAAAAATTCTTTTGTCGTTTCCTCGTCCCAGTAATCTCCCACCGTTGCCAACTTGGGTTTCTCGTCTGTTCCAATGTTCAGCTTCTTCGTCTTTAGTGGCTGTAAATGGACTCCTTCAGTCGTCATCTCTTCACTGATGTTCCGCTCGCCTTCCATGCCTGAGGTCCTCCAGACTATCATCATCCGGATCGCCGTCAATCCGTTGGCAAACCAACTCGCGCCTGGCCTCAGGTCGCGACACAACCGGGCCCCCGTCGGGCTCGGGATGGCGGAAAAACAAGACTTCCTTGATTGCCTGTAGGGCCCGAGACTCCTGCGCCGTCTCCCCTTCGAACAAGAAGCACCGAGCGAACTTGTCCGTGACTTCCTGCCAAGAGCGGCTTCCCCGTTTCCGCTCTTCCTCCAGGTACCAGGCTTGGGGGATTGTATCCAGGGAGTGGATAAACCTGTGGACCCACAGCTCCTCAGGGTACCTGGTGCTGCGCCTGCTCCTCACAGGCCCGCAAATGGTTTCGCGGGTCGGAAGTTCCGCGATACTTAAGCATACTGCGAGGTCCCTCATCCTCTTTAAAGCGTGCTCGCAGAGCATCCGCCACGCAATCCCATCGGAACAGAGTGTCGCGGTGATTTTTCCACCACCGGGCCGACGTGGATTGCAAGGCCACATCCAAAAGTGGCATCCGGCTTTCGTCTGGGACCATGTCTTCCACCTTGGTAATAAAAGTATTGACAGCTTGCATGTTTGACAAGGTGGGATATCCGCGGATCTCAGTCCCCACCCACCGGACTTGGGGCAATGGTAGCACATCTCCGCGTGGTGGTCTCATACCCCCCTTGCTGCCAGTCTTCCCACGCGAGTTCGGATCCGAGCTCCGAGCTCTGCACACTCCGCCAACTGACAGAGCCAGTCGCGGTCGGGTTAATATAGTCGTCCCGCTTTCCTGCAGTCATCTGACAAAGGTGGTCCATCATCTGAGCATCCTCACGATTGTCCACTGTTTCCGTATATCGCGGGCCCTGATACGGGTCAAGGGGCTGGGTGACCCGTACCTCCCCATCCTCAAAGATCATCAGCTCCTTTTTAAGGTCGATGATGACGTAATTCTCAAAAGCCCAGTCAATGCCGAGTAAGGCAGGATAACGATCCTTGTCGCCCATGATATCAATAACCTCAAAATCGGTGTATGTCTTCACCCCCGCAATGTCGACCTCGACACCCTCGAGCCGGCCGATTGGCAGAATACAGTACTGGTTCGCCATCCTGAGTTGGATTGGCGAGTAGGCCAGCCGTGGTCTTCCAAGGGCCTCCCACGTCTTTCGTGGCAGGATGTTGACGTCGGACCCCAAATCCAGCATGGTATCGCTGATTTGGAATCCCGCAACCTGCGTGTTAAGCCAGAATTATTTTCCTGTTCGTTGCTTGTTCCGCTTGACGTGCTGCACGTATTGAGGGCCAGCGTTCACCGGATCTCTAAGTCCTGTGCGCCCCTGCCGTGCTCCTTCCAAAGCATGCCTGAGCTGCTGTCGCAGCGCAGCATTGTCAACAATCCTGAGGAATAGCTGGAGCCAGTCCTCGATCACAGTACCTGTGACTCTCTGCGCCCCAGACTCTGGCAGCACGGGCTCCTCCAGACCTCCCGCATCTCGCAGTTGAGCGAACGCCTCAACTGCCTCCTGGAAATACTTCTTCTGGGCTTCGGGCCTGATTAACATCTTCGGGGATGTCGGCCGAACCACTCGTGCTGGCTCCTTCACGTGGGCATCCTCCCCATTTTTCTTCCCGCCCCTCGTCACGATCGCGACATTCTGCATGTCTGGGATCGCGGTCCCTCGCAGCTCTGAGTTTATCAGATTCGCTCCCCTCTGCCTCGCCCGTTCTTCCCACTTCTTGATGAGCTCCGGACAGTCCTCTGTGGCATGGGCGTTCACCCGGCACTGGGAACACCAGGGTCGTCGTGGGAGGGGACATTCTCGAGCCACGTGACCCTCCTGGTCACAGTTGTAACATTTCACCGGACAGCGTCCGCCTGTGCGGCCTCCCCGCATGCCGCTGCCTCTTCCCCTTGGGGCCTCATTCACCCTGTAGGAGGGACGATCCAATCGATCCGCAAGTGCGTCGAGCGCCCTGCACTGCTCAGTGTTGTGAGTCGTGGAAACACAAAATTCGTAGTACACATTGTTTGGGACTGTGGAATACTTCTGTAGTATCGGGCACATCCGAGGAATATTGCCCCAGCGTCCGGCAAATCTCGCAGTACTCTGTGGTGGAGGAACCCGGTTGAGGTGGGAACCCCGCGTAAGGTTGTTGCGGCTGGTAGACCCCCTGCGGATTCATCGCCGCGCCACCACCAGGTGGTGGACCCCCCTGGATCGTCGCAACCGAGGGTCCTACCCCTGCGCCACACAACCGGGGACACTCGGTTGCGACGTGGCCCTCGACCAGGCAATGAGTGCACCAAACATTCGGCTGCGCTGGTCTCACCGGCTGGAGCTCAATGAGCTTCTCAGTCAAGTTGGCGATCTGGTGTTGCAACCCTATCAAAGAAGGATCTTGCGGGGCCGTCCCCCCCCGGTATTCCTAGGGGTAGCCCGCCATGGCTTCAATCTTCATGGCCTGCTCCAAAGCGTCCTGCAGATTATCAATCTTCGGCTGAGTGAGAGGGGTTCGTGTCAAGGGAAGCAGAGCCTTGATGAACCAATCCCTCTGGTGGTTTGGATCGATCGGGTAGCTGAGTTTCCAGATCGCGTCCTTGAATCGCCGCATCAACTCCCACGCGGTCTCACCTTCCTTCTGCTTAATTTCCCACAGCTCGGACAGGCCCTGCTGGTCTGTCTGGGGAAGCTTGAATTCGCGGACAAAATCCCGCTTTACGTCCACAATTACGGGGTTAGGATGAGCCTCAGACCACTTGATAAACCATCGCAGAGCCCTCTCTCTGAGCATGGTTTGGAACTCTATTAACTTCCCTGCATCTGGCGTCTGCCGAGCCCTCCAGATGGCTTCGCACAGATACTAGTGTTGCTCTACATCATCATTGCCCCGGCCAGAGAACTCTGGATACCGGGTGAAAGATCCAGCCATGTGTACTTGCGGAGTATTGACCAGGATAAATCCTCCAGGTCCTGGTTGCGTAACGGTTCCACTAGTGAATACAACACTACTAGTAACGCTGCTGTTACCGGACGTTACTGACGCTGATGAACTACTGTATAACTGACTCAATGCTTGTAACTGAATGAAAATATTACTTAAAGGTTGATACAGTACCAGGGGAAGGTAGGGATCCTGGCCATGCAGAATGTGGGAAGTAGGGCAGCCTGAAGGGGTGAGTGTCGTCTGCTCTTGAAACATCCGCTGCATCACGCCGTGCCATTCGTCATTGGAACTCTCTTCGGGCTGCGTCTTTCCATCGTCTTTGTTAGTCACCATCTCTCTTCCTCGCGTCGTTGGGCTCCCATGCACCCTCCGCACTTCCACCGCTATCCCGTCTTCTTCCCGGGTATCCAAATCCATAATTCCTATCCTCTGAGGCGCCTCCTTCTGGTTCTTCCTTTCTGCTTCCCGTCGGTTTAAATCCCGCATCACCCTTTTTCGCCACCTATCGGCGATCTGCGCCCGCCGATGTGCACGTCATTCCCTCAACTTGCGTGCGGCCTCAACATCCATTCCCTGCTTCCCGCTTTCAAATTATACGTAGCATCTGTCCCTTCTCCCTTCCCCCAGCACGGGTGGTTTACGCTTCCATACTCGTTTTGTGGAATTCAATCAACCCTTCATCCACCATCAGAGCTTTAATCCACAGCGAAATCTCCTTAAGCAGCTTCCTTCTTAGCCCTGAGTGGAAGACAGCCTCGACCTTCGAGAAGGATTGATAGCACTCAGCAGAAAACTCCACAGTGTATCCTTCCAACGTGCTCCTTACCCAAAAATCCACCGCGCGGGTTAGTTCAGTGTTCACCCGATGCAGCGCCACCAGATCTTCGTGTGCCCACCTGCGGTTTATCTTCTGCAAGCCCTCTCGAGGCACCGTCACTCGTAATCTCTGCAACCAATTGTAAAGCTCGGTAGGGAACCTTCCCCAGAAAATTTCGTACGTATCACTAGCTAAGTCAGAGAAAACGACGAGCTCCTTGATTGCCGCCTCATTTTGCTTGGTCAGCTCTGCTTGCTGAGCAATGAATTGGTCGAGATGATTATCCCACCATCGCCGTATCTCTCCTTCAAAAATCCTCGATACCATGATCTAGTTCCCCTCAGAACATGCAGGTCCCGGCAACGGAACCATTTTTTGGCGAGAAGTCAGGTCTCGCGGACAAGACCCAGGTTCAGGAGTTGTGGCCAACAAAGGGGGGTCCGATGTAGTCTAGGATCACGCCGGCATTTTCACCCTACTCTGGAGAGCAGTGAGTCTCACCCGAGGTGTGTCGCAACCACATGCAGAAGGGGATTAGACCAATGGCAAGGAACAGAGTCGCAACTCATGATGGACAATGCATCGATCATATAGACAGAGTCATGTACGCAAGAGCACTTAAGAAGCATTCAGATATTAGCAAATAAAATTTTAAACCAGCATAAACACATTACATGCATGTGAACCTCTCATTGAGACAACAAAATTTCATTATATTAATCTCTTGGCCAAGCCCATGATTACATAACATCTTCAATGATAGCTTGCAACCCTGATACAGATGTACAAATGTCTTACGGAACAAAAATAGAGAAGATTAGGAATCACAGAGATGTCATGCATGATTTCCCACAGTCGCTTTGTTCTTCTTCTCCTATCTCGAGCCTCACAACCCCTGCAACATTCTCTTTCTTTTAGCTGGGTGATTTTTATTTATTCACCTGCTATCGCGACTATCAGTTCCTCCCTGTGTATTTTCTTCAGCTGCTTCCAGCTTCTCTCCTGTTATCTGTGTGTTCCGCTTTCTGTCTTCTGCTGTGTATTTTCTTCATCTGTACTTGTGCGTGTTATTTCTTCAGCTATCTCATGCTTCTGCGCCACCTTGATAGCTCCGCGACTCCTGGTAGTTGTGACGCGGTCGCGATTGCCATGTGTCTTCATGCCGCAACTCAAAAGGTCATCCTTTATTCAAAATTCAAAATGTTCTAACCAAGATTTCAAAAACAAGGGCCCCAACACTTTATCATTCCACTAGGTTTGCATTCAAAAATTTAGTCACTGATGGTAGCCCTAGCCCAAAAACATCACTCTTCCTTAAATTGATTACTTTCTGGCATATTTCCATGCCTTGCTGACTGTACATCATCCATAAATTTTATGTCATCATGCCATCACATTAGTCATGTCATCATGAAGTCTAGACAATCAAGGTATCATTAGGTCATTAGGATTTCCAAGGTCCAAATAAAACACTATTTCCATTGCATAATACCAGCAAGTAAAGGGTGATCAAATAACATCTCTTCACCATATGAAGATGATTTGTAAAGAGAAATTCTTGTTTCAGCATGTAATTTTGGTTTTAAGATGTAATTTTTAATTTTCATTATGTAATTTTATGTCATTCAAAATGTAATAATTTCATGATTCTTAAGCTCCTAACTAAGAGTTCCAACATGCCAAAGCATAAAAAATGTTAAATCCTAGTGTTCTCTAAGCTCATCAGATGATCAGATATCAAAGAAAAAAGTCAAATGCAAAGGTATATTTTCAAAGTGTAAAGTGAATGAAAATAAGAGAAAGTGGGTCCCAAGGCCTAATTCATTTAATCGATCAATTATAAAGACCACCACAAGACAAGCAAGAGGCTCATTTTCACTTGCATCCATCGAGCACACACTACGCTCGTTCAAAAAATTGAATTGCAGAGTCAGAGGCATAATTTTTATGGTGCTGCGCTTAGAGGAGGGTGGCACTGCGCTTTCTCAACTGGCGTTGCGCTTTTCTCTCACTGGCACTACGCTTTTGGTCAAGGCGCCGCGTTTTTGCCCAGCAAGCCCAAAATTCACCCACACTCAACCATTCTCCCAAACTTTTAGAAATTTCTTCTAACACCCTCTAGCAAGTAAGTACCTCAAATTTATTGCCTCCATGCACTCCTAAGCATTGATTTCATAGTGTTCTTGTTGCTAAGTAAAATTGGTTTAGTGAAGATATTTTTATTCCTCATTCCCAAAATTGATGCCCTTTAACCCTGAAATCCCTTCCTACACCATTATTAAATCTATCCCTACCCCTGCACTACCATTTCCTAGTAACTAAATCCCTTTCCCCTAAAACCCTAAGTCCTAGGCTTCTAAATTTCCTAGGTAGCCACTTCCTCAAACCTGTAATTTAATTATCATTTCCAACTCCCTTGAAATTTCAACTTCCTATCACCTCCCAAAGCTCCCTAACCCGTTCCCCCATCTCCCTAAATTGTCCTAGACTTATCCCTATTCCCTAGACCTATCTCCACTCCCCATTCCCATCCACCTCATCCCTAGGGTTTTCTTGGCCACCAAACACTATGGAGGAAGATAGAGACTATATGGAAGAGGATGATAGACAAGAAGATGAGGATAGAGAAAGGAGAAGGCCTCACAAAGGAGAAAGAATCCTAAGGCTGGAGCCCACCAACACAAATGAACTGATGGCCTCTCCTATGACTGTTAGTTGTTTTGAGTATGTAGGTTTCCTTGATTTTTACAACATGATTTAGAGGGTCCAACATCATCCTATGTTGAGTAGAGTCTTCATCTCAAACCTAAGGGACAATCAGGTGACCCTTGCAGGTGTGACCTTCACTGTATCTACATCTATCATTGTTGTTGCCATAGGGATTCCAAACATGGGTGAGAGGTGGTTTAAATCCAAATATTTGGTGGATCAGTATTATGAACCATTCATTAAACCAAGGTACATAAATGAGAGGAATAGGGTTTTCCATTTCAACTAACTTCTTGATAGGTATGCCCCTATGATGAAAATCATCATGAAGTACTTCTCTTGTGAAGGAAGGCTCTCTAGGCTCTACACATACCGTATTAGACTTCTTATTCACTTCACAAGAGTAAGATTTCTCAATATCCCTTACTATCTATTTAGGAGTATAGAAAAAATGGAATTCATTGTACAAAAGAGAGACTATGACCAACATATGAACAACCTCTTCCACCACTCATTGATCAAAATCATTGTACTCCATCGCCTTGACCAGTTGAACATCTCATGGGACACCTTCATTGCCAATGGCATCTTCACTGCTCCACAAGCTCCACATGCTGAATATGTGCCTTCTTCATCTCATCCTGCTACATTTATGTCTCCACCTCAGTCCACTTCACCTATTTCATCACCATCACCACCATCATCACCATTTCATGGTTAGGTTGAGTTACCAAGAAGAGCTATGGTTAGAAAGCCTAAAGGGGGTGAAATGAGCACATTGGATAGAACATACCAGAGAGGGAAACGACAGGTGTTTGCCCCACATATTGTGGGAGGTACCTTGCCTTCTTCACCAGAAAAGCAGGTACATAAGGGTAACTAAAAGATGATAGAAGTAGAGGAGCATGAGGAAGCCATGCAAGATGATGGGGAAAAATATTTTTACCTTGTTGAATTGGATGAGAAGCATTATGACGAGGTTTTCATTTTAATTTTCAAGGAGAAGGATGCCCAAATTAGAGAACTTCAGACTAACTTAGAGAGATCTAAGTTTGTCATTTCTTTTCTTGAGTAGGAGAATAAGAAGCTGAAGGGCAAAGAAATTCTCATGGAACTAGAGTTGCTTAAAGCAAAGAAAGGTAAATATATGATGCCACCTAGTAATCCTGACCATTATGACACCCAAAGCAACAAAAAAAGACCAAAAACAAGAGGTCTTAAGAGGGCTTTATAGCAGTAGAGATTTGAAGACGAAAAGCTGACTTTTGAGGAAAGGATTACCAAGGAGGTTGAGGATGACAGAGAGACATTGCTTGAAAGGGTCAACATACATCTTGAGAAGCTCCTCCAAAAGGAAAAATAGGACAACAAGATGCTTAGAAACTTTTCAAACAGGTACATCACAAGAAACAAGGTTTGTAGCATCAAACTTAAGCAGTTGCAGGAGAAACACAAGCAAAACCTAACCAAGCAAAATGAGGGGAAAAGATTGATATCCTTGCTGAGGCATTAATCATTGCCTAAAATACCTCATCAGTCTCCCAAAGAAGAAATTTTGAAGAAATTTGAGCAATTTTGGAAAATTTTGAAATTTTTTCATTTTTGGTAGTTTTGCACAGTCAGACTGTCAAAAGCACAACACCTAGGCTTTTTTTAGGGACCACCAATGGAAAAATTGAAAGCACCATTGGATTCAGAAGGCCAAATATAGTTATGAAAATAAATTTACAAAACTTTTTTGGGTCAACAAAGCAGTCAAAAAGTCAAAAAACACCCAAAAAAATCACATTTCTGGCCTGTTTTGGAGGTTGGCGCTGTGCTTTTTACCAGCCTTGGGAGAATGAATTTTTGGAGGGTCAGATAAACACCATTTTGGAAAATAATCATATATCTAGAAACTAGATAGGAAATTTTTTCCAATGAGCTATCTTGAACTCAATTTGGACACCTGGAACCACCTCAAAAGTGGAGCTGAATTTGGCGCTGTGCTTTTGACCTTGGCACTGCGCTTTTGACCAATTTTATGAGTTTGCTAATATTTGTAAATTTTCTTAGTTTTTCTCAGTTTCAATTTGGAAAATGAAGTTTTGAAAATGAAATTTAGTGATGTAAATGTAATAATCATGTTTTGACACTTACCTAAGGGTAAATACATTAGGTGAAAACTTTTGATGAGATGTAATGAATCAGTTTCCAAAAAGTGAGGGATGAGTTAGTTTGACCTCCCTACACTCTAGGTTTCAGTTCAGTCTTTGGTGGAACAAATCCTTAGCTCATGGATTCGATCCCTGAGGTTGGGAGAAGTTGTTTTTAGGTATATATATTGTAATTTTTGACTCATTTCATAGGTTGGATGTTGTGGTATTGATTAGAGACTTTAGTGTAATCAATATTTGGTAGGAATTTAATGAAAGAGTTGCAACTATTTCTTTGGGGTACTTGTAGTATGAAAATTTAACATTGTTTATTCTTCTATTGCATATGTATGAATGTTTTGTACTCTCCATGATCCATTTCATTTCTATTATATGTTTATTTTAAAGTTGATAAACAAAATACATCTTCTATGCTATGTTTTGGGAAAATATTCATAGTTTGTCTCATTTCTTCAGTTTAGAAAGAATACATGATTTGTATTTCTCTTTCTAGCACCTCATCTGTCTGATCCATCTCAATCAATAGCCCTAAAGTGTTAGCCTTCCTACCTACCTTTCCCCATTGAATGGATTGCAATCCTAATCTTATTTTCCCTGACCTAACCTCTTTGACCTAATTCACCCATCCAACAAAACAGATTCAAACAAACAAACCCCTGTACTCATACCTAGCCTAAAACCATAATTCATCCAGCCCAATTCGCTGTGATTTTTTGGAGAGAGCCCTCTCCGACTTGGTAGGGCTAGCTACCAAGCTAAAATATTGGTCTGTGGTTACCTCTGTTTGGACTCTTTCTTAGCCTTAGAGATCCAGTGGAGTGATAATAGACACAAATGAAGGACTTCCAAAGTTGACATTGTCGAAAGTGCTTGAGCTAGATCCTCTACAATATTGTAGTGTTGCGCAATTCACGCATTTGGATTATAAGATGATTTCCGAAGAACACCTTTTGGGGGTGTTCAGATGATGGATTCACTACTAGGTCTCTCAATCTAGAGAGAACCAGAACTAGGAGGTATGGAAGAGGAAGGGTGATCTATGAATTTAGGTTCCATAGGAGCTTTGGATGGATTGGGGTAGTATTTTGATCTCATGGTAATAGAGATAGGTTCTGTGCCAGCCATGAAAACTTCAGAGTTTCCAGATGATTGGGGTTGATCTACCATATGCGTCTGCTAAGAAGGGAAAGGCTCTTTCAAGACAACCGGGGTCCCGGGGGCGCCCTTTAGAAGATGGGGAACTTCGGCATGAAGAGGAAAATCCTTGGTGTAATGATCATCATCACATATTAAACAAGAATATTTAGGCTTGCACATTGAAGAATCTTCAACAGATGAATTTTTCAAATCATGTTTAGGGTTGTCGGATTTGGATTTGCCTTTACCCTTTTTCTTTCATTTCGAGGATTTTTCTGCTTCGGTAGATTGAACAAAATTTACCTTAGAGATTTTACCAAGATTATTATGCCTACTAGAAGGAGTGGAGGTTGCAGTGGCAGTAGCAGACTTACCCTTTGAGGAAGCTTTGGGTGCACTACTATCAGCATGGGCCACTGCCCCAAAAACGCCATTAACTGGAGGCATAGTAGGAGACTAAGATGATGTTGGATCAGTTGAAGGCCGCAACGCGTTAGGAATGAGCTTGTATAAAGTTATAGATTGGGAAAAAACCAAATTGAGATATTGAGCTCTGGAAATGACTTCCTCTTCCGTGATACATCCACCCATGGTAAGATATTTAGCAATCATTGGAACGAATGATTTTGTAAACCATTTAGTCAACAACTGATTGGAGATCTTGAATTTTATGAGTTGATGACAATGCTACCATTCATGAATGTGATTCGAAATGTGAGTAGCAGTTTGCTGCTTCAATTAGGTGAGGAGGTGGGTGTCGGTTTCATACCGAACATGTATCTGCAAGTGAGTAAGGAAAGCCATAGCCAAATAGTTAAAATAATAGAAAATACCTCGAGGGAGCTCAATATACCACTTGGCCGCAGTACCGGTCAGAGTACGCTGGAAAAGGCGAAGACAAATCGAATCATCGACCCAAGAGTTAGAAGAGTACCAAATGTGGTACATCATGACATGGGTTTGGGGGTCTTCCCTAGACTTGCCTTCAAATTTAGGACAATTTCCTGGGATTTTGTTCGGAACTAACGACCAATGCAACTGATGTTGGATGGGGTCATTTGTAAGCTTCGAAACATTTGACAGTTCCAACGTCACCAAAAATGGCTGGGGAGAATTGTTGGGCCTCGAATATGCCCATGTTTTCATCATGCAATATCACCGTTCATACCCTAAAACCTTAGGTTTTTAACCTGTTCCGTACCCTAATTCCATATCTTGCCGTCAAATACACTCCATGGTTGGTTATCATTAGTTTTCTTAGATTTTATATGATTAAATATAATTATTCCATGATTTACTAATGACGGTTTTTCTAAGTTCATTTGTCACAGGGTTCCATCGTTGAAATTCTTCACAAGTCAGTAGAGTACATAAATGTCTAATTTGGGGCTTTGACACTTTCGACATGCTTCCGGAGAAACCGAGAGAGGTTATTGTCAAAACTAATGTTCTAATACCTTCCCATGACTTGGATTTCACCCAGGTCGCACATATGGGTCTCTAGAAGGAAATCAACAAATTTTCCCAAATCTGCAACAAATTTCAAACTGCCAACTTACTCCTCGATTTTCGTGTAGGTGAAGGAAAATGAAGAAATTTTGGCACATGGGTTTTGGTCCCAATATATAAAATGTATTAAACCACAAATTATTTCTAAAATTCATTACGTTTTGGGAGATAAGTAGAGGTATTTGAGGCTGATTTATATAAAAATTAGGAAAATTCAGTTTGTAAAAGTATCCAAACAACCTTGTTTTGAATTTCCCTACTCAATAGCTAAGTTTTAGAATTGTACTCAAGAATGTGGAGATCTATTACACCTTTAGTGACTTTGAGAGGGTCAAACACAACAACAAAGATCTAGATCCAGCCCGAGCTCGATGATTTCCAAGAGAAACAACCTCTAGATTAGCATGAAGCAAGGATATTCCAATGTTAGTATTTAGTTAGGAATGGTTATGCTATGTAGAGCAAGATCATTCTCACAATCATATTGGGAATCCTGGATTAGCCATGGTTTTCTGAGTAAAACGATCCATTACTATTTTATGTATGAGATTGCTGCCTATAAAGGCCAGGGTTGTAACGAGTTAGGGGGGTGATCAGTAACAAGTTATCAGTTGTTGAAATGTGAGCTTCGAGCTGCTGTAAGATATTTATTTTTATTAATTGAAGGACCTATGTTCAGTGATTTAACATGGCATGTGATGATTAATTCGGATCATTTCAAGTGAAAACACGTTGAGTTTCTAAATAGAATGCGTTAAAGTTTCCTTTTTACTGTAAGTTCCTAGGCTCACCCAGGTGTGGCAAGGGCCCACCACAATCTGGGATTGAGCTCTCTATAATTTATCGTTAGATTAGTTATATTTCAGTGTTTTGTTTTCATTTAATCAATGCATGATTTGATTAATATTTTTACGAGTAATTAACCTAGACTTTGAATTGACTACAATGTTGTTATAATTGTTTTTGATCTTGTATGGATTTGGTTTTGAAGACTATGTTTCAGATCGTTGCATTGTAAGCCTGAATTCTCCTACAGAGCAGTGCTTTGTCTCCTCTATCATCATATTGATTTTTCATCTATGCATAGAACACCCATACACCATTCAAACGACCCCGTGCATACATATCATTAAGTTGTGAACTGGAGCGAGAATTTTTCATGTGTTTTCATTAGCCAACAATGGATTTGATTTAATGTGTGTAGTGTGAACCTACAGATGCATTCAATAGAGATGTGTGAGTAAAATGGTGTGTTTTAATTTACAAATTGCATACATACTGTTAATTTTATAACTCCTCTGAGATTTCATTCAATAAGATGCTTCTGTGTGCAAAGCATTCGTAGCCTTAAAGTCATAAAACAATGTGATTAAAGCCAGTGCTCTTAGCTAAGATCTAAGTTTAGCAAGTAGTGGCTTTATTCGTCGAGCAGTAGAATAGAGTTATCTAGGATTAGAGTGTAATCAGTGAAGGTTGCTTTCATTAATATCAATTCGGTAAGTAGTTTTCATGTGAAGCAGTGCAAAGTATTTTAAGTTCAAATCGATATATCTTGAGTTGATATTGTAGCATTTTTAGAATAGTCTAGTTTTGAATTGGTTATTGCAGCATTTTGATTTATTTTGAGTTTAAAGATAGGTAACCTCTGCATTTGATGTTTGGATGTCTTTTGATTGAGTGAGTTGTAGTAGAATAGAACTCCAGATATTAAGGTAGTTGTCGCATTCACTAGTTTAATTTAGTTTTCATTTTTATAGTGTGAGTTTCATGCTTTAACAATGTGGTTTTATTTGGTCAACAACGTGAACCCTTGAGAACGAGCGATTGAAGTTCATTAGAGAAGCTTTCAATGTAGCCTTAGCCCTTATTTTCCAGTACTTAAATTAGATAGTGAGAATTCTTCATACAATAGGGTTTCATTATATAGATTTGAGTTAGAGTATTTTGATATAGTATAGTCTTATTCTCATAATTAGACGTAGAGTACTTTTTAAGGTGTTTTGAATTAATTAGGGGTTTGAAGTGTGAAGATAATATTAAGTACAATAACAGTAAGGATTTTCCTCTATTCTATTTAATTTGAGTTTATCATTAAAGTAGTGGGAGTACTTTTCGAGATAGAGTTGTGTTTTGTACTTAGATTAAATAGATTTAGTTTTCCCATTTACTTAGATTAAAATTGTAATTTGTATTGCTTGAGCACTGATTTAAATTGTCATTTAGAATTAGATGTGTGAATTAGATAGGATTAACAAGTTGGTTTAAAATTCTTTTTTGCTTGTCTTATTTTCTCCGGGGAATTGAAATTAGATTTGTTTGGATTGGGATTAACGTCGTAGAGTTCATTTTGTTTAAAATTAAAATTGTTTTGATTAAAATTAGTTACATGAATTGTGATTTCCATTTAATTTCTTAAAGCTTTATTTGAATGGTAGTTGGTTATTTGTTTTAATTCATACGAAACTTTAATTAGATTTATTTATATTCATCATTAGACAAGTTAAACTAGAAAACGATTTTGTACTTAAACAACAAATTGATTTTCGTACTCTAGTTTAGGGTAAATGCTCTGATCCCGCGTTTCCTGCGTTTGTGCCTCAAATCTTACGAGTCACAGATTGATAATTTAATGTTGAAAATTATAATACATATAATTTCCCCAACATTTTTGGCGTCGTTGCCGGGGAGGTGCTAAATGGATTAGAGCCGATTTTCTTTCACAAGTTTTTTTTTGTATGATCTTAGTTACAGGACAATCAAAGGGTGAAGAGTGTACGGTAATACGTGAGTGAAGAAACACACATCCATTATGGTGGGGTTGCTCCAAAGTTCGGTTTTCCAAGTGAGAAAGTTTGGTGAGTTTTATTGCAATTAGAAGTTTTTATTCATTTAGTTTAAAATTTCAAGCTCTTTAAAGACAAAACGTTTTTGGGGTGTTGTAAGAAACCTTTTTACTAATCCATGTTGCAAGACATGGATCATCAACCAGCAGGAGAAATTCAAGAATTATTAAGAGCTTGAAGGATGTCCCTAAAGTACTTTCTCAAATCCTAGCAGTAGCTGGGATGTCTGCCTCTCAGGAAGAGTTCATCCTGACCACATTCATGAAATTATCTATCTCTCCACAGCCAGAAAAGGATTTGGAAGTCTCCCTTGATTCCTCTTGCCTATCTACCAAAGAGATCGATGAATTATGTACCAAATATAATGGGGATCATTCAACTGAACTTGAGATCGAATAACTTTCACTATGCCCAACAACAAGCATTATATGCATTCCAGACACCAATTATCCAAGTTTGCTCGGCATGACCGAGCCGGACTTTCAGAGTGGTCCAAAAGAAGAAATGAGCCAATACCATGAGGATTACATTAAGAATTTGTTCTAGTTTAAAATCTAGTCAAAGTACCACTCTCATATTCAAATAATCTTTGTATCACATCTTTTAAAGCTGTTGATTATTCATGCTCATATACCTTCTAAATTTTATATGTTAAATCTGGGCATGGTTATATCATTGTACCTGATCCACACATGACTTCATTGGAAGTTCTCTTTCACTTGAAGGAGGATGTATTCTCTTTGCTAAAGTAGGAAAGTTAGTATTGTAGTAAATAAATGAAATAGTAAAGAGAAAAATAAGTCCTTTTCTGAAAACCAACTTGTCTGGCACAACTGGACAGGGACTTTGCTTGAAAACCAGGTAAATGGTGGGAAAGGTTCCCAATAAAGTTTGTAAATTTGTATGAGCTCTTCAAATCATGTATCTTTCAAGTCATTATGTTTTTACTTGAGTTGGTTGATGTGGGATTCCTTAAGGCCCACTTGCGAACAAGCCTTGTCCCATCGATATCAACACATCATCTGGGACCAAGGTTAGGGTTAGATAAGGCACCTGGGAGCCTGCATGCCTTAATGGCAGGTATCCTTGTCATCTACTAAGGAAATACATCAATGTTTCTTGGTGGATAAATTTTGCAGTCAATTCGACTTCGAAAAATCCATTCATGGCTAGTAGAATGTGCCTAGTGCCTTGAATCCCATTAGCATCAATGGTGGGATATCTCGCATTGGTTAATGATCTCCTCAATGGTTGGTAATCCAATGATTATTGCTTATGTTCGACATCAACACCATTTATTCACATATGCAAGATTGCACATGGGTGTGTAGCGGTTGAAGAATATATGGTTTTGAGATCTCGACACATATTTGCAGCAGTTTGGATTTTTGTATTAACATTTCCATTATCATTTTCAACAACAGTCACCTTTCCTCAGTTGTTTGGGGACACAAAAATCCTCAGGAATGGGGGACAAAGGGGACCTTCAGTTCACTCTTCAGACCTTCAGTTCATACTTCATCTCTTCAGCTCATCCTTAAGCCTTCTTCAGCATATTAGATCGACAATCATATCAGCTCCAACCATTCCATCCTCCACTTCATCTTGCAGCACTGGGCACATCAATGATAAAGGTAACCTGAGGTAAAATTGGCTTAAGGTTCTTTAATTAATTAGAAATTGAAGAAATATTTGATGATTAACCACCACATATTCATTTTGGTTTGGGAGATACACAGAGGTCTTTGAAACTGATTTATATAAAAATCAGGAAAATTCAGATTTGTAAAAGTATCCCAAACAACCTTGTTTTGAATTTCCGTACTCAACAACTAAGTTTTAGAATTGTACTCAAGACTGTAGAGATATATTACACCCTTCGTGACTTCGAGAGGGTCAAACGCAACAACAAAGATCTAGATCGAGCCCGAGCTCGATGAGTTCCAAGAGAAACAACCTCCAAATTAGCATGAAGCAAGGATATTCCAATGTTAGTATTTAGTTAGGAATGATTATGCTCTGTAGAGCAAGATCGTTCTCAAAATCAGATTGGGAATCCTGGATTAGCCATGGTTTTTTGAGTAAAACAATTCATTACTATTTTATGTATGAGATTGCTGCTTATAAAAGCTAGGGCTGTAACAAGTTAGGGGGGGTGATCAATAAAAAGTTATCAGTCATTGAAATGTGAGCTTCGAGCTGCTGTAAGACATTTATTTTTATTAATCGAAGGACCTCTATTTAGTGATTTAACATGGCATGTGATTAATTCAGATCATTGCAAGTGCAGTCACGTTGAGTTTCTAAATCGAATGCATTAAAGTTTCCTTTTTACTGTAAGTTCCTAGGCTCACCCAGGTGTGGCAACGACCCACCACAATTTGGGAATGAGCTCTCTGTAATTTATCGTTAGATTAGTTATATTTCAGTGTTTTGTTTTTATTTCATCAATGCATGATTTGATTAAGATTTTTAAGAGTAATTAACCTATACTTTGAATTGACTACAATGTGGTTATAATTATTTCTGATCTTGTATGGATTTGGTTTTGAAGACTATGTTCCAGATCGTTGCATTGTATGCCTGAATTCTCCTACAGATCAATGCTTTGTCTCCTCTATCAACATCGTGATTGTTTAGTGTTAGTAAAACATCTATGCACAGAACACCCATACACCATTCAAACGATCTCGTGCATACATATCATTAACTTGTGAATTGTAGCAAGAAGTTTTCATGTGTTTTCATTACCCAATAGTGGATTTGATTTAATGTGTGCAGTGTGAACCTACATATGCATTCAGTAGAGATGTGTAAGTGAAATGGTGTGTTTTCATTTATAAATTGCATATATACTGTTAATTTTATAAATCCTATGAGATTTCATTCAATAAGATGCTTCTGTATTCAAAGCACTCGTAGCCTTAAAGTCATAGAACAATGTAATTAAAGCCAATGCTCTTAGTTAAGATCTAAGTTTAGCAAGTAGTGAATTTATTCGTTAAGCAGTAGAACAAAGTTATCTAGGATTAGAGTATAATCAATGAAGTTTTCTTTCGTTAATTTCAATTCGGTAAGTAGTTTTCATGTGAAGCAGTGCAAAGTATTTTAAGTTCAAAGCAATATAGCTTGAGTTGATATTGTAGCATTTTTAGAATATTCTAGTTCTGAATTGGTTATTATAGCATTTTGATTTCTTTTGAGTTTCAAGATAGGTAACCTCTGCAAATGATGTTTGGATGTATTTTGATTGAGTGAGTTGCGGTAGATTAGAACTCTCGAGATTAGGGTAGTTGTCACATTCACTAGTTTAATTTAGTTTTCATATTTATAGTGTGAGTTTCATGCTTTAACAATGTGGTTTTATTTGGCAAAAAATGTGAACCCTTGAGAAAGAGCGATTGAAGTTCATCAGAGAAGCTTTCGGTGTAGCCTTAGCCCTTATTTTCCAGTACTTAATTTAGATAGTGATAATTCTTGCATATAATAGGGTTTCATTATAGAGATTTGAGTTAGAGTATTTTGATACAACAAAGTCTCATTCTCATAATTAGATTTAGAATACTTTTAAAGGTGTTTTGAATTAATTAGGGGTTTGAAGTGTGAAGATAATATTAAGTATAGTAAGAGTAAGGATTTTCCTCTATTATAGTGAATTTGAGTTTATCGTTAAAGTAGTGTGAGTAATTTTCAAGATAGAGTTTTGTTTTGTACTTAGATTAAATAGATTTAGTTATCACATTTACTTAGATTAAAATTGTAATTTGTATTGCTTGAGCATTGATTTAAATTGTCATCCAGAACTAGATGTGTGAATCAGATAGGATTAAAAATTTGACTTAAAATTCTTTTTAGCTTGTCTTGTTTTCTTCGGGGAATTGAAATTAGATTTGTTTGGATTGGGATTGACGTCGTAGAGTTAATTTTGTTTAAAATCAAAATTGTTTTGATTAAAATTAGTTACATGAATTGTGATTTCCATTTAATTTCTTGAAGCTTTATTTGAATGGTAGTTGGTTATTTGTTTTAATTCATAGGAAACTTTAATTATATTTATATTCATCATTATACAAATTAAACTAGAAAACGATTTTGTACTTAAAGAACAAGTTGATTTTCGTACTCTAGTTTAGGGTAAATGCTCTGATCTTGCATTACCTGCGTTTGTAGCTCGAAACTTATGAGTCCCAGAGTGATAATTTAATGTTGGAAATTATAATACATACAATTTCCCCAACAAGGATGATGACGAGAAAAATGTTGGGGGTTCCAACCAGGTTGATACATATTTTGCCCCCAATAAGGCAGATTTTGTCTTGGATATGCATACTACCCCCATTGCTGGTAAGGACCTTTCTGCAGCTGTTGCTGAACATAGGGACCTTGCTAGGGCTATTGATAAGTCCCTTGTTGGATTTGAGGTTGTGGACCTTGCTGTATATAGGGTCCAGGGTGAGGTCCTTGTTGAACAAGAGGTCCAACCTGTGGTCCCTGCTGAACATGGGGTCTAGCCTGTTGTCCTTATTGAACACAGGGTCTAGCCCGAGGTCCCAATTAGGCCTATTGGTATTGTGGAGTCAAAAATTATGTTGTCACGATAAATCCCCTTTGCGGATAGAGGAAATATCTCTATCCCTAGAGTGGGTCTAGCAACTTGAGATACTTTCTAATGCAAAGCTTTATTAGCTAGTATTGAAAATTCTACAAGAAAGGAAATAGAGGTACCTTTTCTTGATGAAATGTTTGAACCTGTTGATGATGACCTTGATCCACGATCCTTTTAGGCTCATTTATTACTAATGGTGGCACATGAATACCTACGGATGATCAAGAGGCAACAAAAAATCATTAATCCAATACATAATAATCATAAAACCTTAGCTATCTAGCAGATCAAGCAGTACCAAAATATTTGCATAAAAGATTAGATAAATATAGAAAGCAAACATCAGATGTTTTATTAATGAATATAAAAGAGAGAGCTTACAACCCATGCCTTAATGTCAGGGGCCTCCCTTTGGTGAAAATACGAGTCCTTCATCGAAGCTCTAAAGCATTCCTTCTCCCAAACAACTTAGGCGTTATCACAGTGTAAGAATGTAAAGGAATGAGAGTTCAAGCCAACCCAACAATGACCAACCAACTATGGAAGGATGGGGAATAATTTATAGGAAGGGAGAAGAGTTTGGGAGCCCATGAAAGGAGGAGGAAGGTCCACTTTCTAAGGATAAACCCCCATGGATGAGATCAAGGCTCTAAAAACAGAGAGCTTGAATCTATCACCACCGTTTAACAACGAACTTGCTGCCCTGGAACTTCTAGAGGTTGAAGCTTCTCTTCCATTTTAGGAAACATTGCAAGAAAGGGATCAACATGATTTTCCAAGAAATAATGGTGTTGGCAGCGCTGAGCCAGAATTGTCAATTTGACATCAGCGCGAGCATGAAACTAGAAAACGCGCTGACCCAAAAAACTAGGGTTTTGACCAAGTTCCTTCAGTAATCTTCCAAGGCATTTTTCTTTGAGTCTTCAGGGGATGTCTTTACATATCTTTCCATGGTGGAAACATTGCACATGGTCTGTCATGGGGCACTTCAGGATAAGCGACGAGAAGTGAGCATGGTGAAAAATTACTGTGTAACACACCTAGATTTCATATTCTCTATATAATCATGTATCCAAAATAACTTCTTCATCCCAAACAACCATGCTTCTTCATTGTCTGATTTCTTCAGCTCTCTATCAAAGGTAAGAGGTTTGCCTTTCTTGACCTCGTCCGATAGGTACTACTTCTCAATCCTCTTGTAAAGTGATAGTGATGATGAGCATGTTGTCTCTCTAATCTAGAACTAGAATAGAACCCATAACCACTCCCTCTCATGTAAGGTGTATACATCCATCTACCACCTCTGACTGTGTCATTCCTGTTCAACTTATGTCCTCCATGAGACCTGCTACCATATGCCCCATTTGTCCTTTCCTCCTATTCATAACTTATTTGTGGTTTTCCACGTCTCTACAAATCTGAGAAGTTCTAAAGGATCACTATATTGACCTCTGCTTTCTTTTCCTAATCCATTGAAAGCCTTTCCTATGAATAAATTATCCTGTCACTATCCACCTTACAATTTTGATATTTGTAGTCAGACTTCTCAGTGTATATGCTATGTCAGGAGAGTACTTATCTATTTGTTGCTCATATGATCTATAAGGAGAGTCACGTGAACTGTAATCCACCATTTTCCTTGTCATCTTTGATATTCTTCTTCTTGCCAACATACCATGTCAGATAAACCAAATATAAACATAATCAAACATACCTTAGCGAAGTTTAGGGGAGACTATCTCATTTGCACAATTCAATCCATATTAGCACAATATATATATATATATATATATATATATATATTATCATAACATATCGACATCACCGACCTCTAAATGATGACACAATTGCGCCAATGACCATCACGAGAGATAACCAACATGCATGCATGATAAACACATAGAAAATCAGACATGCATACATAACAATCACATCTACCCTAAGGTAAAATGTTTTAACTTCGCTCTGATACCACTCTATGGTATTAGATATCACCCAAAGAGAACAAAACCCACTCTGATAACACTCTATAACGCCGACTCCTCACATTTACCCAAATTCACGAGTTCGCCAGGGTAAACATGAGACAAGTGTCACTATGACCTGACCCGACCTCCTAGTTCCAGTTAAGGAAGTGTAGCCTACAAACTGACATCCTACAGGGACTACAAATCACCCAGGAGTTGAAGAAACACCCTAGATGGTCAATCCCTAAGCTGGAACCCTGTTTCACTAACCTAGACCTATAACCACACCCTTGATACTGCCTACATGCGGTTTTGAGAATCCAACCACACTCACAAGCCTTGATCCATGCAATTATGACCCTAAATCTTCAGTTGTGTGATTGTGGTCCTGAGACCTTAGGAAAATTTCTAGGTTAGTCTCCAGACCACTACCTAGAACTCCCTGTAACTTTATAGAATCATATTTTTCATAACGAAAATGCTAACCATTCAAAATTGTAAGCATAAATTGACTTAAACTGCCTAAAACACACTGTACATTTCGTTAAACACATGGCACACATGTAAGTTATAGGTCATGGATGCATATCTTATCATAAGAGTCAAAGATTCATCATTTTAGAATCACCAAGAAGGCTCTATGTCGTGTCCACATAATTGCAACTGTTAGGGTCCTATAATATATAGGATCTCAAGGTGATTGATTATTTCATCTTAGAACTTTCATATTGTAAATAATATTCTATGATTGTAAATTATTTCCAAAAAGGTCAAAACTTTAGGAAAACTATGCTTGCACGTCCAAATGCAACATTAGGAGATAAGTAAGTATGTTTTGGGTGAATTAATCACATCATTTAAATGTGATTAAATAATTTGTAATAAGGCTGGGTACTACATGTTTTAATTCTATCAAAAAGTTCAAAAATAGCAAATAATGGTTTATCCAAGGTTGCAGAGAGCCATTATAAGTTGAAGTTGCTCAAAGGAATTACTTTAAAAACCTCTAGAACTCATCCTAAAAACCTCACCGCATTACCATGTTTCATTGGTGGACCCACCTTGCCTTTTCGCATCGGCAAAATCCCAAAATCCTTTAATTTTCATCTCCTACAAACCTTCCGAAATGCGATATGCAATGAAGTGGGACCCATTCACCCGCCGCGTACAAATAAACCTTACCCTTTTCCACCTTTCTGCTTTATATTTCTACTTTACCTTTTTCATCACTATATCATTGCTTTCACACCATCTGCCTTCCCTATTCCCCAAATGTGATTAAAGTGGGGCCATTTCTCCCTGACACGTCACCATTTACCCACCATCCATCGCACATATAAACTTCGCAGATCATCGATTATAACTTTTCGCACTTCACCGCAAAACCTTAAAACCTGCGATGTGCGATATCCATCGCATCGCAAGATCGCAACTTTACCTGTTTAACCACACCGTTTCACATCACACATTTTATAACTTACCTTTTAAAGCGCCTGCAAGGTATTTTTTTAAGTTGCGATGTGGTTTTCCCCACCATAACAGCTCCGCCCCCCACTTCAGGCTGCTTGAAATACATAGATATATCGTATATACTATGAAACCTCATAAACCTTGCCTTACCTTAGAAACCTTTCGCCACTTTATAACTCCTCCAATACAGTGGGCTCCATCTCCATCCTGCCACATCATCCTTCGTCAGCATAAATCGCACTTCGCTAGTTTTAGAGTTTACCACATTTTCCTAAAGTCTAAATTTTGCGATGTGCGATAAACCATAAATATTGCAATGTGTGATGTGGGTAGGTCCCAATCGCATATCACACTTCTAATGTTTAAGAATTTAACCCCTGCACTCATAAAAAAACCTTAAGAGTTGCGATTTACGATAGGTGTCGGTCCCACCTTACCTGCCACGTCACCTTCTTTCTCCATGCACTTCGAACTTCACTTATTTTAGTGTTTACCTCCACCGCTTATATCAAAACCTTTCGAATTGTGATTGCGACGTAGGACGGGTCCCACCTTCCCTACCACATCACCTCTGTACTTCGCATCGCATCGCCAATTCCATTTCTCATATCATAAACTGTAAAACATGTGATGTGCGATATTTCTATGGATGCGATGAATTTCAGAACTAAAATCTACAGAATTTAAAGTCCGGGTATATGGGTTTTTTTATGCTTTTTTGTTTGAAAAAGGGTTAAACCTGACAAAAAGGATTCAAGTAGAAAATAGACACCAAGGGTCAAGTCGGGCAAAGGGTGTTCATATAATAGATTTTTCCAGCATAACACTCAGTTCATCTGCGAACACAACACTTAGTTCATTTGGTAGCACAACAGTAAAATGTGGTCCACATCCTAACTGTTCCCACTACATCAGCACTTGCAGTTGCACAAAACATTCCATCGAAGCTATAATTTTGTAATAGTTAGAGTTTTAAGTTCAAGTTTAAGTTTAAAAATACCATGTCTGTTAGAGACAGTGTTATAGGAATTATTTTTGTAAACTTTTGTATAAATACTTCAGTTTTGGAAGTATCAAATGTCGATTGATTGAGATCAAAACTATTTTTGTCTATTGAAGTACTGTAAGCTTTTTCAAAGCATTGGAGCATCAATAATAATCAGATCATTCATAGGATTCTTATGGCTTAAATACTGGTGATGTGTTTCTCTTGTTATTTTGTTTCATTGTTATCTTTCATTGTAATCATCTAAATTCCAATTGAAAAGTAGAAAGCGTGATGAATAGGATTTACTTCGAAGTACCTTATTCTGGCTGCATTTGCAATAATAATGTTTTCCACTGAAGGCCAAACTAAATAATTCTTAATTTCTCTTTAGTTCTGATGAATATTTTCATATTTCTGTCATAATCCATTTATAAATTCTAAAATATCCAGTAAATACCCCTAGCCTGCCTTGTGTTTACTCTGTTAAAAGTTGATGCAACTATCCAGTTATATTTTGACTCCATTGCCCAATAGACATTAATCAATTGAATATAATCAATTTTCCAAAATCCAAAACCAAAACTCAAAACCCAAGTATGATCATAACTGTCCTAAAAACTTATCCAAACAAAGTTAAATCTTAAAGAGAGAGCCCTCTCTAAAATTGGAATGGCTAGATCCCAGTTTCCAAAGTTGGTTTGATGTTGCCTCTGTAGTTTTGCTTCATCCTCAGAATTACATAACACTAACATAATGGCGACCATACTAGGGAAGAAATTTATCTTCCTCAGAAAGTACATCAAAGTTCAGATCTGATTACTGTTGGTGGATAGTGACCAAACACAAGAAGGCTGCATTATTCACCTGGAGACTCCATGATTCAAAGAACCGAGCTTTTTAGCATTCATGGCGACTCCACAACATGCTAACAAGAGTTCCTGTTGAACAATATGACAAGGAATCAATAATTAGAATTTCAGCTTGATAAATATTTTCTAGCAGCTGCCTTTCTCCTTTGAAATCATGCAAATTTATTCCTGAAGCTAAAAGATGTTTTCTGGAGGTAGTTGTTGAATGATATGAAACTGGTATTGAAATTTTGAATTCTCAAATTCAATCATAATATTTCCGAGATCCTAAAGAATTCTTGGAAAGTCTCCCTTCTCCTAAGCAAGAAGAAATTGTACTACCTCTTGACTTACATAGTGAGGATGATTGTGCTTTTGAGTACCAAACTGAAGATGAGGTTTCAAGGTTTAATACTAAGGATATAATTGATAAACTAGTCATTGAAGGCCTAGAAGCAAAAATCATACATCATGATTTTATTGATCCTATAACAGACTACATGGAGGTTCTTTACATCTTATGTTTTCAAACATGTATTCTCTATAAGGACTAAATACATCAGCAATTGTCATTACAAATCACAACTTTGATTATGTGGAAAAATAATCAAGTTATACTTCTGATTTTGCTGACAAGCAGTTAAGTTGTCCATTTTTTTCTACAGTTACTTGACTGGCTTTATTGGCATTTTTGTATTACCTGATTCAACATAAGTTTCAATAGTATAAGGTAAGTAGCAGTGTGCAAATAAGCTCAGTGTTTGGAGCATTTTTTCAGATTGTGTTTCAAATTTCAGTGTGCAGAAAGTTTTGATTTCCGTATGAGGTTTTTAGCCACAAAGATTTTATAACAAAGCAAGTTGCAGATTTAGGATCAACCCAATGGATCAAGCTACTAGTCTACGATGTTCTTGGCACTTCATAGGGAGAGTGTCATCCACGTATGAAGCCACTGTTAGGGTCCTATAATCTTTAGGATCTCAAGGTGATTGATTATTTCATCTCGGATATTTCATATTGTAAATAATATTCTATGATTGTAAATTATTTCCAAAATGTCAAAAGCTTAGGAAAAATATGCTTGCACGTCCAAATGCAACATTAGGAGATAAGTAAGTATGTTTTGGGTGAATTAATCACATCATTTAAATATGATTAAATAATTTGTAATAAGGTTGGGTACTATAGGTTTTAATTCTGTAAAAAAGGTCAAAATTGGCAAAGAATGGTTTATGCAAGGTTTCAGAGACCCATTATAAGTTAAATGTGCTCGAAGGAATTACTTTAAAAACCTCTGGAACTCATCCTAAAAACCTCACTGTATTACCATGTTTCATTGGTGGACCCACCTTGCCTTTTCACATTAGCCAAATCCCAAAATCCTTTAATTGTCATCTCCTACAAACCTTCCAAAATGCGATATGCGATGAAGTGGGACCCATTCACCTGCCGCGTACAAATAATCCTTACCCTTTTCCACCTTTTCGCTTTATCTTTCTACTTTACCTTTTTCATCGCTATATCATTTCTTTCACTTACCATCCACCTTCCCTATTCCCCAACTGTGATTAAAGTGGGGCCATTTCTCCCTGACACATCACCCTTTCCCCACCATCCATCACACATCGCAAAATATAAACTTCGTAGATCGGCGATTATAACTTTTCGCACTTCACCGCAAAACCTTAAAACCTGCAATGTGCGATATCCATCGCATCGCAAGAACACAAATTTACTTATTTAATCACACCGTTTCACATCGCACATTTTATAAATTACCTTTTAAAGTGCCCACAAGGTATTTTGTTTAAGTTGCGATGCGGTTGGCCCCACCATAGCAGCTCCGCCCCCCAATTTAGGCCACTTGAAATACATAGATATATCATATATAATATGAAACCTCATAAACCTTACCTTACCTCAGAAACATTTTGCCACATTATAACTCCGCCAATGTAGTGGGCTCCATCTCCATCCTGCCACATCATCCTCTGTCAGCGCAAATCACACTTCACTGGTTTTAGCATTTACCACATTTCCCTAAACTCTAAATTCTGCGATGTGCGGTAAACCATAAATATTGTGATGTGGGTAGGTCCCAATCACATATCACACTTCGCATGTTTAAGCATTTAACCCCCACGCGCATAACAAAACCTTAAGAGTTGTGATTTGCGATAGGCGTCGGTCCCACCTTACCTGCCACGTCACCTCCTTTCTCCCCGCACTTCACACTTCACATATTTTAGTGTTTACGTCCACCACTTATAGAAAAACCTTTCGACTTGCGATTGTGATGTGGGTCGGGTCCCACCTTTCCTGCCACGTCACCTCCGTACTTTTCATCGCATCACCGATTCAATTTTTCATATCATAAACAGTAAAACATGCGATGTGCGATATTTCTATGGATTGCATGAAGTTCAGAACTAAAATATAAAAAATTTCATGTCTAGGTATATGGGTTTTTTTACGTTATTTTGTTTGAAAAAGGGTTAAACACAGAAAAAAGGATTCAGGTAGCAAATAGACACCAAGGGTCAAGTCAGGAAAAGGGTGTTCATACAACAGATTTCGCCAGCACAACACTCAGTTCATCTGCCAACACAACATTCAGTTTATCTGCCAGCACAACAGTAAAATGTGGTCCACGTCCTAATTTTTCCCACCACATCAGCACCTGCAGTTTCACAACACATTCCACCGAAGCTATAATTTTGTAATAGTTAGATTTTTAAGTTCAAATTTAAGTCTAAAAATAACATGTCTATTAGAGACTGTATTATAGGAATTATTTTTGTAAAATTTTGTATAAATACTTTAGTTTTGGAAGTATCAAACGTCAATTGATTGAGATCAAAACTATTTTTTTCTATTGAAGTACTGTAAAATTTTTCAAAGCACTAGAGCATCAATAATAATTAGACCATTCACAAGATTCTTGTGGATTAAATACTGGTGATGTGTTTCTTCTATTATTTTGTTTCGTTATTATCTTTCATTGAAATCATCTGAATTCCAATTGCAAAGTAGAAAGTGTGATGAATAGGATTTACTTCTGAGTACCTTATTCTGGATGCATTTGCAATCATAATATTTTCCACTGAAGGCCATGTTAGAAAATTATATATTACAGAGCAATGCGACACATAAAATATGCGGAAAAACACAAGCACACAAAACACATAAAACCAGAGAGACACAGATATACGTGGTTCACCCAGTTTGGGCTACGTCCACCTCGAACAACCAATCCTTCCTTTCTATTATCCAACAAAATGAAGAGACACAACCTAAAACAAATCCGTTGTAATATCCTTTGTTCTCTCTCACAGTCTCCCTATCTGTTTCTCGCTCTGAGAATACACATATAATACACAACCACAATACAATGCCCTCATACAAGCAAGGGGTTTCCTTCTAGGGAAAAAAAACCTAAACTAAACATAATTTCTACCATCTGATCATCTACCTAATGAATGACCTAGATTGACTAGAAATTACACTTTTACAAGGCAATTTTACATCTATTTTTAGCTTCAGGGGCACCGCCCCTAAAACCCCCCGCTAGGGGGGGCTCCATAAAGTCATAGCCGCCCCCCCTGGACCCCCCAGGGAGCGTTTAATTACGGGCGGCGTTGCCGCCCCATTAAGGTACAGGGGTCCAACGTTGTGATACAAAATAAACAAGATAATCAGGATCCACACCCAATAATCTCCCACTTGGAGACTGATTCTAGCAACTTCACCGCTGCTTCATTTGCTGGATAATGACTCCTCTTTGGACTTGGCTGTTTCTCATCTTCATCGTCATCCTTGAAGACCAATTGAAACTATGCATAATCTCAGTTTCTCCTTGGTTACAACTTTTGTTAGCATATCTGCAGGATTTTGGCTAGTGTGTATCTTTTCCAGCTTCAATTGTCCTTCTTCCAATATTGACCGTATGAAATGGTACTTGAGCTGTATGTGTTTAGTAATGGAATGAAATGTTGAGTTCTTTGCAAGATGAATGACACTTTGGCTATCACTGTATAACGTGCCCATATCATGCTTGTTACCCAATTCATCCATAAACCTTTGTAACCAAATCATTTCTTTACTAGCATCTGTAGCAGCAACATACTTTGCTTCTGTTGTTGAAAGTGCAACAAGACTTTGGATTTTTGAAACCCAACTGACAGCTGTTCCACCTACAATAAATACATATCCTATAGTGCTCCTCCTATTACCTCTGTCACTTGCCATATCTGCATCAACATATCCCTATAGAGAAATGGTTGAACCACCAAAGCATAACGCTTGATTTGTGGTACCTCTCAAATATCTGAGAATCCATTTCACTGCCATCCAATGTTCTTTTCCTAGATTGTTCATGTACCTGTGTACAAATCCCACTGCATGTGCAATATCAGGCCTTGTGCAGACCATTGCATACATTAAGCTTCCAACTATTGATGCATATGGAACTTTAGACAGATAATCCATTTCTTCTTAGGTCTTGGGGCACATCTCCTTACTAAGTTTGAAATGGCTAGCAAAAGGTGTACTAACTGGTTTTCCATTTTGCATATTAAATATTTTCAACACCTTTTATATGTACTCATTCTAAGACAGTGTTAACTTGCGATTTTTCCTGTCTCTAGTTATTCTCATACCAAGGATTTTTTTTGCAGCTCCCAAATCCTTCATTGCAAACGAATTTGCCAATTTTATTTTGAGCACATTTATTTCCTGCATGTTAGACCCTGCAACAAGCATGTCATCTACATACAATAACAATATAATATAGCTGCCATCATTTTTTTTTTTTCTAGATAAACACAGTGATCAGAGTGACATCTAGTATAACCTTGTTTAGACATAAACCTATCAAATTTTAGATACCACTGCCTTGGAGCCTATTTTAAGCCATACAAGCTCTTCTTTAACATGCACACTAATTTTTCTTTCCCTTTGACCTCATATCCTTCTCGTTGCTCCATATATATCTCTTCCTCCAAATCTCCATGGAGAAATGTTGTCTTTACATCTAACTGTTCAAGATGTAAATCTTCTGCTACTACAAGACTTAAAATAGTTCTAATTGAAGTCATCTTAACAATAGGAGAAAATATTTCATCAAAATCAATACCTTTCTTTTGTGCAAACCCCTTCACCACAAGTCTAGCTTTGTACCTTTGTCTTCCTCCATCTTCTTCCTTCAGCCTGTAAATCCATTTATTCTGTAATGTATTTTTACTTGCAAGAAAACTGACTAAGTCCCAAGGAACATCTCTTCTTTCATGGCTAGCTCCCACTTCTTCCTGGTTTCAACCTGCATTTCTTCTTCATAACATTCGGGTTCACCAGAATCAGTCAACAATAAATAATATAATGAAGGAGAGTATCGTTTAGGGGGTCTACTTATCGTGGTATATCTTCTGACACCACTTTTAGGTGTTTGAGGTGCTTGTTGTTGTTGTGGTGGTTGATGTTGTTGTGGCTGTTGGTTATTATTATTTTCAGGTACCTTCACTTTTTCTGTGATCTCATCAATAACTGTGTATTATTTGTTTTCTTTTTCCTGTTCCTTTTCCTGCAACTGATTCTTATACAAGACCTTTTTATTGAATATTACATCTCTTCTCCTAATGATTTTGTGATTTTCATAATCATATAAGCAATAACCAAAATCATTAACACCATATCTAATAAAGATACATTTATTTGATTTTGGCTCAAGCTTTGTTCTATTTTATTTATTAATATGGACAAAGGCCTCACAACCAAAAGGATTTAAAAAGGAGTAGTTTACCTTTTTACCTGTCCATATTAATTGTAAAGACAATCCTGCATGTAATCTCATGCACCTTGCACACTCCATGATTGTTCTGTTCATCCTTTCTGACACACCATTTTCTTGTGGTGTTCTTGGAACTGTCTTCTCTCTGCGAATTCCATGCTATGAAAAATGCCTATCAAACTCTTTGCTGCAATATTCACCTCCATTGTATTAATTGTAAAGACAATCCTGCATGTTATCTCATGCACCTTGCACACTCCATGATTGTTCTGTTCATCCTTTCTGACACACCATTTTCTTGTGGTGTTCTTGGAACTGTCTTCTCTCTGCGAATTCCATGCTATGAAAAATACCTATCAAACTCTTTGTTGCAATATTCACCTCCATTGTCTGATCTGTCGGACACTTCAACTTCTTTCCTGTCTCAATCTCAACCAAAGCTTTCCATTTCTTGAAAGTATCAAATACATCATATTTATTCTGAACACAATAAATCCAAGTCTTTCTAGTTGCATCATCAATAAAAGTAACATAATAACGAGAGCCACAGAGAGATGATACTTGAGCAAGTCCCCATACATCTGTGTGCACAAGCTCTAATTTTTTGCCCTTCTTTTCTTTCCCAACTCTGAGAAATCTGACTCTCTTCTGTTTTCCATAAATGCAATTCTCACAGAAATCCAAATCAACATTCTTCAAACCTAACAAAAAATTTGTTGAGTGAAGAATATTCATCCCCTTCTCACTCATGTGTCCGAGCCTATGATGCCATAATGCTGCATTTGCTCCTTTAGAAGTTAAAGCATTAATAGAGTTAGAAATTCCATTGCAAAAATACAATGTACCAACCTTTTTGCATTTTGCTATTACCAGGGCTCCTTTGGTGACCTTCCAAGTTTTATTTGCGAAAGTTGTCACACAACCTTCACCGCATGACTGCCTCGTTGAAATTAGATTTTTCTTTAGATATGGAACATGACTTACCTCCTTTAATAGCCTCTAGTTTCCATTCTGTTGTTTTACAAGAACTTTACCCATTCCACTAATTTTACAAAGTTCATCATCACCCAAACGAACTTGTCCAAAATATCCTTTAACATAGTCATGAAAATACTTCTTATCAGGTGTGGCATGGAATGAGGCCCCTAAATCTACCACCCAGGACCCCCCAGGACCCCCAGGACCCCCCCAGGCAGAGTTTAATTACGGGTGGAGTTGTCGCCCCATTAAGGTACATGGGTCCAACGTTGTGATGCAAAATAAACAAGATAATCAGGCTCCACACCCAACATGCCAAACTAAAGAATTCTTAATTGATCTTTATTTCTGCTAAATATTTTCATATTTTTGTCATAATCCATTTATAAATTATAAAAGATTCAGTAAATACTCCTAGCTTACCCCGTGTTTAGTCTATGAAAAGTTGATGCAACTATCCAGTTATATTTTGACTCCATTGCCCAATAGACATTAATAAATTGAATACAAATTTTTTTCCAAAATCCAAAACCAAAACTCAAAACCCAAGTAAGATCATAACTAGCCTAAAAGCTTATCCAAACAAAGTTAAATATTAAAGAGAGAGCCCTCTCTAAAACTGGCATGGCTAGATCCCAGTTTCCAAAGTTGGTTTGATGTTGCCTCTATAGTTTTACTTTAGCCTTAAAATTACAGAACGCTAACAACAAAAACACTTGTTATTCCATATATCCATCAACTGTTGGATAACTAAACAAATCACAACATGAGCCATAGATAACATACATCATGTAACCAAAAAATAACCAACAAATATCCAACATAGAAACCATGGAAACTCAACCATAATATCACCAACATAATCACTATGAGTATAAATGAATCACAGTAGAATAATAACTCTTATTAATATATGAAAATGCTAACCAAGTCAGGGGCTTCCACATACCACCCGACCATAGATTTGGTTGAACCAAATCTCTATTTCATTCAATCACCTCGACGCCATATTCGAAGCATGAATGTGGGATATTATGGAATAAACCAAGTCAAAACCAACCATGGATTCCAAAGGCCAAACCACCTTAACTATCCACCACAGTGATTCCATCTCTACAGCCAGACTTCACTAACACCAACTAGGATTGGTCACTACTTAAGCTCTCCAGGGCTCTAGGTACTAGTAACTCAAACCATAGTCGTCCAAGACTCTAGAGTGTTTGTACAACCCGACTCCAAGGACTAGTAACTCAACCCACCAAGGGATCTAGAGCAATTGTCCAAACCTAGGCTTGAGGACTTGTAACTCAACCCAAGTTGTTCCAGGGCTTCTAGAGCATTTGTTCCAACCCACATCCATAGGGAACCTAAGATCCAATTAGAAAAACAACAAGTGGAAAAACCCACAACGCTATGGTTGTACAAGAAGTGGAAAAGAAATACTAAAACCATTTTCAACCCATAAAAATATCCATGCCAATGATAACACATAATTGAAAAATCACATGCATATATCATGCATCCAGAAATCAACAAGAAAATTATACATGCAACCTTTTACCTTCAAAGAAATCTAGTTGTAGTTGCCGATCCAACTGCACTTTCCTACTTTCCTTTGCATTCTCTCTCTAAATCCAAGTGAATACTAGAGTGCTCCAAGCATGCTCCAGTAATTCTCTAAGTGTGAAAGAGTATGAGAGAATGAGAGAATGAATGAGAGCCCCAAAACTGATCTGACAAAAGCTCCATTGACAAAAGCTGTGAACTGATCCTCATAAGCCTTTTTATCATTGAGGCCTTTATTTTCTCCAATTTACTTCATTTTTCCTTCAATTTCCCTCTCATGCAAGTATGTGTTTCTTCACCCTCCTTTTCTCCTATTTTCCTTTATTTTCATAAATAAAATTCCAATTATTTCCACTTTTCCTTTGACAAAGCCTTTGCTAATTTCCATAGCCATTCATTAATCACAAGTGATACCCATAAATATGTTTTGCCTAACATTCAACTTGGAATACTTGTCCCATGACCTTGACATTATTTTATTTACATGGAAAATCAATGAGGGGTTGTTACAAAGATTTTCTTCTTTTTCGAATCAAGGTTATTGTGAATCGATTCATTGACCACAACTAGGTTTTTGTGACTATCTCCCTAAATTTCTTCCTAGATCCCCTGCAAATTTCATGATATTTCCCCAAAGAAACCAACTATGATACCAATATTATTGTAAACTATAGTGGATATTCCACTAGACATTTCATCACAAATAATATGATAAAAATAGACTAAAAACCATAATGTGAGGGTTGATTTCCTTATATTGCATATTAATTAATTACTAATTTTGTGTATGCATGTAATAGATAAATGTGGAAAATAGAGAACAATAGAATACAATTGCACACCAACCACAATGAACATGATATATGCTTTAGGAAACCCTTACAAGAGAAAACTCAGTTGGATGGTGAGATTGCATTGCTCTCTTTTGTCTAGAATGGAAATAGTGCAAAAGGAGAAGGCACTCTCTATGGAGTTATCTAAGATTTGTGGCCTAATGGGTTGCTAGAGGACACTAAACCCCTCTGTTATGATCTCTCACTCCCACTCTCAATTGTTCTACTCTACTGTGGAACAAGATATAATTAAAATGAATGGAGTACCTTTTCCCTGGAGTGGCTTGATTATAACATAGCCTGATAGCCAACTAGTGGTTAGGTTTGACTCCTTCAACTCTCAATTAGAGTTACAAATTTGACCCTTCTAAAGTATTATTCAAACTCCCCATGTAGGTAGCCCATTTTTCATGAGTAACAGGGGTTTATGGTCATCTTCTTGAACCATGGTGGTCAAACACAATAGGTCAACTTATGGGAGGCATAAATTTTTCATACAAACTCTAATTGACGTAATTATTACATCATTAGAAAGGTCCTTGAGTGTAGAATAACATTATGGGTTTTAATGCTTAAGAAATTTTTACACTCCCCCCCTCTCCCCTCCACCCCCCTAAAAAAAAAACAATTAAGGCCTTAAAATGGCTTTGAAAGGTTTCAAGCCCCAATTCTCGAAACTAGGTCCTACCAATAAAAAATATCCCATAAGTTGATTCCTCCATTTTTCCATTATGAATGTATCAAGCCATATGAATAAGAATATAATTATCCAATTTGGATGATTAATAAAGATAAAAATTGGGCCAATAATGTGAAGACTACTATAGTAGATAGTAAAATGCTTGGTAGATGTGGTCACTGTGACAAAGAATACATGAGAGGGAGTAGTTGAACTTCTTGTATTTTGGTGATGTGAGATGTGAATTGTAGAGATGTCACTATGAGTGCCATAAAGTATCTAGATAAGCGTAAGTGAGGAGTTGGGTTGAGAGGAGATTATATTTGTAATGGCCATCTAAACGTAAAATGTTGTGTCACCCAATTGTGGTGAGAAAGTGAAGAAGAAACAAACAATCAAGGAATTTTGTAGAATATAGCGACATAGATCACAAAAGAGTATGGAGAAATAATAGAGAACATAGAATATTACAAGATGATCAAGGCACCTGCTGCATGTGGGTGTGCTCATTTTATAAGGATGGGAGTCTGATGTAGGAGCATCATTATCACACTATGAATACCCAAAGGAAAGCTCTAAGTAGTGGGGTTTAACCTAAGATAAGGTGAGGAAATTTCTCAAATGGAAAAGGTAAAAGAATATTTGGAGATTGTTATCACTCCCCCCAACTTCCCAAGGGTGAGAGTGGGATTGAAGGAAGGTAACCACAAACCAGGCTTTAGGTCAGGTAGCTAGCCCTACCAGGACGAGAGAGGGCTCTCTCGTTGTCACTTTGCAGTCAATGGAATGACTGAATATCTATTGATATTAGGCTAGGTATGTAAGCTTAGTAAATAGGTTTTTTTTTTGATGTTTTGAGTGCTATATAGGAATGCCAGTGAAGAGGCTAGGTATAGGGTTTTTAGGTCTGAATTTCAAGGTCAATTTGAAGAGTATTTTTGAGGCCAGGTAGGTAGGTTGAAATCATGTTTAATTGGTCATTAAATATAGTATGAAGTGATATAAAGTATGAATGATCACTGAGGTGAATTCATTCATTTAGAAGAACATAAACATATAATGTAAACCTTGTCTAAGACAGAGCATGAAAAAACATGATTTCTGCTTATAAAATTACAAGATAAACACATGGAAGCATGTATCTGAAAGAGTAAAACATATCATCAACATGATTATATAAAAATACAGAGAAATAACAAATGCTCCAATGCATACCACAGGATTCTCAACAAAAGTTCTGCAAGATTGTCTTTGATTTCATTCCAAAAGGCTGTATGATATCTCCACTACAAAATAAGACTATCCAACCCAAGAAAATATTATAGTGGGTATACTTATAGAAAATATTAACAATTAAATATCATAGGGTCGAAATCCCAATATAAATGCATCATAATTACATGAGATGAGTCACTTCCTATAATTTAGGGAGGTTAGAAACCATTCCCTCAAATTCAACTAAAGACTATGAGTGTGTGTACCCCACATTAAATTACATGTTTCCTCATGATGAGAGGCAAAAAAAAACTCAATTTCTCCAATTCTAGCTCAAAGGACAACAAAACCTCGAAAATCTTACTTTTTCTGTGCTTGACAAGTGTCTTGAGGAATCCTATGTAGATGCATAACACTTTTTTACAGATGCGTAACAATTTTTTGCAGCTGATTTTGAGGGAATTTTAGTACTCAAAATCCAAATCTGTAAGATAGGTCAACTATCCCTATGTGTCTAGTTTCCAGAATATGTTGAATTTTGAAAAATGACCCATGGAAAGGTCTCCACAAGTTGATTCTCCCAAGCTTACTCCAGATGCATAACGCCATTTTACAATTGCGTAAAACCTTTTTACAGCTGAATTTAGGGACTTTTATGAATCCAAATACAAATATGGAAGATAGGTCAACTAGCCCTGTGTGTCTAGTTTCCAGAATATCTTGAATTTTGAAAAATGACCCATCGGAAGGCCTCTAAAAGTTGATTCTCCCAAGCTTACTCCAGATGCGTAGTGCCATGTTACAGATGCGTAGCACCACCTTGTGAGGTGATTTGGAGGCCTTAATAGAGGATTTTGGGGCTGAAAGTGGTATGGTTGGAAAGCTTAGGTTATCTGCTACAAAATGTAGTCATCAAGAACTGCAAACCCCTGCTCCAAAACCTTAAAAAATTGATTTAAAGACAACCTATTCAAAAGTGCAAGAAATGACCCGGAGCAACTATATGTTTGGAATTTCTCTCAAATAATAACACTTGTGCATAAAATGAAGGATTTTTTTGTTCTTTGGCCTATGATCGACAAAAATATCTTTCACTTTTCGCAAATTCATCTCCATTTCTTCAAAAAATGATTTTGAAGCCAAACTGTCCCTGTGTGCAATGCAAACCCTAGAAAATGGCCTTTTGATGAATTGTGAACCATTGATATCTTGCAAGTTGAATGGCTCAAACCTGGAATGATGACCTCCCTTTTGAAATTCATTTTCACCTTCCATGCTACTTGTGAAAACAATCAAACCCTCCTATATGAAATGAGTGGGTAGGTATGATGAATTTGGTAAAACAGGGGATATGGATAAGTTAGGTTTAGGGGCTATGATGGAGTATGAGGAGGTTGAGGAAAATTCCCAAAAAATTTGAGATAGTAGGGTAAGGTGTTAGTTAAAGAATACATGTTTAATAACTTGAAATGGGTATGGGAAAGTGGGTCAAAATAAGAAAACACAAATATTTTCCAGTTTTGCTGTGAAAGTGTAGTGAGGAGATAGGGTTTTGATGGAAGAAGGGTAAAGGGAACTGTGAGTGCTAGGGGGTGTTGGGGTAGGGTTTTTGAAGGATGAGTGAAGGTTTATATGGTGGGAAAAAGGGTCTCCAATGGCCTAAACCAATCAAGGAAGGAAAAACCATAGAATGGAGGAAAGCAAAAACCCTAATGATGAAAAACACTCATACAATCCCGAATTGACTTGAAGAAGGCTTTGGAATGTCAAATTACTAGTTTTGGAGGTCACTTGAGGTTTAAAAAGTAGTTTTGAAGCTTGAGAATCTGATTTAGAATCCAAAAACCAAAAGCGTATCACACTCACATATGCGTAGCAGAGCATTCCAGAAGCGTAACATAGCCTTATAGATGCGTAGCACAAGCTTTTTTGAGCTGTTTTATTGATTTTATTCCAACCCTTGACAATAATGGATAAATTATAAAGGTAAGAGAGGAGCTCTACCAAACATGAAAATACAAAATGAATCGAATAAGCCTTCTTTTTCCTCTTTATAACATCTTGCAATGACTTTTTGTCTTTTAGTGAAACCAAAAACTTTAAGGACAATTTTGCCTTTTTGGAACAATTTGACAATGAAACAAGTTTTGAAATAAGAGAAATTGTCTTAATTTATTCCCCTAACTATGCTAACTCCATTTAAAATACTGATATGATTAAAATGAAGCCTTTTTTTCCCTGTTTGATGACATAATTGGACTTTTTAATGGCGAAACAAGGACACATAGACATAGACCTAGATGGAGATGGAGTGACTGCTCTATGACCCTAGATGACAATGAATGACATGACCTCTGAGATGATGATGGACATGAATGGGACGAGGGGAGTAGCATTTTAGACCTAGACCATATGAAGTGACCAAAATTTATTTGAAAACTTTTTTGAAAAGACAAAATTTTGACCTAGGACTACTAAAAAGTAAATTGAAAGAGCATATTTGATCACTCAACATATTGACACTAATAGAGATAAGAATTTTGACAATAGACATTTATAAAAAATGAGAAATGAGTTAGGAAACTCACATGTCATGAGAGTGTGTGGTAGAAGTGGACACAAGAGGGAATAAAAATATTAGCAAACAATGAAGTGTTACAACCAAGGGCACAAAGACAATGAAGAGACATACTATTACAAATATAGACCATGGAGGAGTTATAATAGTGAGACACTGGAATAACCAGGGGATTGTGAAGATGAAGCAACTAAGAAATTATGTGAGAATGAAGATAAAGGGATGAAATTAAGCATAAAAGTATCTTAGGACTAGAAGGAAAAAATGTAAGGTGTGTGAATCTTTGTGTGTATCTTCCATGGCCTTCGACCTAGTAATGAAGGTAAAATACATATAGAAATACTGTTCTATATGGATATAAAAAGTGTTATAGGTCAATTTGGGCATCATTCCCAATGAACTGGTCAAATTGGACATCATCCCCAGGACCAATGAAAAAGGGTCTATCATCCCCTATCATTTCAGTTGCTACATGCCCTAAGACAAGAACAAACTATTCATGACTTCTATTGCAAGGTTTCCAAGGTTTGAAGTATATCACTTATGAGCTCACCAACACAGCCTCTCAAGGGACTAACTACTTTGCATATGTAGCTCCTTCCATTCAAGGGTGCTCTGCAAAGCACTTCCCGACATTCAAGAGTGCATTGGTCAAATGGGAGTGAAATTCTCATTGTTCCGGAATCTCTACATGGCCAGTTCCTTCTAGAAGAGTCTATCTGTGTCAAAATTTGAATCCATGTGTCCATATAACACCTCTGATCTTGGGAACATGTATTGCCTATTATTAGAAAGTCATTGAATGAGAAACTACCATCAATTCCCCTATAAATTGAGCACAGATCCTAGTGCTAGGGAAGGAAGAAATTTGGTAAAGAAATGCTGTTGGATTATCAATTGAGTTTGTGATAAGAGTGATATGCTGCCAGTGAGATGTTTATTGTGATGAGGTTGGGATGAATGCTGGAGCTGGTGACATCAAATCGATTGCTGGTTGTAACCTCCCCCTTCTATCCATTAATAAAGATTGCTGCTCATTTTCCCATATATGTATCTGTTTATGTTTCTACTTTTCATATGATGGATTCTTAATTGATATATATGTTTCATGTTTAATGGATTTAACTGATTAAGATAAATATGCATCTGTATATTGCAATATCTTTGCTGTTTAGTGTTTATACTTGCAGGAACTAGTCTGGCAATCTAAGTTGGATTAGAAGCTACATCAAGAGCAACAGATGGAGAATAGGAAGCGCTTGGATCAAAAGTAAGTTCCTTTATCTTTTTGTATGTTTATTTACTCTTAGAGAAAGTGTCTGCAAATTCTTTGATCTATTGTTCTAAATGCATAACACCACATTTAGGGAATTTTTTTTAATCCGTAATTCATAATTCTGCATAACAAATTGGCGATTCCGCTGGGGAGTTTCCCATCATCCTTGGTGTTTTTTCCTTTGCTTATCCACCCAGTAGCATCTATTTTCAATTATTAGACTTTTGAATCAAAGAATTGCATTAGAAGTGTGTCTAGTAGCTTGAATTTTTAATCTCTGTTGCGCTCAACGCACTGTTGGTCAAGGCACAATGCTTTGCGTAGCACTATCTCCCACTTAGGGGTGCTTTGCAACACACTGTCTCCCCTTAGAGACTGCGTTGCCCCCTTAGCCAAACAAATTCCCTTTGAATTTTTCATTTCCATCATACTCAACCTTTTGTTTGTTATTTTTTCAATTGTCTGATACCTCATAGAGACCTGTGAATTTGCCTGATTCTTCCCCCTTTGAAAAGTAAGTTTGTTCAATGTCTCTTTAAGAGTTTTTCTTTATCATTGACAAATCAAATTCAAAGTATTTTATTTCTGCATTAGATCCATTTGTTTTTGTAAAGGAAATTGTCATTATATTCTTCGTTTCCTGTAGGAAAAATTGCAGTTCCATTCTTCGTTTTTCCTAAAAGAGAAATTGTTGTTAAATTCATCATTTCTCAAAGAAGAAATCATTTGTTTTTTGTTGATTTGATGCATATAGTTTCCTTTTTGCATTCACATTAAGCGGACTAAAAAGAAAAACCTACATTTCATATAGTGAATTATGTGTTTTGCATAGGAACAAACTAGGAAAGCTACATATTAGTTTGTGCTGTTTGTTGTTTTCTCTCAAAACTGATTGCTGTTTCTCCTTAGTAACTAGGATTTTCATTGAAGAAACTAAAATTGAAAAGTTTGCTTATCATTTTAGTTTTCATTTTAGGAATTTCCATCACATCATTGTGGTGAACCTTGAAAGGCAAATTTATAAACAAGATCAACTTAAAATTTACATCAATTTACCTAAAAAAGCATTGGAACCATAACGATAACATTTAGAAGGTCTAGGCTAGAGACGTGTTCCGACGTCGTTAAACATAATAGCTTTCATTAATTTTATGCAATACATTCCGAGTGTGATACCTCACTCCACGTACGTAAGTATATCATAGCTCGTCCATGTAACTTGGGGTACATCGGGTGATGTTATAGTACGAAAAGTATAAAGGGGTGCTCTCACTGTGCGGTTTTGCATTAGACAACGCTAATACGGACTTGGGCCTCCACGTAGCTTTGGGTATATTTGGGAGGAAAACTTTAGGTTTCTATCCATCCATAGTGAATTGATTCGGTCGCCTTATAAATTGTGATACACCGAACACAAAATTCAGGGAGATTTCCTGCCCGTACTTCTTGGTTCGCCAGGAGGTATTTTGTAGTCAACAGTTTCTTGGTAAACCTTTTGCCTAGCATTAACATTTTAGTTGGTTTATTTTTTTTTTGGTCATAAAATAAATTAGTCATCGTGGAAGAAGAAAATCCCTTTCCCCATCGTTTGCGTAGACTTGCATTGAAACCACCTTTATCACGGGAAGTTACTTCTGGTCGACAAAGGCGACATCGCTCTACCGAAACTAGTACCATCAGTACCTTTGATGAAGCATCATCTTCACATATACTAGAGTCAGCACAAGTTGTTTCTACAAATCCTGGTTCGTCTACTGCTGTCGAGATGAAGTCCTCATAGTTACCCATGGTCACAATCCATCCAATCAGTGAGACCATACCTCCCAAACCCGATGTTTTTCAATTGGAAGTTGATCTAGATCCTGTCTCTTTTTTTCCAAAACATCTGAATCCCGAAGTCGAACGACTGGAAGTTGTTCCTATATCGGTCGCCCCACAATCTATTGTAGCCATTGAGTCTCCCATATCGATCAATCAACATCCTGAAATATACTTTGGGTCTGATGGTGAAATCCTTCCACTTGGTTTAATTTCGATTGAAGAAATACCACAAGATGATACACCTTTAACTCCAACTCATTTTGGGGAGGAGATTTACGTGTATGAGTATTTTCCTCAATCACCTTCCTCTACTTTTGTTGATCTTGTTTTACTTCGAGTCCCCGTAGATCTATAGGGTATACACTGGGTCATTTGACCATGGCTGAGATAACATCCCAGACTAAACCATCTATTTTAGCTACAAAAGCATCTACTGTTGCTTCATCTTCGATGTTTTTTCCATTGACATCACCCATGTCATCATCTAGAATCCTATCTGGTTCCTCCCTTATGAGTACTGAACAAGTTGATCCTTTATTCGCATCTTCAGTGCAACATCAAGCTGATCCCATCAATTATTCTCCTTGGTGGCCAATGATACCACATAAACTACCCTCGAAAATTCAAAAATTCAATGAAAACCTTGGAGAAGACCCATCAACGCATGTTATAACTTATCATTTGTGGTGCTTATCAAACTTTTTAAATGATGACTCCGTTAGACTATGACTTTTCAAACACATACTCACTAGTCCAACTGCACAATGAGGATGGTTCTTTTACCGTGTCAACCTCGTTAAAAAATGAAACAAATTCATGAGAATATTTCCTTTTCTTGTGTCAAGCTCATTAAAAAATGAAACAAGGTTCCATGAGCATAGTTCCTTTTCTTGTGTCAATCTCATGAAAAAATGAAACAAGGTTCCATGAGCATAGTTCTTTTCCTGTGTCAAGCTTGTTAAAAAATGAAGCAAATCCTCCCCTATAATGAACCTTCATTCCATCCAACTATTAGTAACCAGTAATCTACTTAGGTGAATGAAATGAAGCTTGGGGACCATCTGCTCTTGCAAGGGGCATTCAACATGTGCTCTTGCAGGGGGCATTCAAAGCATTCTTATCAATTGCACTAAATTAACAGTTGAAGTTCGAGGGCAAAAACAGGTTCAGAGCTCCAAAATGTAAATGGTAACTTTCAAATGGTAAAAATGAATAGTAAAACTCTTTTAATTAGTCATTTGATTATTTGAAAATCATATTTATTGTCGTGACTATGGTTTTATTCAATTTTTATCATGAAACAAGTATTTTTAATCCATTTGATGTTGTTCTGAACAGGTTTGCAACTAATGAGAATATTATTCGTGCACGTTTATTTCAAGAGTGATTTGACCACAAAGCATAATTTTATCCTTATTTTTCAAGCTTTGATAAAAATGAAAAAGGACTTGAAGCGCACTTTTGTCTATTTTTCAAGATTCGATTAAAACAAAAAGGGAACCCCTGGAGTCTTTTTTTAGCTCTTTTCAGACTCTGATAATGTGAAAAGATTGCCGAGCACTTGTATTTTTGAGCTCATAAAAGTAAATGAATTGATATCTACTCAGTATAAGTTTAACCCTTTTCCAGACTGAGATAGATTATTTACAAAAAAGGAATGCCTTAGTTGAACATGACTAGGATGTTCTCTCAGATACTATTTTACACTTTTTCGGATATGAGCGACAACTTTACGAAAAATTACCTATGGAGTTTTCTTTTGTCCTCTTTTTCAAACTTGCTAAATATGAAAAAGGACCGGGCCGTCACTGTCGTTAGGCTCGTAAAAACATAAAATAGCGACGGGATTGTCGATCATGGAAAGAATCGAGTTTCATTCATCGCTAGACTCGTTAAATTATTAAATAGAGATACATTATTCACCCGAAGGGTTGAATTATAGATCAAGCATATGTTATCATTTTTAAGATTGTTAAAAAATAAAGAGGTATTGGTTGACAAATGACCGGGGAAAATTTGGGAAAGTGAATAGAAATTTTATGGTAGCAGGTCACTCTTGAACATGAAACTTCACTCCATCATCGTGACTGTTTGGGTTGGGTAATATTCTTGATGGTTCATTCATACCTATGGTTCATCATACCTTCACTTCGGTTTTGGGTCAATGCTGCCAACTCATCTCAGTGTCACCGATATGTTCAAGAGAAGTCATCCAGTGAATACTCATCCTTCTACAATACTCATAAAACTTCATTCCCATGACAGTCATCCCTGAACATTTCTATATCAAGTCACATTTTGTCTCTGAAATTAGTAAATCCCATTTCGCAATAAAGTGACTTCCAGTACCATGAGGCTTGTTAAAAATCGACAAGATCCTCACTTTCGGACTTTTGACCGAAAGCTTTTGTTTGGAGTTCGACATCAAATCATCTATTCACGCCTTACGAAATGTACTGCAATACCTTGAGAACCATTAACATCAATGGTGGTTTTCTCACATTTGTTAATAGCTCACATCGTTGTCTGGTAATCAAACGATGTCTTACTGTGTTCAACTACAAATCATATGTTCGCATGGCTAGAATTGTGCCCGAACAATTGAGCGAATGAGATAAGAAGACCCTAGTTGTAGTTTCAACCATCCAAGCTGCAATTTCAAAATTGTTGTACACATCATCTATACGGTGACCTTACATATATACTGTCATTCGAACATGGGCCTATATCTGTAGGTATGTCAGTATTGGGCAACATTCCAATGTAGATGAATTTTTGCACTATGTACATGTTATTAGATAGTTTATGTGATGAGCATGGGAATGCCTTCCCTCGGAAATTCACGATCAAGTGGATATATCATGATGTGATGTCTTGTAATACTGATGTAGGTCGCCACTCCGCTTAAATTCCAGGCCTTCACATCGTAAAGCATCTCATTCAAAAAATATTGTTATTATTTTTAATTCATGCTTTAAGGGGCAGCTGTTATAGGTCACTTTGGGCATCATTCCCAATGACCTGGTTAAATTGGACATCATCCCCAGGACCAATGAAAAAGGGTCTATCATCCCCTATCATTTCAGTTGCTACATGCCCTAAGACAAGAAAAAACTATTCATGACTTCTATTTCAAGGTTTCCAAGGTTTGAAGTATATGTTATATCACTTATGAGCTCACCAATGCAGCCTCTCAAGGGACTAACTACTTTTTATATACAACTCCCTCCATTCAAGGGTGCTCTACAAATCACTTCCCCACATTCAAGAGTGCGTTGGTCAAATGGGAGCGAAATTCTCATTGTTCCAGAATCTCCACATGGTCAGTGCCTTCTAGAAATTCCATATGTGTCAAAATTCGAATCCATGTGTCCATATAACACCTTAGAGCTTGGGAACATGTCTTGCCTATTATTAGAAAGTCATTGATTGAGAAATTACCATCAGTGTTACACCATTTTTTGGTCATCTAACCTCTTATCATTAGATGGACCCAAGTACACCATGTAAGACCAATTTTACCCTAAGTAAAATTGCTTTCACTATGTAAAATAACTTAATAAAACACATTTATTAGGTTGTTTATGGTCTAAACAGGAAACCCCAAAAGGAAATATGAAACAAACCTATATTTGTTTGATTTTCCTCAAGGAATAATTAATTAAACAATAATTTAATTATTATTCCTGGTCATGTTTAACCCAAAACAAAGAAATTAATTAGATAAATCCTTATTTATCTTATTATTTTCTAGGAATAATTGTTTAAATCTTATTTAAATAATATTCCTTGTTAAATATGACTAAATCACTCATAAATAATTAAATAAATCATTATTTATTTGATTATCTTTTAACCACCTCCTTAAAATGATAAATAAATCATTTATTTATTTATTATTCACAAATAAAGGGATTTGACCCAAGTCAAATACTTTTTCCCTCCAACAAATATAATAAAATATTCCATAAAAGGTGGATCTAGATTTGGTTAATGTTATTTTAATCATGTACCAAGATCTAGAATGACCCAATATTTTGTTATAAATAGGAGGGGTTTTCCTACCATTCTTCACCTTTTGTTGCCCATTAGATCACTCTAGATCTAAACTCTTGGTCTGACTTTGAGCCATTATCATTGTCATATTTTCCATTATTTGCTGTGTGAGCTCCCTTTGAGTTCTATCTTTGTCTGGGTTTTCTACACCAACAGGAGAGAAAAATGCTAGATCTGAAGTGCTGAGGACTTCCAAGAACCCATCCCATTGAGGAGAATTGGAAACATCTTCTTGTTTTCCTCCCAGGTGCCCTTAATACAAAAATTCTTTCAAAAAATTTTCTTGTCTTGTCTATTGGATATATGGAGCAAAACCTTCTTTTTACTGCTTAATGTCTTTCTATGCATAGATCTGGTTTTTGTAGCTCTTGTCTTGATCAACTAACTACAGATCTGAAGATATTGGCAGCCATATTTGATGTTAGGGCTATTATTTATGCGTAGCTAAAGTGGTCTTTTTTCGTACACTTCGACAAAGGATTCATACTAACAATTGGCGACTCCACACGGGTTTTCAATTACGACCGCTGTCGTTTTTCATATTCCTGCATATCCAGCTACTTCAGAACCTGGGGTTTCTTTTCAGCTTTTTGTTTTTCTTATTTTCATGTTGTTTTTCACCTATAAAACCCTAAAACATTAACATTTCTAACTTTCGCGTGTTTCTGGCCCTATTGCGCAGGTGACAGACATCAGCCGCAACTCAGACGGCAACTTTTCCGCAAATCTGCCGCCGAGACAACCGGAGTTGGAGGTCGCACTTTTTAGCCAAAAAAATGTGACCTGGAGTCGAGGTTGCACTTTTCAGCCTCTTTTCTGCAACCTGAACAGGAAAAAAGGTCAGAACTTTTTTGGTTTTGCTGAAGCTTCTGTTAGGGTTTTCCAGCCTCTGTCTCCACCCGTTTGGACCTATTTCTGATCTGTTTTGCTCATCCAAGTGGGAACCTAGCCCCTAGGGCTTCAGTACCCTCCACTTTCGGTGGAAGAGTTTTAGCTCTTTCAGGTGTCTGGTTTTTCAAAGTTTCAGCCTTCCCTTTTTTAGATCTGATACCTCATCCTCAGATCCCTTTAAATCAACTCTTCTTCCTTTCAAATCACCTCTTGTAGTTTTGTTTGGACCTCCCTTTAGGACCCCCTCCCTGTCCTTTCCGTTTTTTGCTGATTTCCTCCTTTTTTCTAGCCACCTTGCCTCTGCCTCTTGGCTGTGATCTGCACCTCTTTTCAGCAACTTTCTCCTTTAGATCCCTGTCCCTTTCGACCCTAGATCTATTGGCCTCTTTTTAGTGTGTTTTGACTAGATTTTTTCCCTCTTTTAGATTAGTTTTGAGAGACCCACCTTTTTGGGTTGAATCGATGCAATAGTAGCTGTTAATTTTCTGTTATTTCAGCATTATATACTGTTCTCTGCAGATTTATTTTCAGTTACGCAACACACTTTTTCTCTTGCTCTCAAAATGAAAAGGGTTTAAAAATTAAAATTAACGCACGCCACACACTCACCCTAAGCGAATAAGAGCCTGGTTTACACCGCCAGGCAAAGACTTTAAAATCAATTGACACTGCACCTTTTTGCCCTTGTTTCGACATTGTAATCACTTGATTCTGCACCTCCCTGCCTCTGTCGGTCGTTCTTCTTCCCCTCGTGCCGTGTTTGTGTTGCCATCATTGCGCCCCCAAGGCGCGCTTCCCGGAGACTTCTTGGCCTTCACCCTCAGTTTCCGGTCGATCGACCTGCTCCGTCCCGCCGTCGTCGAGCCAGTCCTCCTCCGAGTCCGCATTCCGACTCCTCTTCTGATTCATTGGGTTCTCCTTTTATTTCTGGTTCTCCCCCTGTCACCTTCACTATGTCTGGTCCAGGGCCTAACGCTAGCGGAGCTCCCGGCCCTAATGCCGGAACTACTACTAGCGGAACCGCCACAGGAACTACCTCGGCCGCACCCTTGCTACCGTACATCGCAGGCCTCAGCCTCCCCGATTTCAATCAGTTGATCAATGACCCTATCCACCACGATGTTGGTTGGCCTGCTATGCCAACCAAGCTCCCCTCCGACATCCCTAAGTTCGAAGGCCTTGCTGGAGAAGATCCAACCAATCATGTCCGATATTTCCACATGTGGTGTTCCTCCAATTCCATTACCGATGACTCCATCCGTCTTCATCTGTTCCAATGCACACTTACCGGCGAAGCTTCTAAATGGTATGTAGACCAAGCCACCTCTTCCCATACCACCTTTGCGACCATTGCCCAAGCCTTTTTATCTTACTTCCAGCTCCCTCTCCGATACGATACTGGTACGGAGCTTTTTACCTCTTTCAAGCAAACCTCTTCGACCCGCCTTTCCACTCATGTTCAGGAATGGCGACGAAGACGAAGCTTATGTCAAGCTCCCCCCTTCGAAGATCGGGTCTATATGGACTGGTTCCTTCACTCTCTCTTAGCTCCCATTGGCAAAGATGTCGCCTCCCATTTCCCTCAAACCGAAGAAGCCGCCCTCCAAATAGCCTTGAAATATGACCTGATCTATGCTCAGTCTGGTTATGTTTATACCGTCCTTCCTGACCTCCCCAAGCCCGGAGGCGCTAACGCCCCGGGGGCATCTCATTCCGCCGATGGTATCATTGGAGCCCTTTCTCATCCATATGCTCAACCTCCTCTGGGCTATGGTCTCCCTCAGGGAGGGGCCAGCACCTCTAGCACTTTTCCCCCTCTAGGTAGCATGTATCTAGGATACGGCATGCCTCATCCTTTTTCCCAACCTCCTGCTTACCTCAATGTTGCCCAACCTAACCATTACCCTTATCCGCAGCCTGGTGCGCCAGCTCCTCCAGCATATGCGCTTCCACCTCCCTTGCCTCCTCCAACCCCGCAACAACACCTACAGCCCCCTCCAGGGCAAGTATTTGCACAGCAGGGCGCGACTAATCCCCCTTCTTCTCAAAGAAGGCGGAGAGGCAATCCAAACCAATCTGCCCCTGGTACTCGTGGACCCAATCCTCAAGGTATTGACCCTAACACTGCTAACCAGCAACAAGGCACTCAGCCCAAGCCGGACAGGCCTCTTCGCACAAATAAGCCTTGTTCATGTTGCGGTGTTTATGGTCATTACACCCATGATTGTCCCCTCTTACCATAGATGCGACAGATGTGGGAGTCTCAAGCCACATTGCGCGGACAACACGCCTCCCCTCATGCTCCCCCTAATGTGGCCACTACTCAACCAGCTGTGTTTACTGATCCTTTCCCTCAGCAAAGATTCGTGGCTACCCAACCACGTGACGGACAGGTCGCCACTCCACCTTCCATTTCTGGTTCCTCCGATTACCAGATCCTCATGATGAACTCTGATCCATCCCCAATTGTCGACCTCCACCTTCAAACTCGGTCTCGCCAGTACCCCAAGCCTTCCGCACTTTCTGCCCCCGAGTCCCCTTCTTCCGGTTCCAAAGAGCCTCTTTCGACATCCAATTGTCCCTTACATATCCCTCAACCCAAAGTTGAGGTCCATACCAAGATTCCTAAAGGACCGTTACGTCGAAATGCTGCTTATGGTCGAGCTGCTCATTCGTATAGCATAGTAGATGATTTGGCGCAATCTTCTGCTGCCATTTCCACATTGGAACTCCTCCAGTCGTGCCCTTCCCAAAAGAAGGCTCTGCTATCTACCGTGGGCACTGTAGATCCTGTTGATGACCAAATGATTGTTTTCGACGCCCACCAATCAGAACATCCTCCTCTTCCTGCTTCCGTCGCCTTCCAAATCCCAGTAAAAATCCAGAATGCCAACGTTTCTCGGTGTATAATTGATGAGGGAGAATCCACCTGTGTGATGTCCGTTTCGGTTTGGAAGAATCTTGGATCTCCTGAGCTGGCATCTTCCATGATCACCCTTCGAGCGTGGGATGACCACGCCTCCCAGCCCATTGGCCTTTTTCGCAATTGTCCTATCACCCTTGCCGGTAAGACTGTTTGCGTTGACGTCGAAGTCATCGACGCCCCTCTAGACTACAACATTCTATTGGGCCGAAGCTACACCTATGCCATGTCTGCTGTCCCATCCGCGATTTTTCGTAAGATGTCTTTTCCTCACAATGGAAAGATAGTCACCATCGACCAACTGACTTATCATGAGCCAAAGTCTCAGACCTCCCCTGAGACGACCATCTCTTCTGTAGCCAATAACAAAACTGTCGATTACTTGACCAGTGTCTCTCCCAGCGTCTATAAAGATTCCTCCTTGCTTGGAACGTTTCCTGGTCTCCCCCCTCCTCATATCTCTGATCCCAGCTTGTCGAATGTTTGCATGATGCAATCGTCTCGGGCTGCCCTTAAGCGACCCGCTTCGGCTAGTCAGCAACCTCAGACTCACCCTCACCCACCGCAACCCGCTCCTAGCCCTTCATCTTCACTAGCCGGACCCCCTCCTTATGGCCCTTCTCCTACAGCTGGTATCCCTGAAACCCTTTATCCCCCTGGATCGGTTCCCCCAGGCCTTAACCATCTCGGAGCCATCCCTCCTGGTCATTATCCCGCTGGTCAGATACCATTCCTGGCTCCCCCTCCCAGAGTCTATTCGGTCCCCTTCATGGCCACCCTCTCTCTCCCTAACCTGACCCTGGGTATACCTGTCTGGTACCTTGACCCTCCAGCCGCTACCCCTCCTGGTCACCCCAAACCCTATCTTGCTTTGACACTGGTTCAACCGGTCCCCCTCGCTTCCTCCGTTGCTACCATGCCCCCTGCACCTCCCCAGGACCCTACCCCTGTGGTGACAGCTCCAGGAAAGAAAGGCAAAGCTCGCAAGGGGGCATCCAAAGACAAGGCCACCCCGACTGACCCTGCTCCTCCTCCGCCCGCAAAGCCTTGTGCGTTGTGTGATGTCATCGGTCACGCCACCCATACTTGTCCTGAGTTGCCCTGCAGTCAACCCATGGTTAAAGTCGCGTTCCCTGAGTCTACGGTCTCCGACCCTTCTCTTCCGTCCTCGTCCGTAACCACAAACCCAAAAACTATTCACACTAGAAAACCCTGTGCTTTGTGCGGTGTCCATGGCCATTACTCCCACCATTTTCCTCACCTGACGCATTATCGTGCCTCTTTAGAAGTAGTCCGAGAGTATGAGGTTGAAAAAAATCAATCCGCCTCTCCCATACTTGCGCAGTATGCTTCGGGCCAGCTTGAGGATCTCTCCGCTCCCATCGACATTCTCCTCCCTGATGTTCAGATGACGGAGTCTACTACGACCATTCTTTACCTATCATCCTCTATGCGACCCTTGGAGCACATTCCCCTTGAATCCTCCCCTGTTGTTTCGCTTGACCCCCCTTCAGCGACCACCCTGGGCTCCCCATATTTTAACCCTTTGTTTCCCGATTCTTCCGTCATTCTCCGTGACGATCCGTATACGAGCCTTTCTTCCCCTATGGATGCTTTAGGTAACTTTGCCGTGTCATGTGGTGTCTTTTCCACCTTTGACCCCCTCTTTTCCGCCCCTACGCAAGATAACTCCACCCGTATCTCTGTTGACCTCCGCAGCCCGAGTCCCCGCCATACCTCCTATAGCCCTCATATACCACCCTCTAGTTTGTATATGAGTCATAGTCATCCTTCTCATTGCACTCCCTCCCGTAGTTGTCGCTCGATGTCTTCTGTGCGCTCACACTGCCCTCATTGTCCCTCCTCCCCCCATTTGTTGTCTTGTAACACTATTCCGCAGGACCTCCCGTCCCCACCCTATATCGGTTACGCCGATGGTGCAAGTCGTTACTCCCGGAATCTAGCCTCAGCAGGTTGGGCCATTTTCACCCCCTTGCATGCCCTTGTGCTCTCAAATGAGGTCTTCATTGGTACTGCCACCAACAATCAGGCCGAATATGATGCAGTGCGTGGTCTCTTAGCCGATGCCCTCTTTCATCGCATCCTCCATCTGCATGTTCGTTTGGATTCCCTACTTCTTGTCATGCAACTAAATGGTGTTTATCATGTGCATAACCCTGTGCCGTTTAGACGATATTTACGCGTGAAACTCTTGATATGTGAATTTGAAACCATAACTTTCAACCATGTACCTCGAGAATAGAATCACTATGTAGATAGTATTGCAAACCATGTTCTAGATTGGCATTTATCACACACATTTCATACAAGACAATAACATTCATAATCATTAACAAAGATGCATATCCATAATATGTGTCGCAAAACATGTTTTTAGAGTCCATCTACTCTGATACATATGACATGCCCATCGCATGTTACAAAAAATTCAAAACTGGGGGCACCACCTGCCCCTACATACACACTAGGGGGCACCACATGCCCCACACCTACTCACTATCTGGAGGATCCCGAGCCAATGGCTCTGCTCCTGAAGCTCGTAGATCACGTATGCCTTGACCGGCCATCGCCATGGGCCGCATGACACCTCGCCATTCCGAGGGTAGACCAATACATGGCTCCACGTACTGGTCGTCTAAGTCTTGCCACCCGCGCTCTGAAACTCCGGTCAGCAACCTCTCGCATCTATGGCGGATGTCCTCCAGAAGGGTGGCCACGTCCTCATTGCGTGCTGCTCTCGACCCACTCAGCCCTGCAGCTCTAGATGCTGCCGGTCGTCCCATATATTTGGCCGGTTTTACCGGATCTATATCTACATACCAAAAGTACATGAATCAGTACCCTATCTACTATTCAATTACTTTAACATGCCCATACAAGAATAGTAATTTTTCACTTACCATCGGGCCCCCATACTCGACCAGGCGGAAGTGGCAGGTCCAGATCTCCACAATAACTCATCCCGCTATAGGGATAGTCGTCTATGTATAGCGGCATCTGATCCCGATGGGCAAAAAACTCAGGGCGAAACACCCGTCCGACCGCCCCTCCTCCTCCTCTGCACAGTAGGCACCCCCACCAGCGCATCCTCGGCTCCCTCGGGCCCCCATCTAGGAGCTGTATACGAGGTCGTAGGGTCGGGATCTTCTCAAAAAAGAAGGAACACAATAAAGTCCCATACGAGCAATCGTGGTTCACTTGCCGCTTGCAAAGCGACAACTGTCATTTTAACGACACCAACATCATTTGGGCCCACCCATAGTAGGTCCCACTCAACACACTCTCTACGATCATCATCTTCCCCCCAGTGATGTGATGGAACACCTGGCTGCCCAGGATCCGCAGCACCGCTACGGCCACTCCCCGGGTCTCCAGTCTCTCTAGGTCCCCGATTGGTATCCACGTCCCTTTGACTTGGAGACCCGGTTGGCAATGCCTCTCCACATACTCCATGATGTTCTGCCCCCGCGGTAACACTGGCTGCATGTTTCCCACCATCCCAAGTGGCGGGAGACCTGTCAGGAAATACACATCCTGGACTGTCAGTTTGATCCTGTGCCCCTGAACTACAAAGACCTCATGCTCTGGATCCCAATAACTGATAATCCGGGCCAAAAAGGGCTCTCTAGCTCTCATCAAAGGGTTCTCCAAAAACTTTAGAACCCCAAACCTGGCCAACACATGACAGACACCCTGATCTGCCTGGATCTCTGCCCGCAATGTACCCAGGTTTCTCTCTCTCCAGTTCACCCGTATATCTGCCATATCTGCACAAAAACATCATCTTTGTCAGCCTACAGATAGGGAATACTGTAACCAAACACAAAAAACCCAACTCTCAGCCATCAAACAGCACTAAAACCCCCTCATCTTCCAGGTCACACTTTTTTGCCCAATCTTGGGACAGGTCGCACCTTTTGGCTCAAAAAATGCGTTCCAGGTCGTAGATTTTGGCCTAAAAAGTGTGACTCGGCCGAAAATATGCAAGGGGGGCTGTTCCTGAGATTCTGGGCCCTAATCTGAACTTTCAATCCATCAAAATGAAAGAGTAAGGTTAGGCCTCTTACCTGCAACTAATGGATCTCGATTCCAACGGTCGGTTTGTCCGCTACGCTTGCCGCAAGATTTAGGGCCTTCTCTCCTCTCTACATTCACCACAACAACACTAGAAAATGAGTGGATTTGGAGGGAAAACTGCCTTATTAAAAGAGAACCCTTGTTTCTTCTTTCGCTTGCTGCGACCATACCGTAGCTCCGTTTGACAAACCGTCTGCACCGTTGGACAGCTCTCACCGAGCCCTCAAATGGGTATCTGTTAGTTTTTTGTGATTTGATACTTCACCAGGACACATTTTTTCCAAGATGGGTCACTTCACCTCTCTTTAAAACCACATTTCTTCACTTACAACACTTGTACTTGGGGCACCACTTTGCCTCCTTACTTGTCTTTGTTCGTGTGGATTTTCGTCGTGAGTTACCATCTTGTACTCATGTTTTCATGGTCCCCCATTGGACCTTTACTGTGTGGCAGCACCATCGAGTCACCCTTGTTTAGAGCATCCAAGTGGAGTCATCATCACATTCATGGAGTCTATCCCGAGTCCCTTTATACCCCGCTATAGTCCTCCATCCTTCATTGCTTGGTTTCTCTCTTGTGTCGCACATTATGGCCTTCAGTCCCCCTCTCCCTTATCCCTGATGATATTGTGTCAGTCGCTGCCATGTCATTTATGCCCTTTATGCTCTAGCAAGGGAAGTCGTCCATTCGCTACTCAGTCCCCTCCATTCCACCATCATCATTGGTATTAGTCTGTCCGTCGCTCTACTATTTTCTCTCGTGCCTTAGTCGAGGATCTCTCATTGCCTCACCTATGGCGGACCTCCTTCTGTCGACATCAGCTCCTTCATTCCGGAAGACAGGTCTAGAGGGCGGTGTACCTGGCTGCCCACTTTGTTCGGGCTCGGGGATCGTGCAAAGGGATCTCCTATTTCCCTTTTGGATTGTTTCTCCACCCAGCTCCTTTCGGAAGGATGGATCAGATCCGTATAATTTTGATGGTTCGGATGCAGTCAAATGTACTTTGGTGATTCCTGGTGTGTGTGAGATGTCTCAACCTCATGAGGGGGTGGCCCTGCAGTGCCCCCCACATGCCCGATGACCCTTCATTTCACTGATGCAAATTTCCTCCACATATTTGATGATGTTTGCTTTGGCTGCCAGGCCGCTTCTTTGATTTGCATGTATTAGCCGAGTTTTGTGAGCTCCTTCCCTCATTATAGGGGTATTTGGGTTGTATTTGTATCTCATGTACTCCGATATTATTGTACAAGTCCTGGCTGTTATCCCAGGCACAACATGTATGTGGGATTCCTCATTGTATTTTTATCTGGCTCCTGATTATGCCAGCTGTACTTTATGGTTCGGTCCCTTGTTTACCGGACACACTATTCTTTTGTACTTTGTCTCGGCGGGCATAGGTATGCCTCCCCCGCCGCCTTTAGCACGGGTACCCTCTCATAAAAAGAGACTTGTTGCACCTGCAAGTCTCGTCTCCTCAGGGTCTAGTTCTTCAGCACATTAGTCTACCTTACATTTCTCTCTCTGACTTCCCTTTTGATGTCTGGTGATTGAGTTCTTACAACGTACTTTGGTCATATGATTTGCTCCTAACACTCGCACGCTGGGGGGCAATCTGTTACACCATTTTTTGGTCATCTAACCTACTATCATTAGATGGACCCAAGTACACCATGTAAGACCAATTTTACCCTAAGTAAAATTGCTTTCACTATGTAAAATAACTTAATAAACCACATTTATTAGGTTGTTTATGGTCTAAACAGGAAACCCTAAAAGGAAATATTAAACAAACCTATTTTGTTTGATTTTCCTCATGGAATAATTAATTAAACCATAATTTAATTATTATTCCTAGTCATGTTTAACCCAAAACAAAGAAATTAATTAGATAAACCTTTATTTATCTTATTATTTTCTAGGAATAATTATTTAAATCTTATTTAGATAATATTCTTGGTTAAATATGACCAAATCACCCACAAATAATTAAATAAATCATTATTTATTTGATTATACTTCAACCACTTCCTTAAAAAGATAAATAAATCATTTATTTATTTATTATTGACAAATAAAGGGATTTGACCCAAGTCAAATACTTTTTCCCTCCAACAAATATAATAAAATATTCGATAAAAGGTGGATCTAGATTTGGTTAACATTATTTTAATCATGCACCAAGATCTAGAATGACCCAATATTTTGTTATAAATAGGAGGGTTTTTCCTACCATTCTTTACCTTTTGTTGCCCATTAGATCACTCTGGATCTAAACTCTTGGTCTGACTTTAAGCCATTATCATTGTCATATTTTCCATTATTTGCTGTGTGAGCTCCCTTTGAGTTCTATCTTTGTCTGGGTTTTCTACACCAACAGGAGAGAGAAATGCTAGATCTGAAGTGCTGAGGACTTACAAGAACCCATCCCATTGAGGAGAATTGGAAACATCTTCTTGTTTTCCTCCCAGGTGCCTTTAATACAAAAAATTCTTTCAAAAATTGTTCTTGTCTTGTCTATTGGATATATGGAGCAAACCCTTCTTTTTACTGCTTAATGTATTTCTATGCATAGATCTGGTTTTTTGCAGCTCTTGTCTTGATCAACTAATTGCAGATATGAAGATATTGGCAGCCACATTTGATGTTAGGGCTATTAGTTATGCGTAGCTAAAGTGGTCCTTTTTCGTACACTTCGACAAAGGATTCATACTAACAATCAGTTGCCCTATAAATTGAGCACATATCCTAGTGCTAGGGAAGGAAGAAATTTGGTAAAGAAATGTTGTTGGATTCTCAATTGAGTTTGTGATAAGAGTGATATGCTGCTGGTGAGATGTTTATTGTGATGAGACTGGGATGAATGCTAGAGCTGGTGACATCAAATCAATCACTGGTTGTAACCTCCCCCTTCTATCCATTAATAAAGATTGTAGCTCATTTTCCCATATATGTATCTATTTATGTTTCTAATTTTCATACGATGGATTCTTAATTGATATATATGTTTCATGTTTAATTGATTTAACTGATTAAGATAAATAGACATATGTATATTGCAATATCTTTGCTGTTTAGTGTTTATACTTGTAGGAACTAGTCTAGCAATCTAAGTTGGATTGGAAGCTACATCAAGAGGGACAGAAGGAGAATAGGAAGCGCTTGGATCACAAGTAAGTTCCTTTATATTTTGTATGTTTATTTACTCTTAGAGAAAGTGTCTGCAAAGTCTTTGATCTATTGTTCTAAATGCATAGCACCACATTTAGGGAATTTGTTTTATCCGTAATTCATAATTCCACATAAAAAAAAGGAAGGAACAATAAAATGGATGTGTGAGCTATAAAGATGGGGGAAAAGATACAATGTTTAAGGTTATTTGGGCAATAAAATATGCATTTTATTATAACTATGTACATTAATGAAGACGAGTATAATTGATGTTTCTGTTTATTATTGTGTGCTAATATGTTTTATGTGTGAGAAAGAAAATGTCTCTGTAGATTATTGTATAAAACCTTGAATGTTGTGATAATGTAATAATAATGAGCCTTTAAATGTTGAGTCATTAAATCCATGCATGAGTTTTTATACATTTATTTTCGAGTAATGTTTAAGCATATTTCCTTGACTATTAAATTATAAGATGTTCACATATCAATGGGTTTGAGTATTTATGTAGATTTTCTTGAGTACAAGGTGTTGAACTATAAATTTTCATGGATATTTCACTAAAATAATGTCATAACAAATGTTATATAATTATAAAATCTTAGACTATGCAAATTAATTTTTCCTTAAATCCCAAATTAATTAATTATTATTCTTGCTTGAATTTTTATGAAATAAATGAAATATAAAAATTAAATAATAGGCACAAAATACACACCATTGACACAAATCAATACACAATTTACCTTAGGAAACCCAATATGTGAGAAAACATAGCTAGACGGTGAGGCCCATGCCATTCTCTCTTTGCCCCAGTTGTAAAATACACATATAAAGGAATGGGAACTCATTGTAGTTACCTTTTGACATTGTAGCCAAAACGACTACTACATTATCCTCCTCCTCCTCTATTATGGTCATAAAATACCACTCATATGTTTTAATCAAACTATGGAGCAAGATACCCCAAGCTTATATTGGAGGAAAAAACACCATATCAAAAATTACAATGAGAACTAAGGATTCAGGAAGGAGCATATGGCTAAAGGTGTGAGATAAAAACATTAAGCTCTTCCACAGCTATGCTAATTAGCGTGTTTGGAAAAATGATGTTAGACATATATCTAATGAAGATGAAGAAGAGTTGGACTCTTACATCCATATCAAGGAAGCAACGATGAATCATTTCTCCAATTTATAGAGTGAACTAACCTCCATAAATCCAAAATCCAGAGAAAATATGTTGGAACACATCACCCATATCATAACTAACATAGATAACAATACTTTGAATCAAGTGATCTCGACAAATAAATTTTGGGAAGCCCTGATTTCCTTGGACTCAGATAGAGTCCCAAAGCTTGATAGTTTCTTTGCCCATTTTTACAAAATAAGGTTGGCCAATTACAAAGAATGATCTGATATGAATGATTTCTTTTGTCCATCAATCCTCTAAATTGGGTGGAAGAATAAATTCATATTTATTGACGTTGGTTTCAAAGTAATTCAATCCTTCATCCTTCAACAAATTCCACACTATGTCCTTACGCAATGTATCGTATAGTATTATTATAAAAATCATATCTAATAGAAACAAAGTTATCAGCTTAACGAGAACTTGATTGAGCTCTCCTTTTTTAGAGGTCACATTTAGTGCTGATTTTTAAGCTCATTTTGAAAAGTGGTGATGCAGCACCATCATTTTTTCATGCCAAGGTTAAGATTCCACCATTTTTCAACCACAGCATTAAAATCCAAATATCATAACTACGAAATACATAAAAAAAGACCCCAAAAATGACAAAGTGGTGATGGTGCATCACTCTTTTTTCAACAATAATTAACCATGGTATTGAAGACTAAACATCATGAGTACCAAAACCCTTAAAAATCAACACTCAAAGTTTGTTTACCTTTCTTTTCTTTTCTTTTTTCAAATGTTTGTTTTTAAGAAATTTTCAAGTTTGTTTATTTTTTATTATCTTATATTATATTATATTTTTGGGGTTAATTTACAAATTAATTGCATCAAGAGACACTCTTCAACCCAGTATGGAAGAGATGTAATGTAAACATAAAAATCTTGACTTGGTCAAATAAAAATAAATGGCGTAGTCTATCGATGTTACTAATTGGACTTAATGACTACCATTTTTTCTTGTTCTCCAACGACACGTTGAATCTCTCCATGGGCCCCTTGTCAGCCACGTGTTTGTTTCCTTTGGGTGTTGTCCTCGACTCTCCGTCGGGTGCATACCACCTCTAGTTATTACCTCCAGTTTTCAAAGCGATTTAAACTCCAATTCTCCAAGCGATTAAAACTCCCATTCACACTCAATTCTGGAGTGCACACAAAATAAGATCCATTCAAATTCCATTATGGTATGCGCACAATTCAATGCAGAAACCAAAACAAAGTGTAATGCAGACACAGCCAGACAAGGAAGCGGTTTGGTTTAAGAAGGAAACAAGAATCGTCCCCAACCTCTTGTAACTTGTAAGAACAAATCCAAGAATTGAAAACATTTTTCAAAGTACTTGTAAAATACTAGTATTACAGGGTCCATTTATTTCGATGCCATATTTTTTTCATGAATCGTAAAAATGGTAGGATTCATGGTTACATTTTCCTTGTTGAAAATCACTACAAACAGTCACATAGTTGTCAATTGCCTGCCATCATAATGATCATGAATATAGGAAGGGATGAAACTACTTGATAGATCAAGTCACTGAAACCACGACTTAGACCTTTACATAGCATCAAAGATACCAAGTTTAAGCACAAAAACCTTGGTTGCAGGGGAAATGTTGCCAAAGCCTCCATAAATGACCCCTTTTGGCTCAAGTCACTTAAAATAGAAAAGACTAATATGCAATCCGAATTAAATGAATCCAAGGGAAGGATTCAGGATTTGGTCAGAAAAATTGAAGAAGATTTTTGTTTGTGGGTTTATGAAAATATTAATTTGGAAGGAATTATTGCAAAGCTATAGAAAAAACTCGATTGGATGGCTAGTGAAAGTGGATTAATGACCTAGAAAAATACAAAGATTAGTAATTATGTAGGGTCATTGAATTCCAAATTGAATTCCTCAGAATCCAACTTGAATGATTCCAAGAGAGAGACTCAGGAATTACTCAAGAAACTTGAAGATAATCAACATTTTTGGGATGAGGAAAAGAAATTTTTGGAAGGCAATATTTTATCAAGTTTTAGCATAATAACCATGGTTGCATCCCCAAACGATACAAGTACTAATAATAATAGTCACAAAATGAAGTTCAAAACAAAATATTACATAATTGCACAAAGAATATTTACTATTTTATTGTTGTTTTAAGTGAGTGTGGTTATTGTATAAAGACACCAGGGATTCATGAGGATCCAAGAAACAAAGGCTTCTTATATGTTCAAAACTTACATCATGATTGGTCAAGAGGAACTTGGAATATTTTCAAACTTTAGAGGCCTTATACAATGTGTAATATTTTCATCAAGGATCCCTATAACCAATCCTTTATACATATTTTTTTTTTTAATGCATTTTTTAAATTGACAACAAGAAACATTGAAAATGGCATCCAGAAATGACACCCAGAAAATGGCACCTAGAAATGGCACCATATTAGGCTTCTACTTTAATTTTCCCTTAATTAAATTGGAAGATAAATTGTAATTTCATCTCATGACAACTTGTATTAGTTAACTGAGTCAGGAAGACTTAGTTAGCTTAGTAAATTCATGTTAGAGGTCAAACAGGAGGCATGTAGAGGAATTTCCATGATTTTAGCGGGTCCTTACAGTTATTTGTGAGTTGTAATTAGTTAACTCAAGAAATTGAGTTAAAATAAATTTAACTAGTTCTAACTGAGTGATGAGCTAGTGAGAGGTCAAGTGAATTAAATTTAATTTAATTCTCAAGTAGTGATCAATTAGTTAATTGATAATTCATTATAAATAACTGTTGCATGTTAGTTCTAAGGAAGACCAAGTTGATAATGAGGTTAAAGGGATGAGATCCATCAATTGTACTATTATAAAATTCTACAGGTCATGCATGAGGTCATCAATAATTCCCTGAAGGATTGCACAATACTTAATTGGTAAGTTTATAATTAATAGGGGCTCAATTAGCCCAAGAATGCATAAGGAAGGCAGGGCAAGCAAAGGCAAGCAACAGGGTGAGACAGTTGGCAGAGTGCAGGAGTTTCTCTTGATAGAGAAAGCATTATATTGTTTCGTGATCCTTGAATTTATACAATATATAGATAGCGGGGTTTTAGGCAGTGTGATTTCCCCATATTCATCTTGGCTTGTGTGTTTGATTATTTATTTCTCTTACTTGTTATGTGATTGTGCGATCATGTTTTGTTTCCTCAAATTGTAGAAGGATTCAATATCTTGTTTTAATACATTACAAGATCAGATTGAATCTCGTTGTTAGATTTTCTACATGGTATTAGAGCGTCAGGAATCACAATAGAAGAAAAGAATGAAGTTTTGTCTTGAACATGTTCTATTTGTAGACTTATCCTTTGGGATCCAAAAACTGGTCAATATATCTTTCAATGGCTTGAGACTCGAATATGCCCTTGAGGGAAATTTGAATTACATATCATGGAAGGAAAGGATGGAGGCAATTCTTGAGGACAATGGATTGAAGGAATTCATAGATAGTGATATTCCCAATCCCGCAACAAAAAATGATCAACTTCTTGATGCATGGAAGAAGAAGGTAGAAAAGGTGAGAAGGATCTTGTTAGAAGGAGTCGAGATCATATTGTCTCGAGTCTCCATGGGAAGGAAACTCCATCTGCTATGTGGAAGGCCTTGATAGATCTGTTTTAGAATAGAAATGGCCATAGGAAGTTGGCGCTGAAGGACAAGCTCATAAATATTAAGATGGAGGAGGGTGACACGATCCATAAATACTTGACGAAGTTCACTCAGTGTCGAGTTGAGCTTGGAAGTGTTGGGGTGACTATTGTTGATGATGATTTGGTGAGATTAGCACTTCTAGGCCTTCCCAAGAGCTGGCATAGTTACCAAGAATCTGTGAATGGGAGAGAGAAGTTACCAAACTGGGAGCGTTTGAGATTTGACTTGGTAATAGAATAGATAAGGCGAAGCACCAAAGATGGGACCTCCGGCAAAGACAAAGAAGAAGATTTTGCATTAGTCGACAAAGGCAAGAAAGACAAGGGAAATAAATCCCAAGGCAAAGAGGTCAGGAGAGACTTGTCCAAGATCAAGTGTTTTCACTGTCACGAGCACAAGAACTATCCCTCGAATTGTCCACGAAAGAAGGCAAGTAAGAAGGAGTCTGCAATTGCAGCAGGTGAAGCGATGACTTCACAGATTGAGCATGATTTTACTCTCATTGCATGCATGGTCAACATTGTAATGGGATGTATGTTGTATCTAGAAAACAATGCCTCATTCAATATAACGAGAAATAGATATTTCTTCAGTGACTTGGAGGAGAAGGACCTCCAACAGAACATAGAGTTTGGAGATGATGGGAGGTATAGCGCGACCAACATAGGTACAATTACGTTTCAGAGGGAGTCTGGCTCCCCTCTCAAATTGACAGATTTTTTATATGTTCCAGGACTAAAGAAGAATCTTGTCTCCATAGCGGTATTGGAAGACCATGGTTATGATGTCATATTTATAAAAGGAAAGGTGTTCCTTAGACACATCACCACGGGATGGGTGAAACAGATCGGTATAAGAATCAAGAACCTGTATGTTCTCAAGGTCAAAGATGCACGCAAATATTTGAGGATCAATGCAGAGGTTAGTGACTTGGTGGTTGAGAGGGAGCACAAATTACCTCTCAACATGCAGCCTTAGAAGCAGTCTCAGAAAATTGTGGAGCAACCACAATTGGAGAAGTAGAGAGGAGACCAAGTGGAGGCATCCACTCAAGAAAATACCTCTAGGAGGGGAAAATTTCAATCCATATGGGCAAAGGGAGCACATGCAGCCATACCTCCAGGTGAGAGGTGGGGTGATGTACAAACATAATCCCAAGAGAATAAATTTGGGCAGGATCCATTGAGATGGTTTGTCTCATGGATCAGACTTGGCTACAAGGAGCCCACAATACACATTAGTAGGAAGGATCAGTAGAATTGATGCAGTTAGATGTCAGAAAGACACAAATCAGAGTGACAGATGTCAGATACTGGAGTGCAGATCAGAGTTGGGAGCAGTGCAGAGGGAACATATACAAAGTTAGTGAAAACACAAAGTTTCTAATAGATAGTGCAATAGATAGAAGTAGTGAGAGACTTCGATGACATATGCATCATAATGATTCAATTTTTTTTCTTTTGGAGGCTATTTAGTTTTAGGAGTTACAGAAGTAAACAACACTAGAGAATTATTGCATGCAGAACATTACAAAGGTACGAGATTGGGGTAGATTGAATTCCTTTTTTTTTAATAGGGAGTGTTGAAATTGGCAACAAGAAACATTGAAAATGGAATCCAGAAATGACACCCATAAAATGGCACCATATGAGGCTTCTGATTTAATTTTCCCTTAATTAAATTGCAAGAGAAACTGTAATTTTATCTCATGACAACTTGTATTAGTTAACTAAGTCAGGAGAGTTAGTTAGCTTAGTAAATTTGAGTTAGAGGTAAAAGAGGAGGCATGCAGAGGAATTTCCATGATTTTAGGGGGTCCAGTTACAATTATTTGTGAGTTGTAATTGGTTAACTCAAGAAATTGAGTTAAAATTAGTTTAACTAGTTCTAGCTAAGTGATGTGCTAGTGAGAGGTCAAGTGAATTAAATATGATTTAATTCACAAGTAGTGATAAATTAGTTAATTGACAATTCACTATAAATAACTGTTGCATTTCATTTCTAAGGAAGACCCAATTGAGGCTTAGGTTAAAGGGGAGAGATCTATTAGTTGTAATATTATAAAATTGTACAAGTCATGCATGAGGTCATCGGGAAGGCCCTGAAGGATTTCGAAATCATTAATTGGTAATTTAATAATTAATAGGGATTAAATTAGCACAGGAATGCGTAAGGAAGGCAAGCCAGGAAGAGGCAAGCAACAAGTTAAATATTGGACCATACTTGCTTTGTGAGCAAGCCAGATCTGAGCTAGATTAGGGTGAGACAGTTGGTAGAGTGCAAGAGTTTCTCTTGAGAGAGAAAGCATTGTATTGTTTCATGATCATTGAAATTATAAAATATACAGATAGCGGGGTTTTAGGTGGTGTGATTTTCCCAGATACATCTTGTGTTGTGTGATTTCTTGTTTCTTTCTCTTATTTGTTATCTGATTGTGCGATCGTATTTTGTTTTCACAAATTGTAGAAGGATTCAATATCTTGTTTTAGTACATTACAAGATTAGATTGAATCCCGTTGTTAGATTTTATACACACACTGACACATAAAAAGGGTTGTCCTCTGTTTCCTAAGAGAGTGATCGTTGTCCCAAGGCATGTTGGAGAACCTATTAATTAATAAGGTGTTCAAGCTTATCTTTATCCCATAGGCTATGTAACCCAATATGCAGGATGTTGCTATATGTTGGAATATTTTTCTTGTGGTATTTCACTTGTGTATGACAAAGTGTTTGTGAAATGCATTGGTATTTCATTTTGGTATTCAAGTCAAGAAGTTTTCATACCCTGTTTTCGTAAATATTAACCATCATGCAATTTTTAGGTTTGTTTGTGGAAAATGTTGATGTTATGAATGTTTTTTTTTTAAGAAACACATTATTAGGTAGTGTGGTTAGTTATTGTTTGTTTGATGAAATATTTATTTATGTTTTATTGGTTAAATTTTTATTTAACATAAAACTTCTATTTACCAATTTTTTTAATCCATAATTTGATTTACATAATTTATAATGGTTGTAAAAACAGATTTGGTGCTATTATATTGGTTAAATTGTTCTTTAGCATTGGAGATGAGAAGGGAAAAAAATTAAGAAAGGAATCATGAAGATTCACTATATGGGAGATGGGTTTGTTGGGATTTGCAGTCAAAATGCTGAGTGTAATACAAATAAGTTTTTGGATATTGTAGATTTTAATGGAAGATACAAGAAATTGTTTATGAAATCATTTGTTCTAAAGTTTTTGCATTCGATCAAGAAAGAAAAAAAATATATATATATCTCACCCATCCACGTCTTCAACACTTATGCCCACAAAGATGTTATAATTAGTGACATCAAAGTGCAAGTTCATATTTTTTTCTTTTGACATGTTATATCTTAATTACAGGCAACTTCTATAAGATCAATGAAAAGTGAAAATAAAGTTTTTGTATGATTATTTTCAAGAAGAAGCAGGGAAGTTTTAATTTGCAACTTCAAAAAAATCGAATGATACGTAAGAAATCCAGAAATTTCATCAAGAAGTTGTAAATAACAGTTGTGAAATTTTAATTATTTAAACACTGAAGCAAGACGCAACATACAAGCCTGGAAAGCATTCTAAGAACTGGTTGGAGATTCTATACTACAAATTGTTTTGCGATGTAATAACATTTATCATATTAATGACAATGCCTCAGGTCTAGAAGCATATCTAAAGCAATCCAAATCCACAAAATGGTCCAGGGATGTAGCAATGTTGAGGGATACGTTTCAAGACATTGGTGTTTGTATTCTTTATCTTGAAAGGAAATTCTAGGCAAAGGTTTTTTCACTTTGTAAGCATGCTCATGGTTGAAGCCTTAATCCATTTTTTTATGATTAAGGTGATCAGATGTGCAATAAAACTCTGAAACATAGTTTCCCAGTAGACTGAGATGATTTTGAAGAAATAACAAAGGTTGATGTATATTTACATGTGCAAACTTTGAAAGAGAATTTGGTGGGAAAAACCTGAGCTCAGATTTGAACCAACATGTGCATCCAAATCCTAGGGCTGAATAATACAAGCCCTAACATTGGTTCATGTATGTAATATTCCCTTTTCTTGATATGGTCAAAATGGACTGAATCTACCCATGGTATTTTCCCATGGGATATGCCCATGGTATTTTCCTTTGTTTTTCGAGGGAAAATAATAAAATAAGGTTTCTAGAGAGTCCATCCAACCTATTAAAGGGGATAGAAGCTAGGGATTTGGATCATCTTGAGTTTTTTTATCTTACCGTGTTTTCAGTTCCAGTTTGATCCTGGGATGAAAATGCTGCGGGGACCTTGTTTGGTGGATCCATCGGGGTCCACGATTGTGCTTCAGGGTTTAGTGTAGTCTTATTGAGAAGCCATGCATGCCATCTAGAAAGGGGATTTCATGGTTGATCATTCAAGCATGTATTACTTTAAGATAATAATATAAATAAGGGTTGCACCTTTTTTTAATATCCCTTGTGTTTTGTCTTTCGCTTCTTAGATGTTCAATTAGAACACTAAAATGTTTCAGATATATTGATTATTTAGTTGTTTGGGATCTTATAGTGGTATCAGAGCTATGCATCCTTCCAACCCAAGAATTATTATCAGTGGATCAAATTTTTATTTGCGATTCTTGCCGTAACTTTGGTGGGGTTTATTTTCACCCTATTCAACATTTTCCTGTCTTCAGTGATACCAATTGTCACCCTAGATTGGTCAATTATTAATTTTATTTGATTCATAGGGGAATTTTGAGATTGGATCTAGGATTGTCATGCTAGATCTGTTGTCCAAGGCTGAGAATGAACCCATCACATTTATGAGGGGGAATCTAAATTAATCATCATATTACTAAGAACCAACAATGGCTGTCATGGGAATAAAATTGAGAAGACACGTCTCTCTAGGGATTGATTGTTGTAGGGCACTGTTTGAAGCCCACCAAACTCCATCATGCGGTCACTGGAAGGAAATGCAAGTGATGGAGATTAAATTTCACTGACACAGTGCTGCAAGGGTGATTGGAAAATCACTCATCTCAGAGTATTAGCTACGTAACCGATGAGGGATGTAGGAGTAACAATCACATGAAAGCTGTGTGGAGTCATAGGGATGAATTTCTCAACACAATTGTATTCGAATCAACAAATCGAGTTGGCTATGGAATAATATACAATATATTTAAGCGCTAAAGACATCTGATTGTTGTGCGCCACCATAATAACAATTGGGAGACAAATTACATATTGAAGCAAATCACAAAAATCACTTCCAGGGGTTACAACATGATCGGGAAGCCTAGAGGGTAGTTATGATTATTGTAAGCACACTTCACGTGGCTATTAGAGAGCTGTCTAAGGAAAACTGAGCATGTTATTTGAAAATCAGTCATATTGCGGTTGCCTCAGACTAGGATCGTGTATATTTGCACGTAGAAGCGAAACATTTCTAGTGTGATTGGACAAAGTACCCTATGGGTGATACTCATGTTACGTAAGGAGTGTGCACCTTAATAAACTAGATCAACATTGACAATTTGAATAAAATCTATAAGGTGTGAGGGATTTCTTGTAATTAGAGGCAAAATTTTGGGGCCACGTTCATAAATTGTCGAGATTGAGTGCGATCTATCTCCTTTGAGGGCTAGACCAAGGTAAAAGGCCAAGAGGCCATATGCTATTGTAGCACAGGGGAAGGGAAGTACATACCTTGGTTTCAAGAGTTGCTCATCTGATGACATGCCATATATGTAATAGACCTGGGCTAAAAGTTCATGTAATAAAAGTTAATAAAGGAAAAATTAAGACCACGATTAAGGGACACTTATTCCAAGCTGAATGTTGGGAAAATATATCCTAGTGGGCATCACTAGATGTGTTTATGGCTAATGGAAAATTGGAAAAAGGAAATGGATAAGGCATTAAAAAGGGAAACATGTATCTTGGCACATTTATTTACGAAAATAAAGGAAATTATGAGAAAAAAAAGGTGAAAGGTCACAGGTTGCATGTTAGGAGGAAATTGAAGGAAAATAATGGAAAATTGAATAAATTAGAGGCATGAATGACAAAAAGGCTTATGAGGATTAGTTGGTATCTTTTTTCTGGTCATATTTTTGTTATTTCATTTTCAGAATTACACTCAGAGAGGAGAATAGCACTAAGAGGAGAATGACATCAAGCAAGCAAAGGAAAGGAAAAGCAAGGATAAGGAAAGGAAAGGAAAGGAATGCAAAGATCAAGAACGAAAGAGTAGGATCAAGAAAATTTAGCAGGAATACTTAAGGTAATATATTTCCTGTATGATTTCCAATATGGTTTTGACATGCATGGTATGTGCATGTTGATATTCGGTTCTTTTATTGTCAGTGGCATGGTTTTTCCGGGTTTTTAAAGTGGTTTTTAGCCTTGCCTTGACTTTTTTCGGATAGCCATGGTGTGATGAGATTTTTCTTGGTTTTGAGATTTTTAATTTCCAGATGGTTTCAGAATTGGAGGCAGAGGTGGTCTCAGGAACATTCCCAAAGGCCTAGGAATCCCTTGACCAATTTTGGCAGGATACACGGTAACGCCTAAGGGTAGTGTCTCGGTAAGGGCCTAGCGATTAGGTGTGGATTGTGGTAAATAATAAGGAAAAGGAGACAAAAAATTCCTCAAGGATAGACATGAGATTTAAAGGCATTCCAAGCTTGGTTTAGTTTAGTGATCTCGGTGCCGGTTTAAGTGAGATCACGATATGGTGAGGGTGGAGGTGGTTTAACCTATGGATTCCCTTGGTTATTTTTGGATTGGTTTATCCATGAGATCCCACATTCATGCTTGGAATATGGCATGTGGGTGATTGGATGAAAGAAATATTTGGTTCAACCATGTCTATGGTTGGGTGGTATGTCGAAGTCCTGAACCTGGTTGGCTCTTGCCTATGTTTAATGAAAGATAAGTTTTCTTGCTTTTGTACTTGTTATTATGTGCCTTTAATGGTTTCTATCTTATGGTTATTTATGTGGTTATATGCTGGTTATAATCATGGTTATCTGACTGTTTCTAGTCATGGTTCATTTCATGTTTTTACTTGTAACTGAAAGAATAATGGATGCAAGACCTAATTAATGTTAAGACAACTAAAGAGAGAGGGTGGTTATCCTTCTTTTTAGGTCTCATATGAATTTTCGGTCCCTTATGCTCAGTCTTGTATTCATGACCTGTAGATTACATTGTTGGCAAGTGTTTGACAGAATGTCAGTCCCGATTGGGGATGGTCAGGGCTAATTCTGGTTTTAGTTTTGGTTTATAATATTTTTTGTCATGTATTTCATGAGTTTTGGAAGTTATATGGATGTCTGGTGTTGGAGCAGGGTTCCCTAACCTGTGTTTTTGATATAATTTTGTAATATTCGGTCCTGTGTAGGGGTTTTGGGGTGGGTTATAGCCCCCAATGTTTTGTAATGGGTTAAAGGGTAGCTCTAGGGTTCACAAACCACAATTTGTGGACCATAGGATAACAAAGGCTACGATATTATAAATAGATAGATAGTTGGGTCTAGTAAGTAAGAAAGACATAAGATTGATTCTACGTGTGAATTGTTAAGATCTATTTGGGTTGTTTTGGGTAAGGACTCCTGCTGGTTTTGTGCATGGAGATCCTCAGTCCTGCTATGTGCAGACCCCGCTAGGCTGTGTGCATGGGATGTGGTTGGGTTGTAAGTGGATCTTTGATGCTAATGAATGCATAATATATTTGGAGTATCTTTGTGCTATTTGGATTGATTATGTTTACTGCTGAAGTGCATCTATGATATTTATTTAAAGCTGCGAATGTATCTGTGATCTGGAGTTAGCTGCGATTATAATGTTCTATGATGGTATTTGCTGATGCACATGTGGATGCGAATGTATTGATTAGATTTGCTAATGATAGTAGCTTTGATATGGTTATGTATTGATTATCCTGTTAAGGGCTTGCGAATAGACTCATTATGTGCGAACCTGATAAGCCTCACGTGTAGATCTACCTTAATTACCTACTATCTCTCTCAGGGTGCGGAAACCTGGTTCTAGCACCCTCCCATACTACTTCGAGTGAGACCTTGGCTTGCAAAAGTAGGTCATTATCGAAAGGGCTAGTAGTATAGGGGTTTGTTGGCAAACCTTAACCTCCGAACCTAGGTCAGGACCCCTCAAGCCAAAAAATGGTTCTGTTGCCAGGAACAGGAGCATTTTGAGAGAGAGATTGGGTAATGCCACGAGTTTATTGCAGACCTGAGAAGTTGGAAATTGAAGACTGGTTTGAAAGACAGATTTAGGAATTTTCTGTAGAGGATAATCACATTACAAGGCTGACAACTGATAAGTGGAAGAACAAGTACATATTCATCGAAGTCTATGAAATTTTCTTTGTAACCTTTGTGCACGAGCTTCAGGAGTGGTTATGAAGGCTCGTAGAATTCCAGACCTGTTGGAAGGATGACCAGGTTACGCAGTGGACACCCGAATTTATTCAACATCTAGAGAGGACTGACAATATGATCACTCGTATGGTAGATCACTGGGTGGATAGCGTGCTGGGAGGGTTCGTGTCAGAATTCGCAGTTGATTAGTTCATATCCTATTATGAGGCAAAGTAGATTTTCTTCAAAGGTTTCCGAAGTAAGTTCTTGAAAACATTGCCATTGTTAATCAAAATGTTACTATGCGAAAAGGGCGTTCTGTGTAGCCACACTGAATGAATGACCTTTTATCAGAGTAAGAGTACAATACGAAGTTGGAAGTACTACTGAACCAATCGAGAAGGGGATAGATCCATCTATATTCCACTAAGAGAATCGGCTGCGCATGAAGGAAATATTCCCCTAGCCACACCGCCTTCAAGTCAGCATAAGGGTAAGAACTCCCTCACACCTTCGCCACCGCCTAAAGAAGACATGGCCACACACATGAAGCTACCCACCTTCAAGGGTGTAGGAGATGAAGATATGGACCGATTTTGGTTTGTAGTAGAATCAGTATGGACCACGCAGAATGTGGCTACCGATGCTGTAAAAAGAGCGCAAATATCCCTCACCTTTGAAGTAAGGGCATTGGACTGGTATATGGGATACGTAGGCTAGCATGCAGATCCATCTATTCAAAAAATTAAGAAAGATTTAAAACAAAAATTCTGGAAGCCCAAGTCCTACTCGCAGCTAGTAACTGACTTGAAAGACTTTAGACAGGGACCCACTGAGCCTGTATGGGAGGCTGGTCAATGGTTAAAGAAGGTCATCAGGGATGGGGAATTTCAGTATGATGATAGGCAACACAAGGAATGGTTTATCGCTATGCTGCTACCTCACCTACACGGACCTATGGGTCAGCAGGTGATTGAGACGCAAGAGAAAGCCTTGGAGATTTCTATGAAGCTAGAAGATGTGCCAAGAGATGATGCCCAATTTTGGGTGCAGCAGATCCAGGGAGAGCTAGAGGCAATGCACCTTGAAATCTAGAATCTACAGAAAGAGTGAGGAAAGGAGGCTATCCTATACATATGGTGCATAAGATGTAGGGTGTCCGGACATACCAATGATTAGTGTCCTCTGCTGGCAGATTACATGTAGGCTGGGAGACCCAACCCATTGCGCCCTAAGGAGGCTGTGGGGCCAAGTGGTTCGAAATTATGGTGCGCTGATTGTCGTGTTGCTAGAATACACGATACCAACCACTGTCCCCGTCTTGGTGCGTATGTTCCAGAATTGAAGCAAAAATGGTGTCGATTATGCTCCTTTGTGGGACATGACGAGCATAACTGTCAGACCTATGACTTGATGATAGACTGAGGGAACCTATACAGGGTACAGGCTGACCCTTCTTCACCACTCTCTCCCTCAGGCATAGGAGGCTCCCCAACAAGAGGCAGGGGAGGGGGAAGTGGTGGAGGTGTAGGTCGGGGAAGAGGGAAATTGATCTGTTACGACTGTGGAGAAATAGGGCACTTCACAAGGGACTGTCTGAAACTTGCACGACAATCTTGCCAATATTGTAGACAATTGGATCACGTGATCAAAGAATGCCCAATACTGATAGCTAAAATGCAAGAAAAATAAAAGACAATAACGTATAATGTGCAGAGGGTTAAGGCGAAACCACACGATGAAAGACCAAGTATTAATGTCATAACACATAGAGGCATGGCTACTGGAGGAGCGAAGGAGAAAATTGCAGCTGAACCCCTTATACATAAAACTTCTTTCAAATAGGAAAGCTTGGACCTACAGAAGGAGAAAGAAACTTTTATCACAACCCGCAAGGTCTTTTCCAAGGATGGGGAATATACCTCTAAGGCTCCAACAAACCTAAGAGCAGACGATGAAGTTAAACCATTCCTACAAGCATGTATGAAGCTTCTATGCAACCATCAGGTGGTATAAAATCTTCAAACACTGATAGACAGCTGCACGGAAAAAAATAACCCTCATATAGAGGTTAGAGATGTTCACAAGCTATATAAGCACAAGAAGCGCACTGGGTGGGAGATGCGGGTAACAGCACAGATCGACGACTATGAAATGGCTCAGGTTATCTTGGATCTGGGATCAGATGTAAACGTACTGCCCAAGAAAACATGGCAGCGGATAGGGGAACATAATCTGGAATGGTCTAATATATAGTTGTGCATGGCTAACCAACAGAAGATCATACCATTTGGGAGGCTGTCAAAGATTATGTTAGATATTGCAGGAGTTAAGTACGTGCATACTTTGAGGTAATTCAGATTGTGGAAGATGCGAACCCTTATCTTGCACTCCTAGGAATGGATTGGGAAATAGAAATGGGAGGTATTATCAACTCAAAGAAGAGGAGCATGGTTTTTGAGAATGAGGGTACGAGAGTGATAGTTTCTCTAGACCCTGCGGAAGGAGAGTGGTATACAAAACTAGTGCACGAAGGAGATGACATAGATCATATTTATAAACTCACAGCTCAGGATGAGGATTGCATTAATCCTACAGTTAATGGTGTGCTTTATTGGGAGAAAGATAGTGAATGCCTCTCTGACTCCGAGGGGGATATAGAAAATTTGCAGAATTGGTTACATGATGTATCTATGCTGCGATGTATCAGGATCATGAAACGATTCCAATGTATCTCCTCAGAGGTAAGAGAACTACCCTACTTTTATAGTTCTGGTAGTATTGGAGATTTTGCAAACATTTGAAGCTAAAGTCCCAAGGGAGTGAATAATGTGGGCGCTTAACCTAGCAATGCGGGCAACCCCGGGGCAGTGGTGGGAAACACATAAGGGGACATTCCAATATTGGGAGGAAAGTCGCAAGATGATGGTCCTATGGTTTGAACCCCCTATTCACCTACGCGTGAAGACTTTCCTTGGCCTATGAGACCCACCCAAGCACTTGTACATATGGATGGAGGAATGGTGTGAAAGAACTACTGAAAAATGGGTACACCTGTTCATTCATGCCTTGGGGCCAATCCCCACTGCATGGTATTTACATGCAACACTACATCCGTGCACCCAACGCTGGGAAACCCTAAAGGATGAGTTTTTATGGACGTTCGGTTTGATAGGTGGAACAGAGGCACTCAATGTTGTGAAACCAGCTCCAAAAAGAGAAGAAAAGATATATCAACGCCTTAGAAATAAGCCACTTCGAGGGGGAAACCTCCAATACATTACATGAATGAACAATTCTAACATGCCCCTCTCCTTCAAAAAAGTGTTTTCCTCAACGCTTGAGTAGCATTGGGTGCTTCTGTATAAAATTCTCATCCTCCCATGTAGAATCTCCAGTGGGTAAGTTCTTCCACTTGATGAGATGCTCTGAAATTGATCGATTCCGTAGTTGTTGAGTTCTTGTTTCCGTGACCACTTTAGGTTCCAATATGATTTTTCCTTCCTCATCAAGTTCTAGAAATATTGTTTGAATTGGAAGATTTTCACCTATAACCTTCTTTAAGCATGAAACATGGAAAATTGGATGCACTCGTGAAGAAGCAAGAAGCTCCAATTTGAATGCCATAGTACCAATATTTTGCAACAGCTTGTAAGGACCATAGTACTTTGGCAATAATTTATTATCCTTCTTAGCTTGCTTGAGGGACATTTGTTTATGTGGTTGTAGCCATAAAAATACCCAGTCTCCTACATCAAAAATTCTCTCGCTGCGATGTTGATCTGCCTGTTGTTTCATTCGATTTTGTGCCAAATTTAGGTTGTCCTTTAAGAGTTGGAGAAATTCTTGTTGATGCTCGATGTGATCTTCCACTACTTGAACCTTCAAATTTTCTCTTAAAGATGATGTGATGGATGGTGGATGATATTCATAAAGTGCCATAAATGAGGTCATTTTTGCTGCAGTATGGAAGGAAATGTTATACCACCATTCAGCTAGAGGTGACCACTTGACCCATTGTGTTTGTTTATGAGATACAAAACAACAAAGATATCCTTCCAAACATTTATTTACTATCTCAGTTTGACCATCGGATTGAGGATGATAATATGAGCTATGAGCTAATTGAGTACCCAAACAAGAAAATAACTCCATCCAAAAATTTCCTGTAAAAATGGGATCTTTGTCGCTCACAATAACCCTTGGGTTTCCATGTAGCTTTTGAATTGTGTTCGTAAATGTAGTACCAACTGTACTTGCTTTAAATGAATGAGATAATGCACAAAAGTGTGCATACTTGGTAAGTATATAAACTACCACCATGATGAAACTCTTTCCTTCAGACTTAGGTAAACCTGTGATAAAATCCATTGAAATCTCCTCCCAACGTTGACTTGGAATGGATAAAGGTTGTAGAAGACCCGGGGTCTTAATTGTCTCAACTTTATTCTACTGGAAAACCAAACATTCCGCCACAAAATTTTGAATATTAGATTTAAGGCCATCCCAAAAAAATTCTTTCTTCACCCCGTGGTAAGTTTTTAAAAATCTTGAGTGTCCTCCTAAAGGAGAAGTGTGCAATTTCAAAAGAATCTTTTGTTATAGTTGGGAATTCTTACAAAGATATAAGCGATCTTTGTACCATAAGGAATCATTTTTCCAAATAAATGTATCATATGTACTAGGATCTTGCTACAACTTTTGAATGAGTGTCCACACTTCTTCTTCCTTCTTCCATTCATCTCTTGCTTCGGTTATCCAATCTGGTTGGATAATAGAAATGGCACAAAGAAATGCTTCCACCTCTTCATTCTTTCTTGAGAGTGCATCTGCAACAACATTTAGCTTCCCTTTTTTTTATATTATTTCAAAGTCATAACCCAAAATCTTTGTGACCCATTTTTGCTGCTCTTCTGAAGATATTCTTTGTTCCAAAAAGTGTTTAAGACTATCATGATCAATTTTTACCTTGAAGTGTCTTCTCATTAGGTAAGTTCTCCATTTCTTTAGTGCATGCAGTATTGCTAACATTTCCTTCTCATAAATAGGTTTCTGTAAATACTTTCCTTTGATTGGACGACTTTCAAAAGCAATGGGTCTTCCTTCTTGCATTAAACAACACCAATTCCATTTCCTGAGGCATCACATTCCACAATAAAGGTTTTTGTGAAGTCTGGCGTAGCTAAGACTGGTGCTAGGCACATTGCCTCTTTAAGATGTTCAAAGGCCTTAGTTGCTTAAGGAGTCCATGAAAATGCATCTTTCTTCAATAATGTTGTTAGAGGTGCTGCTATTCTCCCATAATTCTTAACAAACTTGTGATAATACCCTGTTAACCCGAGAAATCCTCGCAACTGCTTTATGGTTGTGGGGACTTTCCATTCCTTAATGGCTTTAATTTTGTTAGGGTCTACTTTAACACCCTCGTGAGATAAAATATGACCTAGATATTCCACCTCTTGTACTCCAAAGAAACATTTGGATTTTTTTGCATATAATTGTTTCTCCTGCAATAGTTTGAGCACCCTGTCAACATGTTCAACATGATCCTTCCAAGACTTGCTGTAGATTAGTATATCATCAAAAAATACTAGCACAAGTTTTCTAAGGAAGGGTTTGAAAATGGAATTCATCAACCCTTGAAATGTAGAAGGTGCATTGGTAAGGCCAAAAGGCATGACCAAAAATTCATAATGACCCTCATGAGTTTGAAATGCTGTTTTTGGAATATCTTCAGTCTTCATTCTAATTTGATGATATCCTGAACGAAGATCCAACTTGATAAAATAAATTGCTCCATGTAATTCATCCAATAATTCATCAATCACAGGAATGGGAAATTTGTCTTTAATGGTGAGCTTATTGAGCTCCCTATAATCCGGACACATTCGCCATGATCCATCCTTCTTGTGTACCAATACTACAGGAGCAGAGAAAGAACTTTGAATAGGTTGAATTATACCCGCCTCTAACATTTCTGCAATCATACGTTCAATTTCGCTCTTTTGGAAGTAAGGATATCTATAAGGCCTGATGTTTGGAGGAACACTTCCTGAATCAAATGAATAGCATGATCATGATCACGAATAGGTGGGAGTCCTTTGGGAGTTTCAAACACCTTGGAATGATTGTCCAAGACTTGTTGGAGATCTGCAGAAATAGATGATTTTGATGTTGGAACTTCTAGTGAGCATAATTGTGCAATGACGCCTCGTTGTTCTTTTTTTAGAAGCTTTGTCATGACATTAGAGCTTATTATCTTTCCCGGCTTCCCCGTAATACCCCGTAATTCAACTTCCTTTCCTTCTGAAAAAAATTTCAAGAAAAGTTCTTGAAAATTAAAAGCTACCATCCCCAAAGATTGTAACCATTGTACTCCTAGTACAACATCAGCACCTCCCATAGAAATGGAAAGCATTGGACTATTCAATACATATTCCCCCATGGTTAGCTTGATATTATGGCATTTTCCAGAGCAATTTATATTTTCTCCATTTGCAACCATCACTTGAAATTCTCGTGCTGGGTATAGAAAACAATTCAATTCCTTGGCTACCTTGCAATGAATAAAATTATGGGTACTACCTGAATCAATCAACACTATTACCTTTTTCTTCTTGATATGTCCTTCTATCTTGAGAGTTTGAGGAGTGGTAATTCCTGCCAATGCATTACACGATATGGTCGGACTCATTTCTTCCTCTTCTTGGGTTGGTTCTTGGTGTATATCCTCTTCTTTTTCATTTTATTCTTCCTCTTCACAATCTATGTAAAATAATTTCTTCTCAGCACACTTATGACCTTTAGTGTATTTGCTATCACAACTGTAGCAAAGCCATTTTTCTCTTTTTTCTTCCAATTATGTGGTGTCAACCTTGTAGGTTGTGGAAATATAGGAGTAGCAACACTTCCCTCTTTATAGAAGTGAGTGGTAGGCTTCCTTGTCGCCATAATTTTACATTCATTTTTTCTTGCCAACCTTAATGCCTTCTCCAATGAATCAGGTTCCAAAACGCGAACTTCATGTTGGATGTTATCCTTCAAAGTACTTATGAAGAGATCAATCTTGTGTTCCTTTGGAATGTCAGTTACCCTTATATTCAATTTTTGGAAGTCCTCAAAGTGCTCCCCCATTAAACCCTTTTGTTTGAGATTTATCAATTGGCTAAAGAAGGTGTTGCTCTTTGTATCCTCATAATGTGCTATCAGTTCCTCCATAAAAATTTACCAAGTGACAAATTTTTTATAGGAGCAAAGCCATTGATACCATACAAATGTATTTTGTTCTAAATGTAAAGTTGCAATGCGTACCTTTTGTGTGTTTTGCACATTATGGAGATCAAAATATTGCTCCATCTGTAGTATCCATGTTACAGGATCTTTTCCATCAAACTTCCTCATATCCATTTTTGGAATATGGTGGTTCTTCCCGCCAACATTAGATTTTATGAAATCATGATTAACATTTATTTTGTTCTCATCATGAGTTTCCTCTACTATCTTTTCACCATTAGGAAAAATTTCTTGTATCAACTTTGTCAAACCTTCCATGTCTGCTTTCATATCATTCTTCATGTTTTCCATTTTCTCATCGATCTTAGCTTCCATGTCATCCATCTTAGATTCCATGCTAGCTTCCATACCATCTATCTTAGATTCCATGCCATCTATGCCATTCTTCAAACCATCCATCTTAGATTCCACACCTTTCTTCAAACCATCCATCGTAGTTTCCATGCCTTTCTTCAAAACTTGCATGTCATTTTTTGTTTCTCTTTGCGATAGCGAAATTTGTTGCACTTGCTCTTGTAATTTTGATATGTCATGTTGCCATTCTTCATCTTCATGAGTCATAGTAGAGATTTCTAAGGGCTTAATGGGTGTCGAATTATTTTTAGTGGCCATTTTAGAATCCAATACTGATATCTATTCTACAATATTCCTGTCGAATCAATTCAACTTGATTCTTCAAACAAGACTTATGCAATTCGGAAAAAAAAATACACACCTTTTACTTACTTTTGAGGAGCTCGATATTGAAATTGAATTATCTCTATAATTGCAGATCCTCAATATCTGAAATTCAGCTCTGTAGTATCCCTCTGAAGCTTCTTTCAAATTCCATAGGTCTGATCTGATTTGGATTCTTCAAGGCAAAGTTATGTCCAATCTCCCACAATGACCCAATTTTGGACTGGTTCAGTAGAGTGAACTTGTACGGCTTGCCGAATGTCACTGTTCCCTCCTTTGGCTCTAAAATTGATAGGCCAAAAAATATATTCTGTGTACTTGAGGCCACTTTTTACAGCATTCCAATCTGATTCTCAGAGAGAGAGCTATGAATATTTTCCCACGATCACCTCTTTGAGATGAAATTCAGAAGCCTAAAAAATCCCTAACTTACACAGATCATATCTCCGAAAATATTGCGAACCAATATTTGAAAATTTTCGATGATGTTCCTCAAGATTGTGCCTTCGCACTCTAAAATTTTTAGCTTCTGAACCTTTGTATAAAGAAAGTTATTACGAAAATACCACAATGACCTGTTTAGGTTAAATTCAAGAGCCTGCAAAATGACCTAACTTGCACAGATCATATCTCCGAAAATATTGCGAACCAAGCTCTGAAATTTTGCAAATATGTTCCTCAGGATTTTGGCTTCGCACTCTAAAAATTTTAGATTCTGAACCTTTGTAGAAAAAAAGGTATAGCAAAAATTCCCCGATGACCTGTTTGGAGCAGCGAAACCCTAGAATCTCAAAGCTTTGATATCAAATGTTGTGAAACTAGCTCCAAAAAGAGAAGAAAAGAGATATCAACGCCTTATAAATAAGCCACTTCGAGGGGGAAACCTCCAATACATTACATGAATGAAAAATTCTTGGATGATTCAAATTACAAAACTTCCTTTCTATATATAGGAGTCCATGGGGCCACAATGTAATCCTAGTGGGCCACAATGTAATCCTAGCCAACCTAACAATAATAATTGAAGGGCACAATAATAACAATATGGGGGTTACAAGGGTGCAATAATAACAATAAGGGGGTTACACTAACAACAATAAGGGACTATACTAGTAATATGGGGACCTAACACTCGATGAAGCCCTGCAGGATATAGATGCCTTAGTATTTGATGAATCACACCCTCGTGTGGAATACGGGGCACCATCTTAGGATACGCAAATGCAGGATATTGTAAACTTCCACAATCTATCGATGGTGGAATGCAATGAAGACCCATGAAATTTCACTATCCCGGAATCAGATGGAGAACGCACAATTGTTGGACCTTCATTGCATATCGTTGATGTGACTAAGCCTCTTAAGCTAAGAGAAGTCAACATTGGAACATAATATAAACCTAAGCTAGCTAAAATTGGGGACTACTGGGATGATGATATTGTTGGGAGAGTCGCAGAACTCCTCACAGAATACCAGGACCTGTTTCCTACGAAATTATTGGAACTCAAAGGGATTACATGGGACCTAGGGGTCATGCACACCACTTTAAAACCAAATGCGCACCCTGTTAAGTAGTGCCCTTATCGATTGAACCCAAAGTATAAGCAGAAATTCAGGGAAGAACTTGAAAAAATGATAGCCACAGGTATCATTGAACTAGTAGAACAGTCCGATTGGGTAGGTCAAATGGTGGCCCAGGAGAAAAAGACCAAAGGAGAAATGAGAATCTGTGTTGACCCGCGCAAACTAAACGATGCTTGCATTCATGATCCCTTAGCTATGCCATTTTATGATGAAATTCTTGATAGCGTGGAAGGGCACGAAGCGTACTCATTCATTGACTAGTTCTCGGGCTACCACCAGATCAGGATTGCACCTGAAGATCGCAACAAAAATACATTCACCACTGAATGGGGATCCTTCTAGTACACTGTCATGATGTTTGGGCTCAAGAATGCCCCTGCCATATTTTTGCGGGTGGTGGTCGCAGTATTCAAGGAATTCATCCACAAGTTTTTGGAGGTGTATTTTGATGATTGGACAATATTTGGTTTGGTAAAGAATCACGTCTCGAACCTGTGCATGATGTTAGACGCCTGTAGGAAGCACCAGATTTCTCTGAATATTAAGAAGTGGATCTTTTGCGTACCTTTCGGGATCTTTCTAGGCCACATAGTTTGCCGACATGGACTGATGGTGGACCCCGCCAAGGTCGCAGTTATCATTAAACTAGCAGTCCTTACCGCTGAGAAAAAACTACGCTCTATCCTCAGACATACATGCTACTACAAGAAGTTCATTCAAGGGTACGCACTAATCACAACACCCATGGAGAAGTTACTAAAGAAGGATGTTTCATTTTTTTGGGGTACAGAGTGTCAAAAGAGCTTTGAGTTACTCGAGGAGAAGATGGTCTCTACACCTATCCTCATATTTCTTGACTGGGCGAAAGTTTTCCATGTACATGTAGATGCGTCGGGGATCACCTTGGGAGCTCTCATTACGCAGCCGGGGAAGGAGACATCGACCACCCAGTTGCATTTTCTAGTAGAAAAATCTCTAGCACGGAGCGCAAATACTCCACTACTGAGTGCGAGGGGTTGGCCATGATATACACCCTGTAGAAATACCTGCATTATATGTTAGGAGGGCACTTCAAGATGTTTACAAATCACTTGGATTTGAAGTACCTAGTGGATAAGCATGTGTTGGGGGGGAAGATTTGCTGATGGCTGCTGCTATTTCAAGAATATGACTTTGAGATCATCGTGAAGTCAGGGAAACTAAATTCCAGGCCAGATCACTTATCCCGAATTGAATGTGGCGAAGAGCCAACAAACCTAGAAGAATGACTGCGAGATGCGTAGCTGTTTTCTATTAAGGTAGTTTATGCGCACTTCACCGACATCATTCACTTCTTAACTACGGGGATGGCGCCTGCAGAGTATTCGGTACAATAGAAGAAAGAATTAGTAACCCACGTAGTGGATTTTACCATCATAGCTGGCCACCTGTATAAGCTGGGAGATGATGAGGTGCTGCGAATATATGTTTTAGAGCATGAAAGACACACCATCTTAGCAGAAGCCCACGGGGGCGTAGCAGGAGGTCACTACGCAGGGAAGGTAATGGCACAGAAGATCCTGAGAGCTGGGCTATGGTGGCCCACACTGCATAGCGACTCTCACGATTATTGCAAAGCCTGTGACACATGCCAAATGACATAAAGACCGTCGCGCAGAGATGAAATTCCCCTGCAACCACAGATGGCCATGCAAGCGTTTGAAAAATGGGCCATAGACTTCTTTGGGCCCATCAACCCGCCATGAAAGAAGATAGGTGCATGCTACATAATCACTGCGACTGATTATGTAACTAGATGGGCCGAAGTGCAAGCTGTGAAGGATTGCACTACAGATACCGCTACGCACTTCATTTTTGAACATATTCTAACCAGGTTTGGCTATCCAAAGATCTTGATGAGCGATAGAGGTACACATTTTTTTAATGAAACAATACATGCCTTGACTGAAGAGTTTCAGATCCACCACGCGAAAAGCACTTCGTATCATCGACAAGAAAATGGAGCTATAGAAGCTTTTAATAAAATCTTGGAACATGCATTGAACAAGGTCTGTAATTTCGATCGCAGCGACTGGGACGTGTGCAGCTCGTCAGTCCCTTGGGCCTATCGAACCACCTGCAAGAAACTCATTGGGAAAACACCGTTTCGGATGGTTTATGGAAAGGAGGACATTATGCCCATGGATTATATTGTTCCTAGCCTATGCATCGCAACCTTTACAAACATGGCAAAGCCTGATATCATGGAGGAGTAGTTAACACAACTCATGGCCTTGGAGGAAGATCGTTTCATTGCTAACTTCCATCAGCAAGTTTAGAAGGCCCGAGAAAAAGCATGGCATGATTGACATATTCGGAAAAAGGTCTTTACGGAGGGAGAATTTGTCCTGCTATATGATAGCTAGTTTGCAAAGCAGCTAGGGAAGTTACGTCAGCATTGGCTAGGTCCCTATATGGTAAAGGAAATTATTGATAGAGGAGTTGTCTAGTTAGCCATACTACGTTGTGATATGGTACTAGGATATTTCAATGGCAGCCGGCTCAAACCATACTGAATCAAATGACTATATGGTCAGAGTAGCTGTATGGGGTGGAATACGCGCAGAGAGGGGGAAAAACGCAGGCTGGACTGTGGTACACGCAGGGATCGGTCGTAGGTCTGGGGGCCCAGAGAGGTGCGTTGGGAGTGCAGGGGTGCATTGGGAGCACAGGAGGTGTGTTGGTAGTGTAAGGGTAATTAACAACTGCGAAAAATAGTCGTAGGAACAGTAAAACTGGGTAAAAAGAAAATTTTACTGTTGAAAGGAGAGGGCGAACGACAATTAATGAGGCGATTTCTGAAGATTTTTTACCATTTTCTTGATGGTAAGTTTCATATAAACTTCACCTAACCGTTGGTCACCACCCAAGTCTATAGAAGTAGGGGGGAGCTTAGAAGAGGGTTCCGTGCATTCTGAACAACTTGTGCCTAATAATTTCTGGTAACTACTGTACTTTGTTCATGTTTGGGCATGCTAGCCCCTCTAATAATAACAACCTTGAGTTCATCTTCCGTGCAATAGTGACTACAGCAAATCCCGCTGAATCTTCACAGAATGTGGCCTCGATGGAGAAAGAATCTGATGAAGTAGTGGAAGTCACCCCCGAAGTTGAGGAGGTTGTGTCCACACCGAGTAAGGGAAAGCAGGTGGAGAAAAAGAAGGGGAAGGGAAAAGGCCAGGAGCAAGGGTTAGGGAGCACTGTGAAATGGGTTGGGGTGAAGCCACTTACATCCCCTCTAAACGTGAAATCCTCGCAAACGGTGCCCCAGGCACGTTCGCTATAATATTCCAAAAATTTAGCCTTCATCTAAATGGAATATTATAATTTGTTTTGTCACTAGGTAGGTGAATAAGTGGGTGGGGAGGCCCATAAAGCTCTTTAGGAGGAATAATAACACTCCTAATGTGAAAGGAAGAAGAATAAGCAGTTGTATTAAGCACCTCCAAGTATGAATAGGGGTTGGATCATGTTGATTCAGTCAACTTTGACCAAGTCAACAATGCTGTCATGGAGGAGTGGCATTCATGATGAGACATCACAATTTTAGTGGAGGAAAACTTGCATGAGCTTAGTGGAAAGTATGGATGGGACCCAATGTGATAAGTCTCACATACTATATATGGAGGGGATGGCAGCCATTTTTATTCATGTTTTAGATTATCATTTGATATTGGTCTATTTGGACTTTGCTTCCTTTTGCTGTTTAGCAGGGTTGTTGTGCTGTTTAGCACAAGGGTGTTCTTGATCCAGAATCCCTACCTAATCCTCAAGGAAGGAGAGGTTATTTGGGCTGCATTTCCTCATTCTAAAATTTTTGCCAAGCTACCTCCTTCAGCTACAGTGCAGCTTCTATTTAGAGCTGGGTTGTGTTGCAGGGTGCAGCAAAGGAGGATCGCATAAAGCTATTTTTGAGCTTGTTTTTTAGTGGAGAGGTAGCCTATACATTGGAGGATTAGCGAGGAGGGCTCCTGGGCATATTTTTACATCTTTGGCATCAAGCCAACCATCTACCATCCCTCACAACACAGTCATAAGCCAGAACTACGTTATTTTTGGAGGCAGTTGCTGGGAGGGTTCATTGAGCTCATTAGGAGGGTCTATTTCTGAGTAGAGGGATCAACCTTCTATTTAGAAATACCATTGGAGAAGGACATCACCATTTTAGATCTGTCACATCCTCATTCCATATTAGATCCAGTTTGTAGTGGCATATTAACCCTAGGGTTATTTGTCACATTCTATATTGTGTGTAGAATCTTCCGGATTAATCGCATCCATTTTGCAGTTCATTGATCTATCCTGATGATGAACCACAGAGGATTGGTTCGAAATGTTTATTATATAAAAAATGGATGCAATTAATACGGAAGATTCTACACACAAAAACACAAGTCACAGAAGCCTCAAATCAACAACATTGTATATTTCTTGGTATTTCTAGCAATCTTTTCCGGGTTGGATAGAAATCATGTATTAGAGCCCACATCTTCATTTATGGGCATCTCTTTTGTTTCCTTAAACCTTATTTCATTTATGTATGTTTACAACATCACCTACAATGATATAGACAATGCTGTCATTGCTCTTTGACATTCTATCCAGTTGTAGCAACTCATATCTTGATTATTCTTATCATTGGAGGCTTGTTCTTATTGCTTGAGTGGCTTGTCCCTCAAGATATTTTTGTATATTGTTGCTGATATCTTAATAAAGTGATGGATGCATATTGATCCCTCTTATGTTTTTGGAACAAGGTCTCCTAACAAGCTGCGAAACTGGTCCATTTTGAATATTTTTGATTAGATTTAATCTAGCACAGGGGTTTTGGGGCGGGTCAAAGCCCCGAATGCATTATAATGGGTAAAAGGGTAAAATAGGGGTCCGAAAGCCACAGTTTGCGAACCATAGAAAATTCTAGGCTAAATTGTTATAAATAGAGAAGCATTTTGTATTGTAAAGGACAAGAATGATGAGCTATTGATGAGATTTGTGGTTTAAAGCTATCTGTTTGGGTTTTGGGGAAAGGACTCCTGCTGGCTGTGTGCGCGGAGATCCAAGTCCAGCTGTGTGCAGACCCTGCTACTGTGTGTGCAGGTTGGGAAGGGAATTGTAAGGAAGAATTGATGAATGAATGAATAAGAAGGATTGATGGAGAATTGAATCTGTGAGTAATCTTGTGTGAATTGTTGTTAATTTCTGTATTGTGCATTTTCTGTCTTTAAGCTGCGAAGATCTGTGTAAGTGCATTTCTGGATCTGGATCTACTCTGTTATGTTTATATAATGCTGTGTTATTTTCATAAAAGTGTATAATTATAGATCTAGCGCATGTGGATGCGAACAAAGACCTAATTAACCTTGCGCAGAACAAGGTAATCTAGGATTACAGGACCTAGCGCAGCTCTGCTTGCCTTACCCATCCTTTATCAGGGTGCGAAAACCTGGTTCCAACACCCACCCATACTACTTCGGGTGAGACTTTGACCTACGCAAGCAGGTCACTGCCGAAAGGGCTAGTAGTATAGGGGTTTGTTGGAAAACCTTGCACACCGAACCTAGGTCAGGACCCCTCAAGCCAAAAAATGGTTCTGTTGCTGGGATAGGAAGAAGTCTGAGAGAGGGATCGGGTAATGACAAGAGAATATTGGAAGCCTGAAAGAAGGGAGATCGAAGACTGGTTCGAAAGGCAGATCCAGGAGTTCGTGGTAAAAGAAAATCGCAGTAAGGAGTTAATAGTGGAAAGATGAAAAAATAGGTATATTCTTACAGAAAGCTACAAAATATTCTTTGTGACATTTGCAATTGAGATCTAGGAGTGGCTGGCCAGATTTGTAGAATTCTAGAAGTGTTAGAAGGATGAACGAGTCACTCAGTGGACCCTAGAGCTAATCTAGCAGCTGGAAAAGACTGATAATACTATCACACGCACGGTAGATCATTGGGTGGATAGTGTACTAGGAGGATTTGTGACAAAATTTGCCATTGATCAGTTTGTCTCGTACTCCAAGGTCGAACGAAGATTCTTTAAAGGGTTTCGGGGAAAATTCCTGAGGATGATACTGTTGCTGATTAAGATATTACTATGTGAAAAGAGCATTCTGTGTAGTCATACTAACTGAATGACCTCAGATCTAGACGGGAGCGTGACGCGCAGTGGTAAATACTATCGGACCAACCTTGACAGAGGAAGATCCGCTTATACTCTGTTTCAAGAACCAAATGCACAAGACCCCCCAGCTACACTGCCACCTAGGCTGCACAAAGGTAAGAAATCACCCATACCACCACCCCCCCTAGACAGTGATATGGCTGCACACCTGAAGCTACCTACCTTCAAGGGGGTAGGAGATGAGGATATGGAGCAGTTTTGGTTTGTAGCAGACTTTGTCTAGACTGCGCAGAATGTGGCGAGTGACACAGTGAAAAGGGCACAGTTGTCATTGGCATTCGAAGACAGGGCCCTGGACTAGTATATGCTATACATTGCCCGGAACGGGAGCGCATCCATTCAAGATATCAAAGACGCTCTGAAGCAATAGTTCCGAAAGCCGAAATCTTATTCCCAGCTGGTAGCGGAAGTAAAGGACTTCAAACAAGGTGCGTCTGAGTTAGTATGGGAGGCTGATCAACGATTGAAGAAGGGGATCAGGGAGGGAGGATTCAAGTATGATATAGACAACATACATAATGGTTCATAGCTATGTTTTTACCTCACTTGCGCACACCAATGAGTCATCAGACCTTTGAGTCGCAGGAGAAAGCTGTGGAAGTCACTATGAAACTAGAAGCTGCCCCCTAAGAAGATACGTTGGTAGGGGTACAACAAATTCAGGAACAGCTTGGGGCTATGCATATGGAAATACAGGACCTGCGAAAGGAGCAAGGAAAGGACAGTTGCACAGATCTTTGGTGCATACAATGCTGGGAGTCTGGGCATACAAAGGATCAGTGCCCTCTACTAACGAATTACATGAAAGTGGCAGGACCTAGTCTGGTACACCCAGGAGAAAGTAGGGAACCTATTCTATCACGACCAGGGTTAAGAGGACCTGCGCTATGGTGTGATGACTATCAAGTAGCAGGATTGCATGATACGAACCATTACCCTCAGCTAGGTGCATATGTCCCAGAACTGGAGCAATAATGGTGCAGATTCTGCCGGTCAATGGGACACGATGAGCAGAACTTTCGTACTTATGTTTTAATGATGGATCGTGGGAACTTATATAGGGTACAATCAGACCCCGCGTCACCACGAATTTCTACGCACTTTGGAGGATCATCGGCCAGAGGCAGAGGAGGTTGGGGAGGAAGCCTAGGATGAGGACATGGGTAGCTAATCTGTTATAACTGTGGGGAAATAGGACACTTTTCCAGAGAATTCCCAAATCCCACCAGACCATCGTGCAAGTATGTAGGCAGCTGGACCATGTGGTGGAGGATTGCCCAATTTTAATAGCTAACATGCAGGAAAAACAACCCACCCCTACACAGAACATACAAAGGGTTAAAACCGAGCTAAGGAATATGAATCCAAGTGTAAAATTCATGACGCACAGTGGGATGGTCACCCAGGGAGTGAAGGAGGAGCTTGGCCCTAAAGAAAGAGTGAATTTCAAAGAAAAAGTACCCCTGGCAGGCCCCACGTAGCAGCCAACGTAACCCCAGATAGAAGAGGGAGTGGAGCCCTTTTTGGAGGCATGTCTGAAGTTGCTACGAAACTCGTAGGCCGTAGGGAATCTCCAGGCACTACTAAATGCCTACGCAGCTCGGCCCAATTTGATCCCTGGGACTAAGGATGTACACAAACTATACAACTATAAGAAACGCACCGGACGAGAGATGCGATTGACTGCACAGATTGGTGACTATGAGATGGATCAGGTTATCTTAGATCTTGGGTCGGATGCGAATGTATTACCAAAGTAGACATGGCAACGAATGGGAGAGCCTAAACTGGAGTGGTCCACCATCCAACTGCGAATGGAAAATCAACAAAAGATCATCCCTCTAGGTAGGTTACCAAAATTCATGGTTGACATCGCAGTGGTAAGGGTTCTAGCTGAATTTGAAGTAATAGAAATTGTGGAAGATGCGGTTCCCTACCCTGCGCTCCTCAGACTAGACTAGGCAATAGACACGAGGGGTGTCATCAATCTCAAGAAGCACAACATGGTGTTAAGGTACGTGCATCATAGTACCACTAGATCTAGCAGAAGGTGCACGGTATACAGAGCCAACCTATGAGGAGGAGGAAATAGATCACATTTATAAATTGACTATGCGGGATGAAGATCGAGTTAACCCCACGGATGAAGGAGTTCTCTGCTGGGAAAAGGACAGTGAATGTTTTTCCGACTCTGATGAGGAGCTGGAAAATTGGCAAGGTCAGTTGCACGAGGTTTCAGTGCTACGATGTCTTCGGACCATCAAAAGTTTCCGTCGCATCTCTACCAAGGAAAGAGACCTGCCCTGCCATAAGGATGCAGGTGATAGTAAGAAGACTGTTGAACCTGAAATTCCCATGGAACGCAGGCTAGGAGAACTTCCACTAACACTGCATGGAGCACCTCCACAAGGGCCGGTATGCTTCACTCAGGAGAAGTATTGGAATAGGGTGATCCTGCGCTTAGGGACCCCAGTTTCCAAACGGGCTCCAAGATTAGTCGACCTACGAAGATACTTGCTGACATAAAACACTCAAGGGTGCGATTGATCCCTGCCTGGACATGCTTGCCTGGGTACCGCTGACCTAGGTGTGCATTCAATTATGGACCTACCTAAACCCACATGCAATTGGGAAAATTTGTGAACGCCTCAAGTAACAGATGGCACGACAATGCGTGACACAGCCCTATCATACAGGGACATCCCGACCAAGGGCGATGCACATGGCTCGAGAAGATTGGTGGCTAACTTGGAAATTTGGTACCTGAACCATGTCATGGAACACCTAGCCTCAACCTTAATTCAGGGTACGCGAGCACCATGGAGGCGTCACTCGCGGTCTGAAATTCCGTGGAAATGACCTCAGGCACGAATGACGTTTGTCAGCACATCCCAATTTGATAATAAAGGAACCTTACAAGTATGCAAAATAGGCGACAGATCATTAATGCAGCCATTTATGGTAAGAATGATCTGAATGATCGATGGTAAGTGTCACAAACAAGCTACTCCACCATGAGATAGCTCTAGACAGTGTGCGGCTGGCTAGAGGACTTCACACTAGGCTATTTATTTACTTTAAAACATGCTCCTGCTATCTGTGTACTAGTTTTTTGTGCTCATTAACATTCTCTGGGATGCCCATTTTCTTGTTGCTATGATGGACCCTAACCCACCGAATGATTCGGTCCTGAGCTGCTCATTACCCATAGGTATCCTCTTGAGCAGGCCTGGGAATGCTGAGTGCAGTCAAAGGAGTGAGCACTGGCTTCTTGCAGAAAGAATTTTCTACGAGCCACGCACAGGGAGGCAACAGTACTGCGCGGTAGGAATAACTGACCTTCGAACTCCAGGGACAACCGCGGGACCCAGACAGATGGCCTTAGAAGATATAGCAGAGGAAGGTTTGACCGTACCGCAATCCCCCACCTGCAACATCATAGTCAGGTCACCACTGGTTCTGCGCCAAGTAGGAATGCTGAGATACAGGGACATGCTGCGACTTCTCTGCAACTCTAGAGTATAGCCTAGTAGAAGCAATGTGTGTTCACTCCCTTGCACTGCCCTAGTTAACAATCATGATCCAACTATTGAGGACATCCAAATAGATTTAGCGCAGCTATCTCGCACAGAGTTCCAAGGACTATACATCAGAGTGTTAAAAGAGGTTCGCCACCGTGACCAAACTACACAAAAGTGGTCTGACATACCTGCAGAAGTATGGGCCCAATGGATTGCATTGGTCTCCGACGCAACGAATATTATTCAGAAGCAGCTTACACAGGGCGCGCAGTTGGTCAAAACAGCTACACCACTATGGACAACAGTCTGGCACCATTCTATCCTTCAGCATGTCTAGAAGAAATTACGACAGGCGGAAGCTGCTCTAGATCAAGTCAGAACTTCCTCACCCTCCAACATTTCCGCGTAGTGGCTAGCCGTCATGGAAAAGATTGAGAACCTTCGTCGCACTAAGAATGTCATCCAAAAACGGTTGAAACCATGGGTTGACACTGCACTCCAGCTTGCCCAAGATGCTTAGTCCGCCATTGCGCGCCTCCACCGGCTATTAGAACGGATTATCGCGGCTCCAGATGGCCCTGCCTCCCTAACGCTTGTAAACATTGCGCAGCAAGCTGCGGCCGAGAGTTAGGAAGTGCTCCCTCCGATCGTCTGCGCTTGTTAGGTCCCTATATCACTAGTATAGCCCCTTATTATTGTTAGTGTAAACCTCTTATTGTTATTATTGTACCCTTGTAACCCCCATTTTGTTATTATTGTGCCCTTAAATTATTATTGTTAGGTCGGCTAGGATTACATTGTGGCCCACTAGGATTACATTATGTCCCCATGGACTCCTATATATAGAAAGGAGGTTTTGTAAATTGTATCATCCAAGAATTGTTCATTTATGTAATGTATTGGAGGTTTCCCCCTCGAAGTGGCTCATTTATAAGGCGTTGATATCTCTTTTCTTCTATTTTTGGAGCTCGTTACACAACATTTGGTATCAGAGCTTTGGATTCTAGGGTTTCGCTGCTCCAAACAGGTCATCGTGGCATTTTCGCTATAACTTTTTTTCTACGAAGTTTCAGAAGCTGAAATTTTTAGGGTGCGAAGAAAAAATCCCGAGGAAGCTTGTATAAAAATTTCAGAGTTTGGTTCGCAATAATTTCGGAGATATGATCTGTGGAAGTCAGGTATTTTTTCAGGCTCCTAAACAGGTCATCGTGGAATTTGCGCTATAAATTTTTTTTCTACGAAGGTTCAGAATCTGAAATTCATATGGTGCGAAGCTGAAATCCTGAGGAAATTCATCAAAAAATTTCAGAGCTTGGTTCGCAATATTTTTGGAGATATGATCTGTGGAATGTAGTGCTTTTTCAGGCTCCTGAATTTCATCTCAAAGAGGTGATCGTGGGAAAAGCTCAATAACTCTCTCTCTGAAGATTGGATTGGAGTGCCATCAAAAGTAGTCACAAGTACACAGCCTGTAGCTTCTTTTCTATCAATTTCAGAAACAAAGGACAAAACAGTGACACGTGGCAAGTCATACAAGTTCGCTCTACTGAACCAGTCCAGAATTACGTCATTGTGGGAGATTGGACACAACTTTGTCTTGGAGAATCAAAATCAGGTCAGACCTGTGGCATTTGAAAGAAGCTTCAGAGAGCTACTACAGGGCTAAATTTCAGATATCGAAGATTTTCAATTACAGAGATAATTCAATTTTAATATCGATCTCCTAAAAGCGAGTAAAAGGTGTGTATTTTTTTTTCCGAATTGCATAAGTCTTGTTTGAAGAATCAAGTTGAATTGATTCCAAGGGCATAGTGTAGAATATATATCAGTATTGTATTCTAAAATGGCCCCTAAAAAGAATTCAACACCCATTAAGCCTTCAGAAGGCTCTACTATGAATCATGAAGATGAAAAATGGCAACATGACATATCAAAATTACAAGAGCAAATTTCGCTCTCGCAAAGAACAACAAAAAATGAAATGGAAGTTTTGAAGAAAGGCGTGGAAACTAAGATGGATGGTTTGAAGAAAGGCGTGGAAGCTAAGATGGTTGGTTTGGAAGCTAAGATGGATGGCATGGAAGTGGGCATGGAAGCTAAGATTGATGACATGGAAGCCAAGATCGATGAGAAAATGGAAAACATGAAGAATTTTCTAAAAGCAGACATGGAAGGTTTGACAAAGTTTATACAAGAAAGGTTTCCTAATGGTCAAAAGATAGTAGAAGAACCTCATGATGAGAACAAAATAAATGTTAATTGTGATTTCATAAACTCTAATGTTGGTGGGAAGAACCACCATATTCCAAAGATGGATATGAGGAAGTTTGATGGAAAGGATCCTGTAACATGGATACTACAGATGGAGCAATATTTTGATCTCCATAACGTGCAAAACACACAAAAATTACGCATTGCAACTTTACATTTAGAACAAAATACATTTGTATGGTATCGATGGCTTTGCTCCCGTAAAAAAATTGTCACTTGGTCAATTTTTACGGAGGAAATGATAGCACATTATGAGGATACAAAGAGCAACACCTTCTTTACCCGATTGATAAATCTCAAACAAAAGGGTTTAGTGGGGCAGCACATTGAGGACTTCCAAAAATTGAATATAAGGGTAACTGATCTTACAGAGGAACACAGGATTGATCTCTTCCTAGGCACTTTAAAGGATAACATCCAACATGAAGTTCGCGTTTTGGAACCTGATTCATTGGAGAAGGCATTCAGGTTGGCAAGAAAAGTTGAATGTAAAATTATGGTGACAAGGAAGCCTACCACTCAATTATATAAAGAAGGAAGTGTTGCTATGCCTAGATTTCCACAACCTACAAGGTTGACACCACAACAATTGGAAGAAAAAAGAGCAAAAGGGCTTTGCTACGGTTGTGATAGCAAATACACTAAAGGTCATAAGTGTGCTGAGAAGAAATTATTTTACATAGATTGTGAAGAAGAAGAAGAAAATGAACAAGAAGAGGATATACACCGGGAACCACCCCTAGAAGAGGAAGAAATGAATCCGACCATATCGTGTAATGCACTGGCAGGAATTACCACTCCTCAAACTCTCAAGATAGAAGGACATATAAAGAAGAAAAGGGTAATAGTGTTGATTGATTCAGGTAGCACCCATAATTTTATTCATTATAAAGTAGCCAAGGAATTAAATTGTTTCCTATACCCAGCACCAGAATGTCAAGTGATGGTTGCAAATGGAGGAACTATAAATTGCTCTGGAAAATGCCATAATATCAAGCTAACCATGGGGAATATGTATTGACTAGTCCAATGCTTTCCATTCCTATGGGAGGTGCTGATGTTGTACTAGGAGTACAATGGTTACAATCTTTGGGGACGGTAGCTTTTAATTTTCAAGAACTTTTCTTGAATTTTTTTTCAAAAGGAAAGGAAGTCGAATTACGGGGTATTGCAAGGAAGCCAGGAAAGATAATAAGCTCTAATGTCATGACAAAGCTTATAAAGAAAGAACAACGAGGCGTAATTGCACAATTATGCTCACTAGAAGTTCCAACATCAAAATCATCTATTTCTGCAGATCTCCAACAAGTCTTGGACAATCATTCCAAGGTGTTTGAAACCCCCAAAGGACTCCCACCTATTCGTGATCATGATCATGCTATTCATTTGATTCCAGGAAGTGTTCCTCCAAACATCGGGCCTTATAGATATCCTTACTTCCAAAAGAGCGAAATTGAACGTATGATTGCAGAAATGTTAGAGGCGGGTATAATTCAACCGAGTCAAAGTTCTTTCTCTGCTCCTGTAGTATTGGTACACAAGAAGGATGGATCATGGCGAATGTGTCCGGATTATAGGGAGCTCAATAAACTCACCATTAAAGATAAATTTCCCATTCCTGTGATTGATGAATTATTGGATGAATTACATGGAGCAATTTATTTTACCAAGTTGGATCTTCGTTCGGGATATCATCAAATTAGAATGAAGACTGAAGATATTCCAAAAACAGCATTTCGAACTCATGAGGGTCATTATGAATTTTTGGTCATGCCTTTTTTCCTTACCAATGCACCTTCTACATTTCAAGGGTTGATGAATTCCATTTTGAAACCCTTCCTTAGAAAATTTGTGCTAGTATTTTTTGATGATATACTAATCTACAGCAGGTCTTGGAAGGATCATGTTGAACATGTTGACAGGGTGCTCAAACTATTGCGGGAGAAACAATTATATGCAAAAACATCCAAATGTTTCTTTGGAGTACAAGAGGTGGAATATCTGGGTCATATTATATCTCACGAGGGTGTTAAAGTAGACCCTAACAAAATTAAAGCCATTAAGGAATGGAAAGTCCCCACGACCATAAAGCGGTTGCGAGGATTTCTCGGGTTAACAGGGTATTATCGCAAGTTTGTTAAGAATTATGGGAGAATAGCAGCACCTCTAACAACATTATTGAAGAAAGATGCATTTTCATGGACTCCTGAAGCAACTAAGGCCTTTGAACGTCTTAAAGAGGCAATGTGCCTAGCACCGGTCTTAGCTACGCGAGACTTCACAAAAACCTTTATTGTGGAATGTGATGCCTCAGGAAATGGAATTGGTGCAGTTTTAATGCAGGAAGGAAGACCCATTGCTTTTGAAAGTCGTCCAATCAAAGGAAAGTATTTACAGAAACCTATTTATGAGAAGGAAATGTTAGCAATACTACATGCACTAAAGAAATAGCGAACTTACCTAATGGGAAGACACTTCAAGGTAAAAACTGATCATGATAGTCTTAAACACTTTTTGGAACAAAGACTATCGTCAGAAGAACAACAAAAATGGGTCACAAAGATGTTTGGTTACGACTTTGAAATAATCTACAAAAAAGGAAAGTTGAATGTTGTTGCAGATGCACTCTCAAGAAAGAATGAAGAGGTGGAAGCATTGCTTTGTGCCATTTCTATTATCCAACCAGATTGGATAACTGAAGCAAGAGATGAATGGAAGAAGGACAAAGATGTATGGACACTCATCCAAAAGTTGCAGCAAGATCCTAGTACATCTGATACATTTAGTTGAAAAAATGATTCCTTATGGTACAAAGATCGCTTATATCTTTGTAAGAATTCCCATCTAAAACAAAAGATTCTTCTGGAATTGCACACTTCTCCTTTAGGAGGACACTCGGGATTTTTAAAAACTTACCACAGGGTAAAGAAAGAATTTTTTTGGGATGGCCTAAAATCTGATATTCAAAATTTTGTGGCGGAATGTTTGGTTTGCCAGTAGAATAAAGTGGAAACAATTAAGACCCCGAGACTTCTACAGCCTTTATCCATTCCAAGTCAATGTTGGGAGGAGATTTCAATGGATTTTATCACTGGTTTACCTAAGTCCGAAGGAAAGAGTGTCATCATGGTGGTAGTTGATAGACTTACCAAGTATGCACACTTTTGTGCATTATCTCATCCATTTAAAGCAAATACAGTTGCTACTACATTTATGGATAGAATTCAAAAGCTACATGGAAGCCCAAGGGTTATTGTGAGCGACAAAGATCCCATTTTTATTGGAAATTTTTGGACGAAGTTATTTTCTTGTTTGGGTACTCAATTAGCTCATAGCTCATCTTATCATCCTCAATCTGATGGTCAAACTGAGATAGTAAATAAATGTTTGGAAGGATATCTTAGTTGTTTTGTATATGATAAACAAACACAATGGGTCAAGTGGTTACCTCTTGCTGAATGGTGGTATAACACTTCCTTCCATACTGCAGCAAAAATGACCCCATTTATGGCACTTTATGGATATCATCCACCATCCATCACATCATCTTTAAGGAAAATTCGAAGGTTCAAGCAGTGGAAGATCACATCGAGCATCAGCAAGAAGTTCTCCAACTCTTAAAGGATAACCTGAATTTGGCACAAAATCGAATGAAACAACGGGCAGATCAACATCGCAGTGAGAGAAGTTTTGATGTAGGAGATTGGGTATTTTTACGGCTACAACCATACAAACAAATGTCCCTCAAGCAAGCTAAGAAGGATAATAAATTATAGCCAAAGTACTATGGTCCTTACAAGGTGTTGCAAAAGATTGGTACTATGGCATACAAATTGGAGCTTCCTGCTTCTTCACGAGTGCATCCAGTTTTCCATGTTTCATGCTTAAAGAAAGTTATAGGTGAAAATCTTCCAGTTCAAACAATATTGCCAGAACTTGATGAGGAAGGAAAAATCATATTGGAACCTGAAGCGGTCACGGAAACAAGAACTCGACAGCTATGGAATCGATCAATTTCAGAGTATCTCATCGAGTGGAAGAACTTACCCACTGAAGATTCTACATGGGAGGATGAGAATTTTATACAGAAGCACCCAGAGCTACTCAAGCGTTGAGGACAACACTTTTTGAAGGAGAGGGGCATGTTAGGTCCCTATATTACTAGTATAGTCCCTTATTATTGTTAGTGTAACCCCCTTATTGTTATTATTGAACCCTTGTAACCCCCATTTTGTTATTATTGTGCCCTTAAATTAGTATTGTTAGGTCGGCTAGGATTACATTGTGGCCCACTAAGATTACATTATGGCCCCATGGACTCCTATATATAGAAAGGAGGTTTTGTGAATTGTATCATCCAAGAATTGTTCATTTATGTAATGTATTGGAGGTTGCCCCCTCGAAGTGGCTTATTTCTAAGGCGTGGATATCTCTTTTCTTCTATTTTTGGAGCTGGTTACACAACATCGCTCTTGCTACCTTGCGCGCGCAAATGGAAGTTGCACCACCGCATTGACTCGGGATGAGTCACAAGATTGTGTTGGGGGAATATTGGAACAAGGTCTCCTAACAAGCTGCGAAACTGGTCCATTTTGAATATTTTTGATTAGATTTAGTCTAGTGCAGGGGTTTTGGGGTGGGTCAAAGCCCCAAACACATTGTAATGGGTAAAAGGGTAAACTAGGGGTTCGAAAACCATGGTTTGTGGACCATAGGAAAGTCTAGGTTAGATTGTTATAAATAGAGAAGCATTTTGTATTGTAAAGGACAAGAATGATGAGCTATTGATGTGATTTGTGGTTTAAAGCTATCTGTTTGGGTTTTGGGGAAAGGAATCCTACTGGCTGTGTGCGCGGAGATCCAAGTCTAACTGTGTGCGGACCCTGCTACTATGTGCGCAGGTTGGGAAGGGAATTGTAAGGAAGAATTGATGAATGAATGAATAATAAGGATTGATAGGGCACTGAATTTGTGAGTAATATTGTGTGAATTGTTGTTAATTTCTGTATTGTGCATTTTCTGTCTTTAAGCTGTGAAGATCTGTGTAATTACGCTTCTGGATCTGGATCCATTCTCTTATGTTTATATAATGCTGTGTTATTGTCATAAAAGCATATAACTATATATATAGCGCACGTGGATGCGAACAGAGACCTAATTAACCCTATGCAGAACAAGGTAATCTAGGATTACAGGACCTAGTGCAGCTCTGCTTGCGTTACCCATCCTTTCTCAGGGTGCGGAAACCTGGTTCTAGCACCCACCCATGCTACTTTGGGTGAGACTTTGACCTGTGCAAGCAGGTCACTGCCGAAAGGGCCAGTAGTATAGGGGTTTGTTGGAAAACCTTGCACAACGAACTTGGGTCAGGACCACTCAAGCCAACATATGTCATGTTCAGATTTGCTGTGTTTTACATTTTTATGTCTTGTATTGCTGCTATTTCCCTTTTGGGATATTACAGTGGTATCAAAGCATAATCTTGGCACAACCTTTGCATTCAAGACATTATGCCATTAGGAGGAGAAGCTTCTCACAGGAAAGAGAAGTTGTATAGAAGAAAATATGGCATGACTCCATTATTTGGAGAAATGAAGGAAGAGAGGATCTCCCAGCTTCTTTTCCAAACTGTGAAAAATATCAAGGAAGATCTCAAGGAGATGAAAGGGAAGAGGTGTAGAAAAATTCCAAGAGGTTTTAAAGGTGAAGAAAACCCTAGATATTCACAAGATGGGTGTGGAAATTTGGCCACACATGCAGATCCACAGCGCAATTTATTTCCCACATTCACTGTAAGAAGGATGGAGGAAGAAGATGCACCAAGGAAGGAGACCTTGAGTGACTATCTTCAGGAGTATGAGTCTCAATCCCTATGTGGAACTATAATCCACGTCCCAGTTGTCATGTGGCAACTTGTTTTCATTTGTTTTTGCTTCCATATATTGATGATGTTCTTATGTGTATAGGAAGCTCTATTGGGAGAGTGGGGATGCACTGCGCTGGTTCCCTATGTGGAACTATAATCCACGTCCCAGTTGTCATGTGGCAACTTGTTTTCATTTGTTTTTGCTTCCATATATTGATGATGTTCTTATGTGTATAGGAAGCTCTATTCGGAGAGTGCCACAAAAGTTGAAGGTGCCCATTGGGAGTATGATTCTCCCTACTTTACATGTTGCATGTTTCAGGAGAAATAATGGGCAAACCATGATTTCCACACTACATCTCTTTTCTTCATGTGGGAGGAGCCATTTGGGGAACTTGAGCTCTTGGAGGAGGCACTTCATGGCTGATTTGATTGGTGGGGTAACTTGGGCCATTCTTGGAGGCCATGAAATTTTAGAAGATCAGAAACAACCCCATACTTACCATAAATGGAGAGAGAAACAACTTGGGTGGAAAAATATCATCTCTCCATGCAGCCCCAATACATTACACAAACCAGGGGTTGGGGATTTCTTTGATGAGATACCTAGGATGGCTCATTTCATTTGGATGATAGCATGGGTATGGGAGTCTCTCATTGGGAATGAGGTTCCCCTTTGTCATCACTCCTACCTTGAGGAGGCCATGGGACAACAAGAATATTTCCACTTACACCTTCCACTTTTTCATGATGTGAGGCATTGGGGTTTGCATACTTGGGAGGAACCATTGGAGGGTAGATTTATTGCACATTATGTTGAAATGTGGTGGGAAATATTGATGAGGAGGCCAAAAGAAGAGGAAGGGAGGAAATTTTCTCCACCTTTACAGTTGCTCGAGGACAAGCAAAATTTTGGAGGGGAGGATTGTAATATTACAAAAATTTAGCCTTCATCTAAATGGAATATTATAGTTTTTTTTGTCACTAGGTAGGTGAATAAGTGGGTGGGGAGGCCCATAAAGATTTTTAGGAGGAATAATAACACTCCTAATGTGAAAGGAGGAAGAATAAGCAGCTAGATTAAGCACCTCCAAGTATGAATAGGGGTTGCATCATGTCGATTCAGTCAACTTTTACCAATTCAACAACGTTGTCATGGAGGAGTGGCATTCATGATGAGACAACATAGTTTTAATGGAGGAAAAATTGCATGAGCTTAGTGGCAAGTATGGATGGGACCCAATGTGATAAGGCTCACATACTATATATGGAGGGGATGTCAACCATTGTTATTCATGTTTTAGATTATCATTTGATATTGGTCTGTTTAGACTTTGCTTCCTTTTGCTGTTTAGCAAGGTTGCTGTGCTGTTTAGCACAAGGGTGTTCCTGATCGAGAATCCCTACCTCATCCTCAGGGAAGGAGAGGTTATTTGGGATGCATTTCCTCATTCCAATATTCTGGCCAAGCTACCTCCTTCAGCTACAGTGCAGTTTCTTTTTAGAGCTGGGTTGTGTTCTAGGGTGCAACAAAGGAGGATCACATAGAGCTATTTATAAGCTTGTTTTTCAGTGGAGAGGTAGCCTATCCATTGGAGGATCAGAAAGGAGGGCTCATGGGAATATTTTTACATCTTTGGCATCAAGCCAACCATCTACCATCCCTCACAACGTAGTCATAAACCAGAACTACTTTATTTTTGGAGGCAGTTGCTGGGAGTGTTCATTGAGCTCATTAGGAGGGTCTATTTTGTTGAACCCTTAATCAAATTGAGAGGGGGGGGGGTGAATCATTTTTACACATTCATTGTCTTTTAAAACTTTTTATTAAAACTTATTTACACCTTTATTTCATGTCCAACTTAATATGTGAGCAATCTCAGAATATGAGCAGCAAGTATTAATATAATATAACATAAGACTTAATATGGGAGCAGCAGGTATTAAGCAGAAGATATAAATCAGATCAACACATAGATATCATGCACAAAGACACCAGATATAAGTGGAAACCCATAAAAGGAGAAAATCACATCTTATTATTGTTGTGATGCAAAGGCAAGCTCCAACTCCCTCTCACCACTGTTTTTCTGTAGGCACCAACCTACAGGAGGATCCAACCTCAATTCTGAAAGTTACAACTTGCAAGGAAGCACCAACTCCCTTCAATTTTCTGTAGGCACCAATCTACAGGAGGCTCCAACCTCAGTCAGCTACCACTGACAGCTATCAAGCTACAACTTGATAGGGAAGCTCCAACTTCCTCAATTTATCAAACTGAATGTTTGCTGACTTACCTCAGATATCAGCTCTGTTCTGTAGCATCTCTTTCTGCTCTTCTTTTCTTAATATTCTCTTCCTTACTCTTCTATACTCTGCCTTCCCTATATTTTCTCTCTCTAACCTCCTTTTGCATATCAAGATGATATTATTTATAAGGATTTTCTTGTGATTGTTAGAATTCCTCAATGAATTTAGAATGGACAGCCATGCCTCTTCGCTTTTTGCCTTTTCATTTCTTTCACTCGCTCATTCAGAAAATATAAAAACATGCATTAATTTCAATATTACAGTGGGAGCTTGTCTTAAGAACTTGCCAATGCATCACAACAATATAAATCGATTAAAAATATTTGCATTCAATTACAATGAGAATTCCGGCTCAACTCATTTAGTCTTTTTTTTGGCTGTTAACGCTTTTGTATTTTCTTTGGCTAATAAATCTTTTCTGTATTGTCGTTCATATCTCTTTTCGGCTATGTTTTTCTTCTGTCTCTAGGTGGTGTATTCTTGTTAGCATGTAACTCTGCTTTTATATGGGTGCATTTTATATATATATATATATATATATATATATATATATATATATATATATATATATATATATATATATATATATATATATATAGCCTGTACAGCTTTAAATGGGTAATTCCAGGCGCTTTTATGCAACAAGTGTCTTGTTGATGTGGTGAGTTCCACAATTGGAACATACATACATCGTAATTGTTTGGTCAATTAGTGTGTCCTAAATTGCTACATTAATTTTTCAATCCGGGATTCGTAAGCTGACGAAGTGTGGCACACTATATGTGCAAGATAACCTATCTCTTACTTTTTGTCGTTTTTGGGTTTTTTATTTATCTTGGGGGTTTTATCTTGGTTGGTTTCCTAATGTGAGATGGAAATTCTAAAATACAAGTATGGATATAAATGTTCAAGGCAATGATGTCCTTTATAATGATTTCCCAAACTTCAAACTTCAAAAGGGTTTTAAAACATGCAATGAAAAAATTAATTCCTAAAAGAAAATGAAAATGTGCCACTATACTAGTCAAACAAACAGTGAACTATTGATCATGAAACCCATTACCCTTGCTGCTGTCTAAATACAAAAGAAACTGTGCTAAAAGAAATCCAAGAATTGCAAGCAAAGTAAAGCTAAAATCAAATTACATCAACTCATATTCTGACCCCTCACCATTAGTCTTGCTATGGCTTTCGGAGGTAATCATAAACAACTTGAGCAATCTGATATCTAATTTGCAGAAAAAATAAACTAATATCAAATTACACACTCATACTTCAATCCCTCACCATTAGTCTCGCTATGGCTTTTGGAGGTAACTGATAATGACATGAGCAATTTAATATCTAACTTGCAGAAAAATAAACTAATATCAAACTACACACTCATACTTCAATCCCTCACCATTAGTCTCGCTATGGTTTTTGGAGGTAACTGATAATGACATGAGTAATTTAATATCTAATCTAACTAATAAAGAAAATGTAGAAAACTGAAATAAATAAAACAGTGCTGGAATTAAAAGCTAAGAAAAATAAATCAGCAGAAGGACAAGACTGATTCCATGTCATTAGTCATTGTAAAACTATGTGAAAATGCCCGGGCTGCCTACTGTAATCTGGAACAAAGACATTGATCAGTTAACAACAGTATAAAGCATGAAAAATTATGGACAGAAATAAAACGTTAATACCATAAGAGATGTAATATATACACGTGAATAACTATGGCATAATGAACGTAAGGAAATAAAGCATGAAATAGGCGAATGACGTTTGTCAGCACATCCCAATTTGATAATAAAGGAACCTTACAAGTATGCAAAATAGGCGACAGATCATTAATGCAGCCATTTATGGTAAGACTGATCTAAATGATCGATGGTAAGTGTCACAAACAAGCTACTCCACCATTAAATAGCTCTGGACAGTGTGCGGCTGGCTGGAGGACTTCACACTAGGCTATTTATTTACTTTAAAACATGCTCCTACTATCTGCGTACTGGTTTTTTGTGCTCATTAACATTCTCTGGGATGCCCATTTTCTTGTTGCTACGATGGACCCTAACCCGCCGAATGATTCGGTCCCGAGTTGGTCATTACCCATAGGTATCCTCTTGAGCGGGCCTGGGAATGCTGAGTGCAGTCAAAGGAGTGAGCACTGGCTTCTTGCAGAAAGAATTGTCTACGAGCCACGCACAGGGAGGCAACAGTACTGTGCGGTAGGAATAACTGACCTTCGCACTCCAGGGACAACCGCGGGACCCAGACAGATGGCCTTAGAAGATATAGCAGAGGAAGGTTTGACCGTACCGCAGTCCCCCACCTACAACATCATAGTCAGGTCACCACTGGTTCTGCGCCAAGTAGGAACGCTGAGATACAGGGACATGCTGCGACTTCTCTGCAACTCTAGAGTACAGCCCAATAGAAGCAATGTGTGTTCACTCCCTTGCACTGCCCTAGTTAACAATCATGATCCAACTATTGAGGACATCCAAATAGATTTAGCGCAGCTATCTCGCACAGAGTTCCAAGGACTATACATCAGAGTGTTGCAAGAGGTTCACCACCATGACCAAACTACACAAAAGTGGTCTGACATACCTCCAGAAGTACGGGCCCAACGGATTGCATTGGTCTCCGACGCAACGAATATTATTCAGGAGCAGCTTACATAGGGCGCGCAGTTGGTCAAAACAGCTACACCACTATGGACAACAGTCTGACACCATTCTATCCTTCAGCATGTCTAGAAGGAATTACGACAGGCGGAAGCTGCTCTAGATCAAGTCAGAACTTCCTCGCCCTCCAACGTTTCCGCGTAGTGGCTAGCCGTCATGGAAAAGATTGAGAACCTTCGTCGCACTAAGAATGTCATCCAAAAATGGTTGAAACCATGGGTCGACACTGCACTCCAGCTTGCCCAAGATGCTTAGTCCGCCATTGCGCTCCTCCACCGGCTATTAGAACGGATTATCGCGGCTCCAGATGGCCCTGCCTCCCTAACGCTTGTCAACATTGCGCAGCAAGCTGCGGCCGAGAGTTAGGAAGTGCTCCCTCCGATCATCCGCGCTCTTGCTACCTTGCGCGCGCAAATGGAAGTTGCACCACCGCATTGACTCGGGATGAGTCACAAGATTGTGTTGGGGGAATATTGGAACAAGGTCTCCTAACAAGCTGCGAAACTGGTCCATTTTGAATATTTTTGATTAGATTTAGTCTAGCGCAGGGGTTTTGGGGTGGGTCAAAGCCCCAAATACATTGTAATGGGTAAAAGGGTAAACTAGGGGTTCGAAAACCACGGTTTGTGGACCATAGGAAAGTCTAGGTTAGATTGTTATAAATAGAGAAGCATTTTGTATTGTAAAGGACAAGAATGATGAGAGCTATTGATGCGTTGTGGTTTTAAGCTATCTGTTTGGAGTTTGGGGAGACTAAAAGGAATCCTCTGCGTTGTATGCGCCGGAGATCCAGAATCTAGGCTGTGTGCGGATTACCTGTATGTGTGCAGGTTGGGAAGGGAATTGTAAGGTAGAATTGATGAATGATTGAATAAGAAGGATTGATAGAGAACTGAATGTGTGAGTAATCTTGTGCGAATTGTTGGTAATTACTGTATTGTGCATTTTACATCACTTTAGGTATGAGAATGTGCAAGTACACTGGATATGGATCTATTCTGTTATATTTATATAATGATGTGTTATTGTCATAAAAGCATATAACTATAGATCTAGCGCACGTGGATGCGAACATAGACCTAATTAACCCTACGCAGAACAAGGTAATCTGGGATTATAGGACCTAGTGCAGCTCTGCTTGCCTTACCCATCCTTTCTCAGGGTGCAGAAACTGGTTCCAGCACCCACCCACACTACTTCGGGTGAGACTTCGACCTGCACAAGTAGGTCACTGCTGAAAGGGCCAGTATTATAGGGGCTTGTTGGAAAACCTTGCACACCGAACTTGGGTCAAGAACCCTCAAGCCAACATATGTCATGTTCGGATTTGTGTGTTTCATTTTTTATGTCTTGTATTAACAGGATACATCTTGGGATATTACGGTGGTATCAGAGCATAATATTAGCCTGACACATGCATTCAGGCGTATGCCATTAGGAGGAGAAGCTTCTCACAGGAAAGAGAAGTTGTATAGAAGAAAATATGGCATGAATCCATTATTTGGAGAAATGAAGGAAGAGAGGATCTCCTAGCTTCTTTTCCAAATTGTGAAAAATATCAAGGAAGATCTCAAGGAGATGAAAGGGGAGAGGTGTAGAAAAATTCCAAGAGGTTTTAAAGGTGAAGAAAACCCTAGATATTCACAAGATGGGTGTGAACATTTGGCCACACATGAAGATCCACAGCGCAATTTATTTCCCACATTCACTGTAAGAAGGATGGAGGAAGAAGATGCACCAAGGAAGGAGACCTTGAGTGACTATCTTAGGAGTATGAGTCTCAATCTTCGAGATTGAAAAATCACTTGGAATTCCAAGGGTTTTTCCAACTTAATGAAGACAGAAGATCCAACAACCACAATAGAAGAAATAAAGGTAGAATCTTTCTATCTAACTTTGATAGATCAGCAAAGTGCACAACCAAATCTTGGGTGAAGGAACTATATTCCTATTTTCAGCTACACCATGTTTAAGAAAAGGAGGCCCTTAGAGTAGCAACATTGCACCTCAAAGGTATGGCCCATGATTGGTGGTTTTATAGTTATACTTCATTTTATCATGCAAATGTAAACACTTATGCACTGTTCACTAAGGAATTAGTGAGAATATTTGATATTAAACATTGTAAAACATCTCTTGTTGAACCCAAAAACTCAAAACCTTTGCATGAGTTGGAGAGATCTATTTTTCCAAATCCACTCCAAATTTCTATTGAAGGGGTTAGAAACATGCATGATACCTTGCCAAGGGAAATATCCCCACTTCTTGAAGAGCCCTCTTCTATAGATGAAGACATGGAGGTTCCTCCTTCAAGGGAAGACCAAGATCAAGGGTCTCTCATTGATGATGAGGCATTCTCAAATATTGATGAAGAGGATGAACAGAGAAGAGCTAACAGCACTGTACCATCAAGAGGAGATCCATCACCGCATGGAGGTGGAAAGGGAGCCATTGCTTCCATTAGAGGAGCCCTTGTGTATTTGCAAGGAGTTACAAATGATCCAACATGTGGGAACCAAAGCACAATTTCGGAACAACATGTATCCGTTTTTTTGGATTGTGAGATGGGAGGAGAAGAAGAGAAGAAGGATCAACATCAAGGGATGATGAGAATTCACCCTTATCTATTTCAAGAGGTTTCTGTACAAAATAAGGAGACTATATTGTGTAGGGAAGAGAGGGACAAATCAATCCACTCATATATACAATCCACTTCAGATTTTTATGTCTCACTACATGGGGGAATTCCACCTGGGAGGCCACTAGATCTAGAGTTGGTGAGAGACAACTTCCCATTTGGTTCACCACTCTTAAGTTCTTGGGGGGTGAAGACCTTGGAGGAGTCTAGTATAACGCAGAGAGTTTGGGATAGACTCAAAGAGGAGGGAGCCATTCTCCCATTGCCAACGTTACCCACTCTCACTACATATTTTGCGCTGACAGAAGTTGCTGCAGTGATGGAGGATGGAACCACCATGGTGCAAGGGAGCTACTCCATGGATTTGGAGAAACAGAGGGTACTTGCTTTGTCGATGGAATCCTCCATGTATTGGAGTAGATGGAGGCCACTCATGCTTACATTGGCTAAGATTAGGAGGTTCTTTTTGGGTGGTAGCTTCTCATGGGAGTCCAACTTCCAAAGGCCACCAATTCTACTTGAGCATGAGTAGCTGCATGATGGGCATGGAAACACTTTGGAGGATGAATTTGGCATGGAGGATGTCAAAGGAGAAGAAAAAAACATGTGGGGAGATTCACATTTCAGATCTATAGAGTTGTCTCTTAAGAGGGTTGATCCATATTGGAGGTCTAAGCTTTTGGCAGAGTACTCCAAGGATCTTGGTGCTTGCATGATTCTTGATGACCCAGAGAGAGATGATAGATACATGATGGTTGATGAGGTCATCTATTCTTATGGCAGATTCTTCTTGACTAGAGTTTCTGAGCTCAAGAAGAAGCTACTACATGCAGCACATGTGGAATTTCTTTCCATGCACTTTGATGCATTTCATTCTTTGATGGAGGAGTTCACTTGGGAGGGAATCCAGCAGGATATATAGCAGAATATGGAGAGATGCATAGCCCGGTTGGTGATGGAGAGGTTGTCACAGCCACTTCCCTATTCATGGAGAGTGAGGGAGAGATTTTAGTTGAGCCATTTCAGCTCAATGACCGGAGTACATAGAAGAGAAGGTACATTTATGCATTCTGATTTGTACCTCTTTATCTTTTGTGGGTAGCATGTTGTACCAAGGAGGATTATTCCTTCCTAAATATTATATTATGATGTACTTGATGCCAATTGCAATATTGTGGTTGGATATTCTATTGGTGGTTTTTGGGGACAGCCACATGATTTTTGGTGTGCACCATTGGCACCACATTTTACTTTCATGATCCTATCTTGTAGGATGATTGTGGCAGCAAACAAGTGACTAGAAGGGCACTTGTTATTCTTTTTTTTGAGGTAGGCAGGGGATGCACTGCACTGGTTCCCTATGTGGAACTATAATCCACGTCCCAGTTGTCATGTGGCAACTTGTTTTCATTTGTTTTTGCTTCCATATATTGATGATGTTCTTATGTGTATAGGAAGCTCTATTTGGAGAGTGGCACAAAAGTTGAAGGTGCCCATTGGGAGTATGATTCTCCCTAATTTACATGTTTCATGTTTCAGGAGAAATAATGGGCAAACCATGATTGCCACACTACATCTCTTTTCTTCATGTGGGAGGAGCCATTTGGGGAACTTGAGCTCTTGGAGGAGGCACTTCATGGTTGATTTGATTGGTGGGGTAACTTGGGCCATTCTTGGAGGCCATGAAATTTTAGAAGATCAGAAACAACCCCATACTTACCATAAATGGAGAGAGAAACAACTTGGGTGGAAAAATATCATCTCTCCATGCAGCCCCAATACATTACACAAACCAGGGGTTGGGGATTTCTTTGATGAGATACCTAGGATGGCTCATTTCATTTGGATGATAGCATGGGTATGGGAGTATCTCATTGGGAATGAGGTTCCCCTTTGTAATCACTCCTACCTTGAGGAGGCCATGGGACAACAAGAATATTTCCACTTACACCTTCCACTTTTTCATGATGTGAGGCATTGGGGTTTGCATACTTGGGAGGAACCATTGGAGGGTAGATTTATTGCATATTATGTTGAACTGTGGTGGGAAATATTGATGAGGAGGCCAAAAGAAGAGGAAGGGAGGAAATTTTCTCCACCTTTACAGTTGCTCGAGGACAAGCAAAATTTTGGAGGGGAGGATTGTAATATTACAAAAATTTAGCCTTCATCTAAATGGAATATTATAGTTTTTTTTGTCACTAGGTAGGTGAATAAGTGGGTGGGGAGGCCCATAAAGATTTTTAGGAGGAATAATAACACTCCTAATGTGAAAGGAGGAAGAATAAGCAGCTAGATTAAGCACCTCCAAGTATGAATAGGGGTTGCATCATGTCGATTCAGTCAACTTTTACCAATTCAACAACGTTGTCATGGAGGAGTGGCATTCATGATGAGACAACATAGTTTTAATGGAGGAAAAATTGCATGAGCTTAGTGGCAAGTATGGATGGGACCCAATGTGATAAGGCTCACATACTATATATGGAGGGGATGTCAACCATTGTTATTCATGTTTTAGATTATCATTTGATATTGGTCTGTTTAGACTTTGCTTCCTTTTGCTGTTTAGCAAGGTTGCTGTGCTGTTTAGCACAAGGGTGTTCCTGATCGAGAATCCCTACCTCATCCTCAGGGAAGGAGAGGTTATTTGGGATGCATTTCCTCATTCCAATATTCTGGCCAAGCTACCTCCTTCAGCTACAGTGCAGTTTCTTTTTAGAGCTGGGTTGTGTTCTAGGGTGCAACAAAGGAGGATCACATAGAGCTATTTATAAGCTTGTTTTTCAGTGGAGAGGTAGCCTATCCATTGGAGGATCAGAAAGGAGGGCTCATGGGAATATTTTTACATCTTTGGCATCAAGCCAACCATCTACCATCCCTCACAACGTAGTCATAAACCAGAACTACTTTATTTTTGGAGGCAGTTGCTGGGAGTGTTCATTGAGCTCATTAGGAGGGTCTATTTTGTTGAACCCTTAATCAAATTGAGAGGGGGGGGGGTGAATCATTTTTACACATTCATTGTCTTTTAAAACTTTTTATTAAAACTTATTTACACCTTTATTTCATGTCCAACTTAATATGTGAGCAATCTCAGAATATGAGCAGCAAGTATTAATATAATATAACATAAGACTTAATATGGGAGCAGCAGGTATTAAGCAGAAGATATAAATCAGATCAACACATAGATATCATGCACAAAGACACCAGATATAAGTGGAAACCCATAAAAGGAGAAAATCACATCTTATTATTGTTGTGATGCAAAGGCAAGCTCCAACTCCCTCTCACCACTGTTTTTCTGTAGGCACCAACCTACAGGAGGATCCAACCTCAATTCTGAAAGTTACAACTTGCAAGGAAGCACCAACTCCCTTCAATTTTCTGTAGGCACCAATCTACAGGAGGCTCCAACCTCAGTCAGCTACCACTGACAGCTATCAAGCTACAACTTGATAGGGAAGCTCCAACTTCCTCAATTTATCAAACTGAATGTTTGCTGACTTACCTCAGATATCAGCTCTGTTCTGTAGCATCTCTTTCTGCTCTTCTTTTCTTAATATTCTCTTCCTTACTCTTCTATACTCTGCCTTCCCTATATTTTCTCTCTCTAACCTCCTTTTGCATATCAAGATGATATTATTTATAAGGATTTTCTTGTGATTGTTAGAATTCCTCAATGAATTTAGAATGGACAGCCATGCCTCTTCGCTTTCTGCCTTCTCATTTATTTCACTTGCTCATTCAGAAAATATAACAACATGCATTAATTTCAATATTACAGTGGGAGCTTTGTCTCTCTTCCGAAGACTTGCCAATGCATCACAACAATATAAATCAGTTAAAAATATTTACATTCAAATTACAATGAGAATTCCAGCTCAACTCATTTAGTCTTTTGGCTCGCTGCGCTTTTGTATTTTCTTTGACTCTGTCCGTCTTTTCTGTGACTGTGTTTTATCTCTTTTCAGCTCTGTTTTCCTTTCTGTCCTCTACAGTGGTGTAACTGCTGCAAACATGTAACTCTGCTTTTTATATCAGTGCATTTTGTATATATATATATATATATATATATAAATATAACTGCTGACTTCAAATCTGGGCAAATTCCAGCGCTTTTTATACAACAAGTGTCTTGTTGATGTGGTGAGTTCCACAATTGGAACATACATACATCGTAATTGTTTGGTCAACTTAGTGTGTCCTAAATTGCTACATTAATTTGTCAATCCGGGATTCGTAAGCTGACAAAGTGTGGCGCACTATATGTGCAAGATAACCTATCTCTTACTTTTTTTCGTTTTTGGGTTTTTTATTTATCTTGAGGGTTTTTATCTTGGTTGGTTTCCTAATGTGAGATGGAAATTCTAAAAGACAAGTATGGATATAAATGTTCAAGGCAATGATGTCCTTTATAATGATTTCCCAAACTTCAAACTTCAAAAGGGTTTTAAAACATGCAATGAAAAAATTAATTCCTAAAAGAAAATGAAAATGTGCCACTATACTAGTCAAACAAACAATGAACTATTGATCATGAAACCCATTACCCTTGCTGCTGTCTAAATACAAAAGAAACTGTGCTCAAATAAACCCAAGAATTGCAAGCAAAGTAAAGCTAAAATCAAATTACATCAACTCATATTCTGAACCCTCACCATTAGTCTCGCTATGGCTTTCGGAGGTAATCATAAACAACTTGAGCAATCTGATATCTAATTTGCAGAAAAACAAACTAATATCAAATTACACACTCATACTTCAATCCCTCACCATTAGTCTCGCTATGGCTTTCGGAGGTAACCGATAATGACATGAGCAATTTAATATCTAACTTGCAGAAAAATAAACTAATATCAAACTACACACTCATACTTCAATCCCTCACCATTAGTCTCGCTATGGTTTTCGGAGGTAACAGATAATGACATGAGTAATTTAATATCTAATCTAACTAATAAAGAAAATGTACAAAACTGAAATAAATAAAACAGTGCTGGAATTAAAAGCTAAGAAAAATAAATCAGCAGAAGGACAAGACTGATTCCATGTCATTAGTCATTGTAAAACTATGTGCAAATTCCTGGGCTGCCTACTGTAATCTGGAACAAAGACATTGATCAGTTAACAGTAGTATAAAGCATGAAAAATTGTGGACAGAAATAAAACGTTAATACCATAAAATATGTAATATATACACGTGAATAACTATGGCATAATGAACGTAAGGAAATAAAGCATGAAATAGGCGAATGACGTTTGTCAGCACATCCCAATTTGATAATAAAGGAACCTTACAAGTATGCAAAATAGGCGACAGATCATTAATGCAGCCATTTATGGTAAGACTGATCTAAATGATCGATGGTAAGTGTCACAAACAAGCTACTCCACCATTAAATAGCTCTGGACAGTGTGCGGCTGGCTGGAGGACTTCACACTAGGCTATTTATTTACTTTAAAACATGCTCCTACTATCTGCGTACTGGTTTTTTGTGCTCATTAACATTCTCTGGGATGCCCATTTTCTTGTTGCTACGATGGACCCTAACCCGCCGAATGATTCGGTCCTAAGCTGGTCATTACCCACAGGTATCCTCTTGAGTGGGCCTGGGAATGCTGAGTGCAGTCAAAGGAGTGAGCACTGGCTTCTTGCAGAAAGAATTGTCTACGAGCCACGCACAGGGAGGCAATAGTACCGTGCGGTAGGAATAACTGACCTTCGCACTCCAGGGACAACCGCGGGACCCAGACAGATGGCCTTAGAAGATATAGCAGAGGAAGGTTTGACCATACCACAGTCCCCCACCTGCAACATCATAGTCAGGTCACCACTGGTTCTGCGCCAAGTAGGAACGCTGAGATACAGGGACATGGTGCGACTTCTCTGCAACTCTAGAGTACAACCCAGTAGAAGCAATGTGTGTTCACTCCCTTGCACTGCCCTAGTTAACAATCATGATCCAACTATTGAGGACATCCAAATAGATTTAGCGCAGCTATCTCGCACAGAGTTCCAAGGACTATACATCAGAGTGTTGCAAGGGTTCACCACCGTGACCAAACTACACAAAATTGGTCTGACATACCTCCAGAAGTACGGGCCCAACGGATTTCATTGGTCTCCGATGCAATGAATATTATTCAGGAGCAGCTTACATAGGGCGCGCAGTTGGTCAAAATAGCTACACCACTATGGACAACAGTCTGGCACCATTCTATCCTTCAGCATGTCTAGAAGGAATTACGACAGGTGGAAGCTGCTCTAGATCAAGTCAGAACTTCCTCACCCTCCAACGTTTCCGCGTAGTGGCTAGCCATCATGGAAAATATTGAGAACCTTCGTCGCACTAAGAATGTCATCCAAAAACGGTTGAAACCATGGGTCGACACTGCACTCCAGCTTGCCCAAGATGCTTAGTCCGCCATTGCGCGCCTCCACCGGCTATTAGAACGGATTATCGCGGCTCCAGATGGCCCTGCCTCCCTAACGCTTGTCAACATTGCACAGAAAGCTACGACCAAGAGTTAGGAAGTGCTCCCTCCGATCGTCCGTGCTCTTGCTACCTTGCGCGCGCAAATGGAAGTTGCACCACCGCATTGACTCGGGATGAGTCACAAGATTGTGTTGGGGGACTATTGGAACAAGGTCTCCTAACAAGCTGTGAAACTAGTCCATTTTGAATATTTTTGATTATATTTAGTCTAGCGCAGGGGTTTTGGGGTGGGTCAAAGCCCCAAACACATTGTAATGGGTAAAAGGGTAAACTAGGGGTTCGAAAACCACGGTTTGTGGACCATAGGAAAGTCTAGGTTAGATTGTTATAAATAGAGAAGCATTTTGTATTGTAAAGGACAAGAATGATGAGCTATTGATGCGATTTGTGGTTTAAAGCTATCTGTTTGGGTTTTGGGGAAAGGAATCCTACTGGCTGTGTGCGCGAAGATCCAAGTCTAGCTGTGTGCGGACCCTGCTACTGTGTGCGCAGGTTGGGAAGGGAATTGTAAGGAAGAATTGATGAATGAATGAATAATAAGGATTGATAGAGCACTGAATTTGTGAGTAATCTTGTGTGAATTGTTGTTAATTGCTGTATTGTGCATTTCCTGTCTTTAAGCTGTGAAGATCTGTGTAAGTACGCTTCTGGATCTGGATCCATTCTCTTATGTTTATATAATGCTGTGTTATTGTCATAAAAGCATATAAATATATATATAGCGCACGTGGATGTGAACAGAGACCTAATTAACCCTATACAGAACAAGGTAATCTAGGATTACAGGACCTAGTGCAGCTCTGCTTGCGTTACCCATCCTTTCTCAGGGTGCGGAAACCTGGTTCTAGCACCCACCCATGCTACTTCGGGTGAGACTTTGACCTGTGCAAGCAGGTCACTGCCGAAAGGGCCAGTAGTATAGGGGTTTGTTGGAAAACCTTGCACAACGAACTTGGGTCAGGACCCCTCAAGCCAACATATGTCATGTTCAGATTTGCTGTGTTTTACATTTTTATGTCTTGTATTGCTGCTATTTCCATTTTGGGATATTACAGTGGTATCAGAGCATAATCTTGGCACAGCCTGTGCATTCAAGACATTATGCCATTAGGAGGAGAAGCTTCTCACAGGAAAGAGAAGTTGTATAGAAGAAAATATGGCATGAATCCATTATTTGGAGAAATGAAGGAAGAGAGGATCTCCCAGCTTCTTTTCCAAATTGTGAAAAATATCAAGGAAGATCTCAAGGAGATGAAAGGGGAGAGGTGTAGAAAAATTCCAAGAGGTTTTGAAGGTGAAGAAAACCCTAGATATTCACAAGATGGGTGTGGACATTTGGCCACACATGAAGATCCACATCGCAATTTATTTCCCACATTCACTGTAAGAAGGATGGAGGAAGAAGATGCACCAAGGAAGGAGACCTTGAGTGACTATCTTCAGGAGTATGAGTCTCAATCTTTGAGATTCAAAAATCACTTGGAATTCCAAGGGTTTTTCCAACTTAATGAAGACAGAAGATCCAACAACCACAATAGAAGAAATAAAGGTAGAATATTTCTATCTAACTTTGATAGATCAGCAAAGTGCACAACCAAATCTTGGGTTAAGGAACTATATTCCTATTTTCAGCTACACCACGTTTAAGAAAAGGAGGTCCTTAGAGTAGCAACATTGCACCTCAAAGGTATGGCCCATGATTGGTGGTTTTATAGTTCTACTTCATTTTATCATGCAAATGTAAACACTTATGCATGGTTCACTAAGGAATTAGTGAGAAGATTTGATATTAAACATTGTAAAACATCTCTTGTTGAACCCAAAAACTCAAAACCTTTGCATGAGTTGGAGAGATCTATTTTTCCAAATCCACTCCAAATTTCTATTGAAGGGGTTAGAAACATGCATGATACCTTGCCAAGGGAAATATCCCCACTTATTGAAGAGCCCTCTTCTATAGATGAAGACATGGAGGTTCCTCCTTCAAGGGAAGACCAAGATCAAGGGTCTCTCATTGATGATGAGGCATTCTCAAATATTGATGAAGAGGATGAACAGAGAAGAGCTAACAGCACTGTACCATCAAGAGGAGATCCATCACCGCATGGAGGTGGAAAGGGAGCCATTGCTTCCATTAGAGGAGCCCTTGTGTATTTGCAAGGAGTTACAAATGATCCAACATGTGGGAACCAAAGCACAATTTCGGAACAACATGTATCCATTTTTTTGGATTGTGAGATGGGAGGAGAAGAAGAGAAGAAGGATCAACATCAAGGGATGATGAGAATTCACCCTTATCTATTTCAAGAGGTTTCTGTACAAAAGAAGGAGACTATATTGTGTAGGGAAGAGAGGGACAAATCAATCCACTCATATATACAATCCACTTCAGATTTTTATGTCTCACTACATGGGAGAATTCCACCTGGGAGGCCACTAGATCTAGAGTTGGTGAGAGACATCTTCCCATTTGGTTCACCACTCTTAAGTTCTTGAGGGGTGAAGACCTTGGAGTAGTCTAGTATAACGAAAAGAGTTTGGGATAGACTCAAAGAGGAGGGAGCCATTCTCCCATTTCCAACATTACCCACTCTCACTACATATTTTGCGCTGACAGAAGTTGCTGCAGTGATGGAGGATGGAACCACCATGGTGCAAGGGAGCTACTCCATGGATTTGGAGAAACAGAGGGTACTTTCTTTGTGGATGGAATCCTCCATGTATTGGAGTAGATGGAGGCCACTCATGCTTACATTGGCTAAGATTAGGAGGTTCTTTTTGGGTGGTAGCTTCTCATGGGAGTCCAAATTCCAAAGGCCACCAATTCTACTTGAGCATGAGTAGCTGCATGATGGGCATGGAAAAACTTTGGAGGATGACTTTGGCATGGAGGATGTCCTCTTGCTGCTTTGGATCTACCTCAGCTGTCGTTTTCCTTGGGCTATCCCCAAAATGCTGTGGAGGAGAATTAACTTCAAAATCTGGCCGAAAAGGACTCATGTCAACATCTTGAGGACTAGTTTCAACGTTTGGCTGAGAATGAGGTGGACTACGGCTGAGTACATATTACCTGCTGCTGTTATTTGCATATCTTTTCATCTGCTGCCTTCTTTGTCTGTCTCTGTCTTTACTACCTCCATTGCCATCAATGAAAATATTTCCAACAGTCTCCCCCTTTGGCATTGATTGCAATATACTTCTTCTGTTTTCCTGTTAGGATCCTTTCTTCTGTTGCTTGCTCTTCCTCCCCCTTTGAAATTAATGGCAAGGTGTTCGAATTCTTAGTGTAGCTTCTATTCTTTGATCCTGTGATTTTATCGTTTTTCAATATTTCGTGCATTTTCTCTCTTTGGGATTTTCTGATTTTGTATGCTGCTGCTTCAACTGTTGGATTAGATTTACATTGGGTTCACTACTCTTCCATCTTCGGTTCACGTTGGGTTCACCACTCTTCCGCTGCACCACTGACCCTTTTATGCCGAATGTATTCTTGCTGTAATCCTTTTGATCACGAGGACCTGTTTTCATGCTTCCCTTGCTAGTTGATCTCCCCCTGAGAATGATATGTTCGTTTTTGTTCTCCCCTTGAAACTGTTCTTTCTCTTCATATTAGAGAGTAGCATCTACAGATACTACCCCTAGTCTGTCTCTCAAATATTCAAATGGTTCTCTGTCTAGCGGTTTACTAAATATATCTGCTCTCTATTCTTTTGTTGGTACATACTCCAGTTTTACTATCTTTTGAGCCACTTGTTCTCGGAGAAAATGATATTTAATTGGGATATGTTTAGTTTTTGAGTGAAGCACAGGATTTTTAGATATACTTATAACACTTGTATTATCACATTTGATTGAGATAGGTTCATCAATGCTTACCTTCATGTCTTGAAGAGTTTGCTTCATCCACATGACTTGTGTACAACATGCTGCTTGTTACACTATTTTTTGGTCATCTAACCTATTATCATTAGATGGACCCAAGTACACCATGTAAGACCAATTTTACCCTAAGTAAAATTGCCTTCACTATGTTAAATAACTTAATAAACCACATTTATTAGTTTGTTTATGGTCCAAACAGGAAACCCCAAAAGGAAATATTAAACAAACCTATATTTGTTTGATTTTCCTCATGGAATAATTAATTAAACCATAATTTAATTATTATTCCCTATCATGTTTAACCCAAAAACAAAGAAATTAATTAGATAAACCTTTATTTATCTTATTATTTTCTAGGAATAATTATTTAAATCTTATTTAGATAATATTCCTTGTTAAATATGACCCAATCACCCACAAATAATTAAATAAATCATTATTTATTTAATTATCTTTCAACCACTTCCTTAAATAATTAAATAAATCATTATTTATTTGATTATCTTCTAACCACTTCCTTAAAAAGATAAATAAATCATTTATTTATTTATTTTTGACAAATTAAGAGATTTGACCCAAGTCAAATACCTTTTCCCTCCAACAAATATAATAAAATATTCCATAAAAAGTGGATCTAGATTTGGTTAACCCATGCACCAAGATCTAGAATGACCCAATATTTTGTTATAAATAGGAGGGTTTTTCCCATCATTCTTCACCTTTTGTTGCCTATTAGATCACTCTGGATCTATACACTTGGTCACTCTTTTTTACCATTTGCTGTGTGAGCTCCCTTTGAGTTCCATTCTTTGTGTGGGTTTTCTACACCAACAAGAGAGAGAAATCTTAGATCTGAAGTGCTGAGGACTTCCAAGAACCCATCCCACCGAGGAGAATTGGATACGCCTTCTTGTTTTCCTCCCAGGTGCCCAATTAATATAAAAATTCTTTCAAAAATTGTTCTTGTCTTGTCTATTGGTATATGGAGCAAACCCTTGTTTTTTCTGCTTAATGTCTTTCCATGCATCGATCTGGTTTTTGCAGCTCTTTTATGTTCAACTAACCGCAGATCTGAAGATATTGGCAGCCACTTTTGTTGCTAGGGCTATTAGTTATGCGTAGCTAAAGTGGTCCTTTTTCGTACACTTCGACAAAGGATTCATACTAACAAATGGCGACTCCACACGGGTTTTAAATTACAACCGCTGTCATTTTTCATATTCCTGCATATCCAGCTACTTCAGACCCTAGGGTTTCTTTTCAGCTATTTATTTTTCCTATTTTTATGTTGTTTTTCTCACATAAAACCCTAAAACATTAAAATTTCTAACTTTCGTGTGTTTCTGGCCCTATTGTGCAGGTAAGCGACACCAGCCGCAACTGAGACGACAACTTTTCTAAAAATCTGCCGCTGAGACAACCAGAACAGGGGGTCGCACTTTTTGGCCCTAAACCTGCGACCTGGACCTCTAGGTCGCACTTTTCAGCCTGTTTCCTGCGACCTGCACTGAAATCAGGTCAGAAACTGCGACCTGCCATTTTTTCAGCAATTTTTCTGCAATTTTTCTGGGTTTTGCTGCAGCTTCTGCCAGGGTCCTCCAGCCTCTGTCTCAGCCCATTTTGACCAAGTTCTGATCTGTTTTTACTCATCTAAGTGGGAACCTAGCCCCCTAGGGCTTTAGTACCCTCCACTTTTTGTGGAAGAGTTTTAGCTATTTCAGCCGTCTGTTTTTCAGAGTTTCAGCCTTCCCTTTTTCAGATCTGAAACCTCCTCCTCAAATCCCTTTAAATCAGCCTTTCTTCCTTTCAAATCACCTCTTGTCATTTTGTTTGGACCTCTCTTTAGGACCTCCTCCCTGTCCTTTCCACTTTTTGCTGATTTCCTCCCTTTTTCCAGCCACCTTGCCTCTGTCTCTTGGCTGTGATCTGCACCTCTTTTCAGCAGCTTTATCCTTTAGATCCCTGTCCCTTTTGACCTTAGATCTATTGGCCTCTTTTCCGTGTGTTTTGCCTAGATTTTTCCCCTTTTTTAGATTAGTTTTGAGAGACCCGCCTTCTTGGGTTAGATAGATGCACAAGTAGCTGTTATTTTTCTGTTATTTCAGCATTATATACTGTTCTCTGCAGATTTATTTTCAGTTACGCAGCACACTTTTTTCTTGCTCTCAAAATGGAAAGGGTTTAAAAATTAAAATTAACGCACGCCACACACTGACCCTAAGCGAAGAAGCGCCTGGTTAACACCGCCTGGAAAAGACTCTAAAATCAATTGTCACTGCACCTTTTCTGCCCTTGACCTTAATTGATTCTGTCCCTTCTGCCCCTGTCGGTTTCCTTCTTCCTGACATCATTGCGCCCCCAAGGCGCCTTTTCCGGAGACTTCTTGGCCTTCACCCTCAGTTTCTGGTCGATCAACCTGCTCCGACACGTCGTCGTCGAGCCAGTCCTCCCCCGAGTCCGCACTCCGACTCCTCTCCTGATTCATCGGGTTCCCTTTCTCCTCCTAGTTCTCCCCCTATCACCTTCACCATGTCTGGTCTAGGGCCTAACGCTAACGGTTCTCCCGGACCTAATGCCGGCCTGACTACTAGCAGAACTGCCACAGGAACGACCTCGGCCACCCCCTTGTTGCCGTACATTGCAGGCCTCAGCCTCCCCGATTTCAATCAGTTGATCAACGACCCTATCCGCCACGATGTTGGTTGGCCTGCCATGCCAACCAAGCTCCCTTCCGATATCCCTAAATTCGAAGGCCAAGCTGGAGAAGATCCAACCAATCATGTCCGATCTTTCCACATGTGGTGTTCCTCCAATTCCATCACCGATGACTCCATCCGTCTTCGTTTGTTCCAATGCACGCTTACCGGCGAAGCTTCTAAATGGTATGTTGACCAAGCCACCTCTTCCCATACCACCTTTGCGACCCTTGCCCAAGCCTTTTTATCTTATTTCCAGCTCCCTCTCCGATACGACACTGGCACGGAGCTCTTGACTTCATTCAAGCAAACCTCTTTAACCCACCTTTCCGCCCATGTTCAGGAATGGCGACGAAGACGGAGCTTATGTCGAGCCCCCCCCTTCGAAGATCGGGTTTACATGGACTGGTTCCTTCACACCCTCTTAGCTCCTATCGACAAAGATGTCGCCTCTCACTTTCCTCAAATCGAAGAAGCCGCCCTCCAAATAGCCTTGAAATATGACCTGATCTACGCTCAATCTGGTTATGTTTATACCGTTCTTCCTGACCTCCCCAGGCCCGACGGCGCTAACGCCCCGTGGGCATCTCATTCTGTTGACGGTATCATTGGAGCCCTTTCCCATCCGTACGCTCAACCTCCTATGGGCTATGGTCTCCCTCAGGGAGGGGCCAACACCTTTAGCACTCTTCCCCCTCCCGGTAGCATGTATCCAGGATACGGCATGCCTCCTCCTTTTGCCCAACCTCCTGCTTACCTCAATGTTGCCCAACCTAACCATTACCTTTATCCACAGCCTGGTGCGCCAGCTCCTCCAGCATATGCGCTTCCATCTCCCTTTCCTCCTCCAAACCCGCAACAGCACTTACAGCCCCCTCCAGGGCAAGTATTTGCACAGCAGGGCGCGACTAATCCCCCTTCTTCTCAAAGAAGGCGGAGAGGCAACCCAAACCAATCTGCCCCTGGTACCCGTGGACCCAATCCTGGTGTTGACCCTAACACTTCCAACCAGCAACAGGGCACTCAGCCCAAGCCGGACAGGTCGCTTCGCACTAATAAGCCTTGTTCGTGTTGCGGTGTTTATGGTCATTACACCCACGATTGTCCCCTCTTACCCCAGATGGGCAGATGTGGGAGTCTCAAGCCACATTGCGCGGATAGCACGCCTCCCCTCATGCTCCTCCTAATGTGGACACTACCCAACCAACTATGTTTACTGATCCTTTCCCTCAGCAAGGATTCGTGGCTACCCAACCGCTTGACAGCCAGGTCGCCACTCCCCCTTCCCTTTCTGGTTCCTCTAATTACCAGATCCTTATGATGCACTCCGATCCTTCCCCGACCGTCGACCTTCACCTTCAAACTCGGTCTCGCCAGTACCCCAAGCCTCCTGCTCAGTCTGCCCCCGAGCCTCCTTCTTCAGGTTCTATAGAGCCTCTTTCGACATCCAGTGGCCCCTTACATATCCCTCAACCCAAAGTTGAGGTTCATACCAAGATTCCTAAGGGACCCCTATGTCGAAATGCTGCTTCCGGTCGAGCTGCTCATTCGTATAGTATAGTAGATGATTTGGCGCAATCTCCTGCTGCCATTTCCACACTGGAACTCCTCCAGTCGTTCCCTTCCCAAAAGAAGGCTCTACTATCTGCCGTGGGCGCTGTAGATCCTGCTGATGACCAAATGATTGTTTTCGACGCCACTCAATCGGACCATCCTCCTCTCCCTCCTTCCGTCGCCTTCCAAATCCCAGTCAAAATCCGGAACGCCAACGTTTCCCGGTGCATAATTGATGAGGGGGCATCCACCTGCGTGATGTCCGCTTCGGTTTGGAAGCAACTCGGATCCCCTGAGTTGGCCCCTTCCACGATCACCCTTCGAGCATGGGACGGCCATGCCTCCCAGCCCATTGGCCTATTTCGTAATTGTCCTATCACCCTCGCCGGTAAGACTGTTTGCGTTGACGTCGAAGTCATCGATGCCCCGCTAGACTACAACATTCTATTGGGGCGAAGCTACACCTATGCTATGTCTGCTGTCCCATCCGCGGTTTTCCGCAAGATGTCTTTCCCCCATAATGGAAAGATAGTCACCATTGACCAGTTGACATATCATGAGCAAAAATCTCAGACCTCACCTGAGACGACCATCTCTTCCGTAGCCAACCAGAAAACCGTCGATTCCTTGACCAGTGTCTCCCCCGGCGTTTACAAAGATTCCTCCCTGCTTGGAACTTTCCCTAACCTTCCCACTCCTCCTATCACTGATCCCAGCTTATCGAATGTTTGCATGATGCAATCGTCTCAGGCTGCCTGTAAGCGGCCTGCCTCGGCTAGTCAGCAACCTCCCCCTCGCCCTCCGCAACCCGTTCCTAGCCATTCATCTCAGCCATCCGGACCTCCTCCTTCTGGCCCTCCCCCTACAGCTAGTATCCCTGAACCCCTTTATCCTCCTGGATCGGTTCCCCCAGGACTTAACCATCTCAGATCCGTCCCTCCTGGTAATTTCCCTGCTGGGCAGATACCTTTCCTGGCTCCCCCTCCCGGAGTATATTCTGTCCCCGTCATGGCCACCCTCTCTCTCCCTAACCTAACCTTGGGCATACCGGTCTGGTACCTTGATCCCCCAGCCGCCACCCCTCCTGGTCACCCCAAACCCTACATGGCTTTGATACCGGTTCAACCGGTCCCCCTCGCTTCCTCCGTTGCCACTATGCCCCAAGCACCTCCACAGGACCCCTCTCCTGTCATGACAGCTCCTGGGAAGAAAGGCAAAGCCCGCAAGGGGGCACCTAAAGACAAGACCACCACGACTGACCCGGCCCCTCCTCCGCCCGCAAAGCCTTGTGCCTTATGTGATGTCACCGGTCATGCCACCCATGCTTTTCCTGAGTTGCCCCATATTCAGCCCATGGTTAAAGTCGCGTTCCCCGAGTCTACGGTCCCTGAAGCCTCCATTCCTTCTTCGTCCGTAACCAAGAACCCCAAGACTCTCCGCACCAACAAACCCTGTGCTTTGTGCGGCGTTCATGGCCATTAATCCCACCATTGTCCTCACTTGACGCATTACCAGCCTTTTTAGAGGTGGTCCGAGAGTATGAGGTTGAACAAAATCAATCCGCCTCTCCCGTCCTCGCGCAGTATGCTTCAGGTCAGCCTGAGGATCCCCCCGCTCCCATCGACATTCCCCCCTTGATGTTCAGATGACGGAGTCTACTGTAACCATTCTTTACCTATCCTCCTCTGCGAGACACTTGGAGCCTAGCCCCCCTGCATCCTCCCCTGTTGTGTCACCTGACCACCCCTTTTCTACCCATACGCGAGATCACTCCACCCGTGTCTCTGTTGACCTCTGTAGCCCGAGTCCTCTCCATACTTCCGATAGCCCTCATATAACACCCTCCAGTTTGTATATGAGTCACAGTCATCCTGCTCCTTGCACTCCCTCCCGCAGTTGCCGCCCGATGTCTTCTGTGCACTCACGCTGCCGTCATTGCCTCTCCTCCTCTCATTTGTTGTCTTGTAACACCATTCCACAGGACCCCCCATCCACACACTTTATCGGTTACGCCGATGGTGCAAGTCGTTACTCCCGGAATCTAGCCTCGGCAGGTTGGGCCATCTTCACCCCCTTGCATGCCCTCGTTCTCTCCAACGGAGTCTGCATTGGTTCTGCCACCAACAATCAGGCCGAATATGATGCAGTGCGTGGTCTCTTAGCCGATGCCCTCTTCCATCGCATCCTCCATCTGCACGTTCGTTTGGATTCCCTACTTCTTGTCATGCAACTAAATGGTGTTTATCGTGTGCATAACCCTATGCTGTTTAGACGCTATTTACGAGTGAAACTCTTGATACGTGCATTTGAAACCATAACTTTCAACCATGTACCTTGAGAACAAAATCACTATGTAGATAGTATTGCAAACCATGTTCTAGATTGGCATTTACCACACGCATTTCATACAAGACAATAACATTCATAATCATTAAAAACGATGCATATCCATAATATGTGTCGCAAAAACATGTGTTTAGAGTCCATCTACTCTGATACATATGACATGCCCATAGCATGTTACAAAAAACTCAAAACTGGGGGCACCACCTGCCCCTACATATACACTAGGGGGCACCACATGCCCCTCACCTAATCACTATCTGGCAGATCCTGAGCCAATGGCTCTGCCCCTGCAGCCTGTAGATCACGTATCCCCTGACCGGCCATCGCCATGCGCTGCATGACCCCTCACCATTCCGAGGGTAGACCAATACATGGCTCTATGTACTGGTCGTCTAAGTCCTGCCACCCGCACTCTGATACTCCGGTCAGCAACCTTTCGCATCTACGACGGATGTCCTCCAGAAGGGCGGCTGCATCCTCATTTTGCACTGCTCTCGACCCACTCAGACCTGCAGCTCCAGCTGCTGCTGGTCTTCGCATATATCCGGCCGGTTTTACCGGCACTATATCTGCATACCAACAGTACATGAATCATTACCCTAGCTACTATTCAAAAAACTGTAACATGCCCATACAAGAATAGCAATCTGTCACTTACCATCGGGCCCCCTCTACCCACTGTGCGATGTAAGGTGTCCCATCTCCACAATAACTCATCCCACTATAGGGATAGTCGTCTCTGTATAACGGCATCTGATCCCAATGGGCAAAGAACTCAGGTCGAAACACTCGCCCGACCGCCCCTCCTCCTCCTCTGCACAGTAGCCGCCCCCACCGGCGCATCCTGGGCTCTCTCGGGCCCCCATCTGGAAGCTGTACACGAGGCCGCAAGGTCGGGATCTTCTCAAAGAAGAAGGCGCACAATAAAGTCCCATACGAGCAATCGTGGTTCACTTGCCGCTTGCAGAGCGACAACTGTCATTTTAACGACACCAGCATTATTTGGGCCCACCCATAGTAGGTCCCACTCAACACACTTTCTACCAGCATCATCTGCCCCTCGGTGATGTGATGCAACGCCTGGTTGCCCAGGATATGTAGCACAGCTGCGGCCACTGCACGGGTTTCTAGCCTCTCTAGATCCCCGATCGGTATCCGAGTCCCCTTGACTTGGAGACCCGGTCGACAAGGTCGTTCCACAAACTCCATGATATGTCGCCCTCGCGGTAATACTGGCTGCGTGTTTCCCACCATCCCTAGTGGTGGGAGACCCATCAGGAAATACACATCCTGGACTATCAGTTCGATCCTGTGCCCCTGCACTACAAACACCTCATGCTCTAGATCCCAATAACTGATAATTCGAGCCAACAAGGGCTCTCCTGCTCTCATCAAAGGGTTCTCCAAAAACTTTAGAACCCCAAACCTGCCCAACACACGACGGACACCCTGATCCGCCTGGATCTCTGCCCGTAATGTACCCAGGTCTCTCTCTCTCCAGTTAACCCGTAAATCTGCCATACCTGCACAAAAACATCATCTTTGTCAGCACACAGATCGGGAATACCATAACCAAACACAAAAACCCAACTCCCAGCCATAAAACAGCACCAAAAACCCCTCATCTCCCAGGTCGCAATTTTCTGCCCAGTTCAGGACTAGGTCACAGTTTTTGCCCTGAAAATTGCATCCCAGGTCACACTTTTTGGCCCAAAAAGTGCGACCTGGCCATAGAGATGAAGGAGGGTCTGTTTCTGGGATTTTGGGCCCTAAACTGAACTTTCAATCCATCAAAATGAAAGAGTAAGGTTAGGCCTATTACCTGCAACTGACAGATCTCGATTCCAATGGTCGGTTTGTCCGCTACGCTCGCCGCAAGATTTAGGGCCTTCTCTCCTCTCTACATTCACCACATCAACAATAGCAAATGAGTGAATTTGGAGGGAAAACTGCCTTATTAAAAGAGAACCCATGTTTCTTCTTTCGACTGCTGCGACCACACCGTAGCCCCGTTTGATAAACTGTCTGCACCGTTGGAAAGCTCTCACCGAGCCCTCAAATGGGTATCTGTTAGTTTTTTATGATCTAATACTTCACCAGGACACATTTTGTCCAAGAAGGGTCACTTCCCCTCTCATTAAAATCGAATTTCCTCACTTACGACACTTGTACTCGGGGCACCACTTCGCCTCCTTACTTGTCTTTGTTCGTGTCGATTTTCGTCATGAGTTCCCATTTTGTACTCATGTTTTTATGGTCCCCCACTGGGCCTTTACTGTGTGGCAGCACCATTAAGTTGCCCTTGTTTAGAGCATCCAAGTTGAGTCATCATCGCATTCATGGAGTCTATCCCGAGTCCCTTTGTACCCCGATATAGCCCTCCATCCTTCATTGCTTGGTCTCTCTCTTGTGTCGCACCTTATGACCTTCAGTCCCACTGTCCCCTATCCCTTATGATATTGTGTCAATCACTGCCATGTCATTCATGCCCTTTATGCTCTAACAAGGGAAGTCGTCCATTCGCCACTCAATCCTTTCCATTTCACTATCATCATTAGTGTCAGTCTGTTCGTCGCTCTACTATTTTCTCTCGTGTCTTAGGTGAGGATCTCTCATTGCCTCACTTATGGCAGGCCTCCTTCTGTTGACATCAGCTCATTCATTCCAGAAGCCGGGTCTAGAGGGCGGTGTACCTTGGTTCCAGCTTCCACTCTTGTTCGGTGCCTCGGATCAGGCAAAGGGATCTCTCATTTCCCTTTGACTTGATTGTTTCTCCACTCTAGCTCCTTTCAGCATGACCGAGATCCGTATACTTGATGGTTCAGTGATACAGCAACAGCTCTTGATGATTCTTGGGTGTGTGTGAGATGTCTCAAGCCTCATGAGGGAGTGGCCCTACAGGTAGCCCCCCACATGCCCGGATGACCTCCTCCTTGCAGCCTTCGATGCAGCTCCAGATATTTGATGATGTTGGCCTTAGCCACTTGCAGTGCCTCTTTGATTTGCATGTATCAGTCAGATTTTGTGAGCCTTTCCCCATTTACAGGGGGCATTTGGGTTGTATTTGTATCTCATGTACTCAGATATTATTGTACAAGTCCTGGCTGTTATCCCAGGCACAACATGTATATGGGATTCCTCATTGTATTTTTATTTGGCTCATGATTATGCCAGCTGTACTCTATGGTTCGGTCCCTTGTTTACTGGACACACTATTCTTTTGTACTTTGTCTCGGCGGGCATAGGTATGCCTCCCCCGCCGCCTTCAGCACAGGTACCCTCTCATAAAAAGAGACTTGTTGCACCTGCGAGTCTCGTCTCCTCAGGGTCTAGTTCTTCAGCACACTATCTACCTCGCATTTCTCTCTCTGACTTCCCTTTTGTTGTCTAGTGATTGAGTTCTTACAACGTACTTCGGTCATACGATTTGCTCCTGACACTCGCACGCTGGGGGGCAATTTGTTACACCATTTTTTGGTCATCTAACCTATTATCATTAGATGGACCCAAGTACACCATGTAAGACCAATTTTACCCTAAGTAAAATTGCCTTCACTATGTTAAATAACTTAATAAACCACATTTATTAGGTTATTTATGGTCCAAACAGAAAACCCCAAAAGGAAATATTAAACAAACCTATATTTGTTTGATTTTCCTCATGGAATAATTAACTAAACCATAATTTAATTATTATTCCCAGTCATGTTTAACCCAAAAACAAAGAAATTAATCAGATAAACCTTTATTTATCTCATTATTTTCTAGGAATAATTATTTAAATCTTATTTAGATAATATTCCTTGTTAAATATGACCCAATCACCCACAAATAATTAAATAAATCATTATTTATTTAATTATCTTTCAACCACTTCCTTAAATAATTAAATAAATCATTATTTATTTGATTATCTTCTAACCACTTCCTTAAAAAGATAAATAAATCATTTATTTATTTATTTTTGACAAATTAAGAGATTTGACCCAAGTCAAATACCTTTTCCCTCCAACAAATATAATAAAATATTCCATAAAAGTGGATCTAGATCTGGTTAACCCATGCACCAAGATCTAGAATGACCCAATATTTTGTTATAAATAGGAGGGTTTTTCCTACCATTCTTCACCTTTTGTTGCCTATTAGATCACTTTGGATCTATACACTTGGTCACTCTTTTCTACCATTTTCTGTGTGAGCTCCCTTTGAGTTCCATTCTTTGTGTGGGTTTTCTACACCAACAAGAGAGAGAAATCTTAGATTTGAAGTGCTGAGGACTTCCAAGAACCCATCCCACTAAGGAGAATTGGATACGCCTTCTTGTTTTCCTCCCAGGTGCCCCATTAATATAAAAATTCTTTCAAAAATCGTTCTTGTCTTGTCTATTGGTATATGGAGCAAACCCTTATTTTTCTGCTTAATGTCTTTCCATGCATAGATCTGGTTTTTCGCAACTCTTTTATGTCTAACTAACCGCAGATCTGAAGATATTGGCAGCCACTTTTGTTGTTAGGGCTATTAGTTATGCGTAGCTAAAGTGGTCCTTTTTCGTACACTTCGACAAAGGATTCATACTAACACTGCTACTGCTATATATTCTACTTCTGCTGTAGACAGAGAGATAGATGTTTGTTTCTTGCTTAACCATGCCACCAGACTTTCTCCTATATAGAATGCACCTCCATTTGTACTTTTCCTGTCATCCACACAACTGGCCCAATCTGCATCTGTGTATGCTGTCAAAGTGAAGTTTTTTCCTTTAGGATACCAAAGTCCATACTGTGTTGTTCCTTGTAGATATCTAAATATTCTTTTGACAGCGAGGAGATGGTTTTGTTTAGGTGCTGCTTGATATCTAGCAAGTAGTCCTACTGCTAGCATGATGTCTAGTCTTGATGCTGTCAGATACAATAGACTTCCTATCATGGATCTGTAGAGTTTTTGATCTATATTAGTAGACCCATCATTAGCACACATATTGCATCCCATGATCATGGGAGTTGACACAGGTTTGCAGTCCTCCATTTTGAATTTTTTCAACATTTCTTTCAAGTATTTTTCTTGTGAGATGAATGTCCCTGTGTACTTTTGCTGAATTTGAAGTCCTAGGTAGAAACTGAGCTCTCCAATCATAGACATATCAAACTCTGTTTTCATCTCATTAGCAAACCCTTTTGCTAGTTCTTCTCCGTTGCTTCCAAACATAATGTCATCAACATATACTACAACAATCAGGAGTTCATTTTCATGGGCTTTTATGTATAGATTGATGTCTACTCCACCTCTCTTAAAGCCTTGTTTTTGCAAATATTTATCCAGTCTTGAGTACCAAGCACGAGGAGACTGTTTCAGTCCATAAAGGGCCTTCTTCAGTCTGCACACATAGTCTTATTTGTCTGTTAAAGAGAAACCTTCTGGTTGTTCCATGTAGACTTCTTCTTCTAAGTCTCCATTCAAAAATGCAGATTTTACATCCATTTGATATACTTTTAAGTTTTGGTAGCAAGCAAAGGCCAGAAACATTATGATGGCTTCCATTCTGGCTACAGGGGCAAATGTTTCATCATAATCAAGTCCTTCGATTTGTGAATATCTTTTGCAGACCAGTCTAGCTTTATTCCTGATTACTTGTCCTTGCTCATTTTTTTTTTTTTTGAATACCCATTTTGAGCCTATGACATTTTTCTCAATGGGTCTAGGAACTAATTCCCAGGTATTGTTTTTCTCAATTTGGTCCAATTCTTCATTAATATAATTTACCCAAGACTTGTCCTTGCTGGCATCTTCAAATTTCTTTGGCTCTATTTGTGACAACATGGCTATGTATACCTCTTCTGTTTGTTTTGTTAGCTGCCTTCTTGTTTGGACTCCTGCTCTCTTGTCTCCAATGATCTGATCTTCAGGATGGTTCTTCTGTGTATATCTTGAGGGAGCTTTAGAACTCAGCTTTGTATCTTCTGTTGTCTTGCTTGTTTCCTCATCATCTTGGGTTTCTTTTTCATGGTTGTCTGATGGACTGCAACAGTCTGTATCTCTTGTATTGTTTGGAAGTTCTTCATCAAATCTCACATCAATGCTTTCTACTATTTTTCGTAGAGTCTTGTTGTAGCACCTGTACCCTTTACTTTTGGATGCATATCCTAGAAATATCCCTTCATCTTCTCTTGCATCAAATTTTCCAAGATTTTCATCATTATTCTTTATGTAACACTTGCTTCCAAAGATTCTGAAATGTTTGATTGAAGCTGGATTTCCATGCCATAGTTCATAGGGAGTCTTATCACTGCGTGGCCTTAAGTGAGCTTTATTAAGGATATGTACTGCTGTGTGCACTGCTTCTGCCCAGAAGGTATGAGCAATATTACTTTCATGCATCATGGCTCTGGCTATTTGCTGTACAGACCTATTTTGTCTCTCTGCTACTCCATTTTGCTGAGGTGTTCCTGCAATAGTAAATTGTTGCTTTATCCCATGTTCATTACATAGGTCAGCAAAGTCATAATATGTGAATTCACCTCCTTTGTCTGATCTGATGCATTTCAGCTTGCACCCTGTTTGATTTTTTGCTAATGCTTTGAAGATCTTAAATTTTTCTAGAGCTTCTGATTTATTCTTGAGAAATGCAACTCATGTCATTTTGGAGAAGTCATCTATTATCAGCATGAAGTAGGATTCTCCACTTGGAGTTTTAGTTCTTGCAGGTCCGCATAGGTCCATGTGTACAAGTTGTAGAGGTCTTCTTGTTGATAACTCATCTTTGGCCTTGAAGGATGTGCGAGTCTGTTTTCCTGATTGACATGATTTGCATATGGTATTAGAAGGCCTCTTTATTTATGGCATGTCTCTGACAGCATTCTTCTTGCTTAGTCTGATTATGTGATCGAAGCTGAGATGTCCCAACCTTTTATGCCATAACCATGACTCTTCTTGTTTGCTAAGATGACATGCTTCATCTTCCTCTTTCACAATGTAAACATTACTCTTTTTTCAAACTCCTTTGAGCAGAGTCTTACCTGTGGTGCTTGAACTGACTTCACAATCTTGTGCTCTAAAAAAAACTTCACAGCCTTTATCACACATCTGAATGACACTTAGTAAATTTGCTTTCAACCCATCTACAAATAATACATCTTGGGCCTTTCCTCTGCCATTGTCTATGCTGATTGAGCCTTTTCCCTTGATCTTACCTGATTTATCATTGCCAAAATTAACATTGCTAGATTTCTTTTCATCAAGAGTTATAAACTTTCTTTTGTCCCCTGTCATGTGTTTAGAGCAACCACTGTCCAAATACCATTGACTTTTCAAATATTGAGCAGTTAGAGCCAAGTCACATTTATTCACCTTCTTTATCCACTAGAGGCACCCTTTTGTTTGGTATCTTTTTGTGAGGTGATGAATTACATCTTCTTAGAGGACATTTGGAAGGTATATGTCCAACTTGATTGCATACACAACATTTGATCATAATTTTTGTAGAATTATGAGTATGAACATAATTTCTTTGATTCATAAACTTCCTTGAGGTGTTAAACATCAATCTTTGTCCATACTTTCTACACTCAATGATTTTATGACCAAATTCCTTACAATAAAAATAGTAACCATAGAAACTATTTGCATACCTGATGTAAGGTTGTCTCTTCCATTTGTTTTCTTGAGGCAGTCTCTTCAATGTTTGCATCTTTTGCTGGTTTGAATTACTCCTCCTTGCATGGCAATATGCAGCAATGTGTCCTAGCTTGTGGCAGACATAACACATGGCATTCTTCATAGGAGGGAAGAATCTCCTTTGATGGCTTACAAATTTGACGTATTCAGAGACATATGTCCCTTTCTCTGTTGTCTTAGTATTTATTGCCTTCTTTTTTATTAATGGTTTCTTCTGATCTTTGTCTTCCTTATTACAGGTTTCTTCTTTTGTAGGAATTGTTTGAGCTGCTTCATCATTCTTCTTTTCTTTTACAAAAATAATATCTCTGTTTTCCTTTTCTTTGCTTTTACTTGATTCTCCTTCATAGCCTATTCCAATTTTTATCATAGGAGATCTTTGAGCATCCAGAATTTCGTTCAGCTTACTAGAGCTTGTTGTTTGAGAGGAGTTGGTAGATACTTTCTTCTGACCATTTTCTAATTTCTTCCTCAGACATACAACTTCTTCTTCCAGCTTCTCTTGTTCTCGGGTTTTTTCCTGGATTTGCTGAAGTAACATGTCTTCTATCTTCTTGACTTCTTCAAGCTCTACCTTCAGCTGCATGAGGACTTCTGAGTTTTGTTCTTCTCTTACATACTTGAGAAGAATGTCCTTTTGTTTTTTGCACTTCAGTTTGAGTCTGTCAATCTCCTCCAGAGCACTTCTTAGCTCCCCCTCAAGGTCGACTTCCCCTTCTTCTTCTTCATCTTCTAGCAGGAGTCCTTCAAGTTCTTCTCTGGCCATCAATAAGAATTCAGAGGTTCCTTCTTCACTTGAGGGTTCATCTGAATCTTCAGGAGTACTGCTGTCTTGTTGAACATAGAAGGATTTTCTGCTGAACTTCTTTCCTTTTTGCCAGTTCTTTGATTTATTTTTCTCTGACTCTTGAGTCTGATTCCTTACTTTCTTGTGAGGACATTTAGCAGCATAGTGTCCAACTCTTCCACAGTTAAAGCATTTGAAGGGAAGTTTACCTTTGTATTTACCTGATCCTCTATCCAATTTCTTGACAAATTTTGCCTCTTCTTCATCCGAGCAAGAGCATATGTATCCCTCTTATTCTTTCTTCTTTTCTATTTTAAAGGCTGCCTCCCTCGTACTTGGATTCTTCTGTGGGAGTCTCATCTCATATGCTGTTAGATTTCCAAGCAACTGGTTCATGGTCAAGGTCTCCCAATTGGCTGTTTCTTCTATTGCAGACACCTTGGGATTAAACCTGGGCGGAAGAGATCTTAGAATATTTTTTACAATTACATCTTCTTTTATGTTTTCACCTAGACCCTTCAAGATATTTACTATTTCTGCAACCCTTAGAAAGAAGCTAGCAATATCTTCATCATCATCCATTTTTAAGTTCTCAAAATGGGCTCTATAGACTTGAAGTTTAGTAGTCTTTACTTTCTTGTCTCCCTCATGGATGTTCTCCAGAGTATCCCACATTTCTTTGGCAGTGTCTTTGTGCATTACTTTGATAAACTCTGCTTCACACAATCGATTCAAGATGGCATTCATGGCTTTTGCGTTAGCTACAAAATATTGTTTGGTTTCTTTCTCTGAGTCAATCGCCTTTGGGGCATATCCATATTCCACAGCAGCCCAGAATTCTATTCCTAGAGACATTATGTATGTCCTCATTCTGATTTTCCAAAAATCATAATTTGCACCGGTGAAAAAAGGGGCTTTATTGGTTGAACACCCTTCTTTACTAACCATCCTGAGAACCTAGGATCTCCTTTTAGTTGTTAGACTTGTACAAAGGAACCCGCTCTGATACCAATTGTTGAACCCTTAGTTAAACTGAGCGTGGGGGGGGGGGGGGTGAATCAGTTTAACACATTCATTGTCTTTTAAAACTTTTTATTAAAAATTATTTACACCTTTATTTCATATCCAACTTAATATGTGAGAAATCTCAGAATATGAGCAGCAAGTATTAATATAATATAACAAAAGACTTAATATGAGAGCAGCAGGTATTAAGCAAAAGATATAAATTAGATCAACACATAGATATCATGCACAAAGACACCAGATATAAGTGGAAACCCATAAAGGGAGAAAACCACATCTTATTATTGTTGTGATGCAAATGCAAGCTCCAACTCCCTCTCACCACTGTTTTTCTGCAGGCACCAACCTACAGGAGGATCCAACCTCAATTCTGCAAGCTACAACTTGCAAGGAAGCACCAACTCCCTTCAATTTTTTGCAGGCACCAACCTATAGGAGGCTCCAACCTCAGTCAGCTACAACTGACATCTATCAAGCTGCAACTTGATAGGGAAGCTCCAACTTCCTCAATTTATCGAACTGAATGTTTGCTGATTTACCTCAGATATCAACTCTGTTCTGTAGCATCTCTTTCTGCTCTTCTTTTCTTAATATTCTCTTCCTCACTCTTCTATACTCTGTATTCTCTATATTTGCTCACTCTAACCTCTTTTTTCATATCAAGATGATATTATTTATAAGGATTTTCTTGTGACTGTTAGCATTCCTCAACGAATTTGGAATGGACAGCCATGCCTCTTCACTTTCTGCCTTTTCATTTCTTTCACTCGCTCATTCAAAAAATATAACAACATGCATTAATTTCAATATTACAGTGGGAGCTTTGTTTTTCCTCCGGAGACTTGCCAATGCATCACAACAATATAAATCAATTAAAAATATTTACATTCAAATTACAATGAGAACTCCAGCTCAACTCATTTAGTCTTTTGGCTCGCTGCGCATTTGTCTTTTCTTTGACTGTGTCTGTCTTTTCTGTGACTGTGTTTTATCTCTTTTCAGCTCTCTTTGCTTTTCTGTCCTCTGTTGTGGTGTAACTGCTGCAAACATGTAACTGTGATTTTTATATCAGTGCATTTTGTATATATATATGTAACTGCTGACTTTAAATCTGGGCAAATTACAGTGCTTTTTATTCAACAAGTGTCTTGTTGATGTGGTGAGTTCCGCAAGCGGAACATACATACATCGCAATTATCAATAATCGCCCTCCACCTTAAGCCGAGGCCCGTGGGTCCACAATCCACGCGGCACATTTCAATATAATCGCAACAACTATATATATATATAACAACGCCTTCACGAATTTCCGATTGCGATTGATATGCGGACCCGACCGTGTTCTATATAGCTGAGTTTATATGACTATCGCATCCGGTATTTCCAATCGCAATCGCAAGCTGCCTTACTCCGATGCGATTGATATGCAGACCCGACCATGCTTTATAAGGCAGAGTTTACATGACTATCGAGTCCGGTATTTCCAATCACAATCGCAAATATTTTTTAACATGTTCCGCTTTAACTCCGATGCGATTAGTACTTTTGCGATTGTTTCGATGCGATTGATCGCAATCACAACTTTCTTTTGTGACGTTCCGATGCCTTTATATTCTCCGATGCGATTACACTGTCCCAATGCGATTATGCCGAACTTCAAATACGTTTGAACCATAATTCATACACCCATTGGGTCCAGAACTCAATCGGAACTTTTGTTGATATGTTCCGCTGCCAATCCTTTCTCCGATGTGATTGGAAAGGGTCCCACCTTATGGTACTTTGGTTATTTCGCTTATTAAGTGCTTCATATTAATATATGCTTTGAGCCTTTGTGTATTAGGCACAATATATGTAATGTGCTACATACATATATAACCTTCCGGAATTCAATCATATATCAATAATGGTTCATTGATCCATCGGGTCCGGACTTATATCGCAATCGCAACTTTCTGTTGTTTACATATTCCGCTTCACAGTTTTTCTTCGATGCGATTGGGAAAGGGCCCAACCATATAATGCTTTGATACCTTTGGCTCTTTGTCCATTAAAGCGCTTCATTACAAATATCTATGGTTTGGACCTTTGGGTCACGATTCTCGAAATTATATATATATCCTTTGGCTTGGGCGATTCTCGGAATTAAGGTTCATATATATATATCCGCCGGCTTGGGCAATTCTCGGAATTATATATATGCATACATTGCCGCTTGGGTTATGATTCCCGGAACAAGATTTTATATTACATTTACTTTGCTGCTCCAATCTTTAGTGTATCCTTCCGCCTGGGGTAATGATTCTCGGAATAAGGTTTGTATATATATATATATATATATATATATATACTTGCCACTTGGGGGTAAGCGATTCCTAGAATTGGGTTTATGTATCCTCCAGCTGGGGTAGCGATTCTCAGAATTTTCTGCTCTGCCTCTGCCTCTGCCTCTATATTCACTGCCTCTGCCTCTGCCTTCGCTGTACATATTACCTTCTGCTGTTATTTTCCTATCTTTGCATCCGCTACCTTCTTTGTCTGTCTCTGTCTTTGCTGCCTCCATTGCCATCAATGACAATATTTCCAACATATTTTTGAGTAGAGGGATCAACCTTCTATTTAGAAAAACCATTGGAGGAGGACATCACTATTTCAGATTTGTCACAACCTCATTCCATATCAGATCCAGTTTTCAGTGGCATATTAACCCTAGGGTTATTTGTCACATTGTATATTTCTTGGTATTTCTAGCAATCTTTTCCAGGTTGGCTAGAAATCATGTATTAGAGCCCACATATTCATTTATGGGCATCTCTTTTGTTTCCTTCAGACATATTTCATTTATTTTTGTTTACAGCAACAACTACACTAATATAGACAACGCTGTCACTGCTCTACGACATTCTATCCAGTTGTAGCAACTCATGTGCTGATTATTCTTATCATTGGAGGCTTGTTCTTATTTCTTGAGTGGATTTTCCCTCATGATATTTTTGTATATTGTTGTGGATATCTTAATAAAATGATGGCTGCCTATTGATCCATCTTATGCATGTTTAGATTTTCTGTGTTTTACATTTTTATTTCTTGTATTGCTACTATTTCCCTTTTGGGATATTATAGTGGTATTAGAGCATAATCTTGGCTCAACCTATGAATTCAAGACATTATGCCATTAGGAGGAGAAGATTCTCACAGGAAAGAGAATTTGTACAGAAGAAACAAAGGAATGAATCCATTATTTTGAGAAATGAAGGAAGAGAGGATCTCCCAGCTTCTTTTCCAAATTGTGAAAAATATCAAGGAAGATCTCAAGGAGATGAAAGGGGAGAGGTGTAGAAAAATTCCAAGAGGGTTTGAAGGTGAAGCAAGCCCTAGATATTCAAAATATTCAGCCACACATGCAAATCCACAACGCAATTTATTTCCCACATTCACTACAAGAAGGTTGGATGAAGAAGATGCACCAAGGAAGGAGACCTTGAGTGACTATCTTCAGGAGTATGAGTCTCAATATTTGAGATTCAAAAAGCACTTGGAATTCCAAGGGTTTTGCCAAATCAAGGAAGACAGAAGATCTAGTAACCATAATAGAAGTAAGAAAGGTAGAATCTTTCTATCTGACTTTGATGGATCAGCAAAGTGCACAACCAAAGCTTGGGTGAAGGAACTAGATTCCTATTTTCAGCTACGCCACGTTTCAGAAAAGGAGGCCCTTAGAGTAGCAGCGCTGCACCTCAAAGGTATGGCCCATGATTGGGGGTTTTATAGTTATGCTTCATTTTATCATGCAAATTTAAACACTTATGCAAGGTTCACTAAGGAATTAGTGAGAATATTTGATATTAAACATTGTAAAACATCTCTTGTTGAACCCAAAAACTCAAAACCTTTGCATGAGTTGGAGAGATTTATTTTTCCAACTCCACTCCATATTTTTGTTGAAGGGGATAGAAAAATGCATGATACCTTGCCAAGGGAAATATCCCCACTTAATTAGGAGCCCTCTTCTATAGATGAAGACATGGAGGTTCCTCCTTCAAGGGAAGACCAAGATCAAGGGTCTCTCATTGATGATGAGGCATTCTCAAATATTGATGAAGAGAAGGAGCAGAGAAGATATAACAACACTATACCATCAAGAGGAGATCCATCACCACATGGAGGTGGAAAGGGAGCCATTTCTTCCATTAGAGGAGCCCTTGTGTCTTTTCAAGGAGTTCCAAATGATCCAACATGTGGGAACAAAAGCACAATTCCAGAACATCATGTATCAATTTTTGTGGATTATGAGATGAGAGGAGAAGAAGAGAAGAAGGATCAACATCAAGGGATGATGAGCATTCACCCTTATATATTTCAAGAGGTTTCTGCACAAAATAAGGAGATTGTATTGCGTAGGGAAGAGAGAGACAAATTAGTCCACCCATATATACAATCCACTTCAGATTTTGATGTCTCACTACATGGGGGAATTCCACTTGGGAGGCCACCAAATATAGAGTTGGTGAGAGACATCTTGCCATTTGGTTCACCACTCTTAGATTCCAGAGGGGTGAAGACCTTGGAGGAGTCTAGTACAACGTAGAGATTTTGGGATAGACACAAAGAGGAGGGATCCATTCTCCCATTTCCAACATTACCCACTCTCACTACATATTCTGCGCTAACAAAAGTTGCTGTAGTGATGGAGGATAGCACCACCATGGTGTAAGGGAGTTGCCCCATGGATTTAGAGAAACAAAGGGTACTTCCTTTGTGGAGGGAATCCTCCATGTATTGGATAGCATGGAGGCCACTCATGCTTACATTGGCCAAGATCAGGAGGTTCTTTTTGGTTGGTAGCTTCTCATGGGAGTCCAACTTCCAAAGGCCACCACTTCTACATGAGCATGAGAAGCTGCATGATGGGCATGGTAGCACTTTGGAGGATGAATTTGGCATGGGGTATGTCAAAGGAGAAGTCATCAACATGTGGGGAGCTTGACATTTCAGATCTACAACGTTGTCTCTTGGGAAGTTTGATCCATATTGGAGGTCTCAGCTTTTGGTAGAGTAATCCAAGGATATTGGTGCTTGCATGATTCTTGATGACCTAGAGAGAGATGATAGATACATGGTGGTTGATGAGGTCATCTATTCCTATGGTAGAGTCTTCTTGACTAGAGTTTCTGAGCTCAAGAAGAAGCTACTACATGCAGCACATGTGGACTTTCTTTCCATGCACTTTGATGCATTTCTTTCTTTGATGGAGGAGTTCACTTGGGAGGGCATCCAACATGATATATATAAGCATATGGAGATATGCATAGCCTGGTTGGTGATGGAGAGGTTGTCACAACCACTTCCCTATTCATGGAGAATGAGGGAGAGCTTTTAGTTGAGCCATTTTAGCTCAATGAATGGAGTACATAGTAGAGAGAGGGTACATTTATGCATTCTGATTTGTACCCCTTTATCTTTTATGGGCAGCATGTTTTACCAAGGAGGGTTATTAATTCTTATATATTATATTATGATTTACTTGAGGCTAATTGTAGTATTGAGGTTGGATATTCTATTGGTGGTTTGTGGGGAAAGCCACATGATTCTTGGTGTGCACCATTGGCACCACATTTTACTTTCATGATCCTATCTTGTAAGATGATTGTGGCAGCAAACAAGTGGCTGGAAGGGAACTTGTTATTATTTTTTTTGTGGCAGGTAGGGGATGCACTGCGCTGGTTCCCTATGTGGAACTATAATCCACCTCCCGGCTGTCATGTGGCAACTTGTTTTCATTTGATTTTGCTTCCATATATTGATGATGTTCTCTGTTGGGAGAGTGGCACAAAAGTTGAAGGTGCCCATTAGTAGTATGATTCTCCCTACTTTACATGATGCATTTTTCAGGAGAAACAATGGGAAAACCATGATTGCCACACTCAATCTCTTTCTTCATGTGGGAGGAGCCATTTGGGGAACTTGAGTTCTTGGAGGAGGCACTTCATGGATGATTTGATTGGTGGGGTAACTTGGGCCATTCTTGGAGGCCATGAAATTTCAGTTGAAGATCAGAAACAACCCCATACTTACCATAAATGGATAGAGAAACAACTTGGGTGGAAAAATCTCATCTCTCCATGAAACCCCAATACATTGCACAAACCGGGGGTTGAGGATTTCTTTGATGAGCTACCTAGGATGGCTCATTTCATTTGGATGATAGCATGGATATGGGAGTCTCTCATTCGGAATAAGGTTACCCATGTTTTTCACACTCCTACCTTGAGTAGGCCATGGGACAACAATAAGGTTTCCACTTACACCTTCCACTTTTTCATGATGTGAGCCATATGGGTTTGCATACTTGGGAGGAACCATTGGAGGGTAGATTTATTATAGATTATGTTGAGCTGTGGTGGGAACTATTGATGAGGAGGCCACAAGAAGAGGAAGGGAGGAATTTTACTCCACATTTATAGTTGCTTGAGGACAAGCGACATTTTGGAGGGGAGGACTGTAATATTCCAAAAATTTAGCCTTCATCTATATGGAATATTATAGTTTGTTTTGTCAGTAGGTGGGTGAAGAAGTGGGTGGGGAGGCCCATAAAGCTTTTTAGGAGGAATAATAACACTCCTAATGTGAAAGGAGGAAGAATAAACAACTAGATTGAGCTCCTCCAAGTCTGAATAGGGGTTGGATCATGTTGATTCAGTCAAATTTGACCAAGTCAACAACGTTGTCATGGAGGAGTGGCATTCATGATGAGACAATGCAGTTTTAGTGGAGGAAAACTTGCATGAGCTTAGTGGAAAGTATGGATGGGACCCATTGTGATAAGGCTCACATACTATATATGGAGGGGATGTCAGCCATTGTTATTCATGTTTTAGATTATCATTTGATATTGGTCTGTTTAGACTTTGCTTCCTTTTTCTGTTTAGTAGGGCTGTTGTGCTGTTCAACACAAGGGTGTTCCTGATCGGGAATCCCTACCTCATCCTCAGGGAAGGAGAGGTTATTTGGGCTACGTTTCCTCATTCCTTCATTCTGGCCAAGCTACCTCATTCAACTACAACACATTTTCTGTTAGAGTTGGGTTGTGTTGCAAGGTGCATCAAAGGAGGATCACATAGAGCTATTTCTGAGCTTGTTTTTCAGTGGAGAGGTAGCCTATCCATTGGAGGATCAAAGGGGAGAGATCCTGGACATATTTTTACATATTTGGCATTAGGCCAACCATCTACCATCCCTCACAGTGCAGTCATAAACCGAAACTGCATTATTTTTGGAGGCAGTTGCTGGGAGGGTTCATTGAGCTCATGAGGAGGGTATATTTCTGAGTAGAGGGATAAGCCTTTATTTAGAAATACCATTGTATGAGGACATAACCATTTCAGATCTATCACAACCTCATTCCATATCAGATCTAGTTTGCAGTGGCATAATAACCCCAGGGTTATTTGTCACATTGTATTTTCTTGTTATTTCTAGCAATCTTTTCCGGGTTGGCTAGAAATCATGTATTAGAGTCCACATCTTCATTTATGGGCATCTCTTTTGTTTCCTTTAGCCAAATTTCATTTAATTTTGTTTACAACAGTAGCTACACTGATATAGACAACACTTTCACTGCTCTCTGACATTCTATCCAGTTGCAGCAACTCATGTGCTGATTATTCGTATCATTGGAGGCTTGTTCTTATTGCTTGAGTGGCTTGTCCCTCATGATATTTTTGTATATTGTTGCTGATATCTTAATAAAATTATGGCTGCATATTGATCCCTCTTATTTCATGTTCATATTTGCCGTGTTTTACATTTTTATGTCTTGTATTGCTGCTATTTCCCTTGTGGGATATTACATTCACCTAACCCTTCAGAGAGATCTCTGTTTGCTCAAGAAGAGGCCTAGATCGCTGAAACAATAAGCTGGCTACCACCCTATGTTCAGCCTCGCAGGCCCTCAGTGCGCACACCCAAGAATATTTATGGGATGCACTCCTATCTGTAGATGCCTCTGATTCCAGGTGAGGTCCCCATCATTGGAGAGTCCTTTGGCAAGCTCCACATGGTCAAATTCAACGATCATGACCTAGCCAACTAGAGGCCTTCCCAGAATTGGCACGGGAGTTATATCTTGACAGGGTATTGGAGGATGAAGTTCTGAAGGTAGGCCCCATGCCGTGGACAAGCGGATTGGTTGGTTTTGGGTTATTAAACCTACTGCAGATGCCTCACTTTGGCCACTACAATATCATTGATAGAATTGTGCGACAGCTTCTAGCTCTAGTCCATGACAACTTCTTGTGGATCCAAGACCACATCCCCATATATGCGGCACTCATACATCATATTATTGGTCTTCCCATGAAGGGGATGAATCCCATGGAGGGTGTTGGTAAGAAATATGAGCAACAGATCGCTGATAAGGTGCGCAATGATTACCAAGTTGAACAGAACACTAGGGGGTTCATGATCAACACTATCAGCGACCCCGGTCCGTGCATGGGCACCTTGTTTTTAGCATGAAAAATGATGCGCAAATTTCAGGTTGCCATGGTCCCCGCATATGTAGTTTAGTTGGCTGGCCACTACACGAAAGGGGTCTGATTCAACTGGTCCCAGTTCCTGTGTAATGAATTTATGGAGAATGTGCGTGAAGCCCAGGATCATGGAAGGGCATTCTGCTACTCCTGGTTGCTGCTCCTTATCGTGCTAGTCGTATGGGAAGTTCCGGAAGATTCGGTCCTCCCTGAGCTCGAGCTGAATATGTGCAAAGGGGCGCAATATGCGAATTTGTGGGATTCAAAGGATGAGAAGCGTATTGAAGATAATAAGGTCTTCTGGGTCTGATTTCAAAGTGGGCTTGCAGCAGCAATCCACTCCCAACTGCACTTGTCACTAGAAATCTATGACAAGTATAAGAGCATCGCAGTGTTCCAGGTTATGATGGACAATGTGTATATCCGGGGCCGTAAGAATCCAACATGGGTATCACTGCTGTATATGGTTGCTGATGAGGAGATTGACAGTATTATTACTACTTGGCCTCCACACTAGAAACTAGGCTTCAAATCGGGTACGCAAGACACTACAGGTACGAGCGCCAAGGAGACCACCCTGCCATATACCACCAAGGAGATAGAAGGACATGGAAAGGATGCTGAAAAGGGTGCAGAGCAGGAGTCGCAGCAGGATCTGGGCACGGAGGGTCTGGATGCATAGGGTATCGACTCCTTGCATGGTACGAAACAGACTGGTGACCCTATTAAAGGCCAACAAAAGAAACGATGAGATACAAGACCGGGTCGAAATATTGAAGTTACTCTGATAGAGGAAGACATGGAGAAGATCATAGATGTAGTCACCCTTGCCTTAGAGGATAAATGGCTAGATTTGGAGGAGCAACAGAAGGCCACGGTCGCTACAATCTAGTCTGAGCTCTGAGCTCTGCAGCTCAAAACCGACACCCTACAGACAAGCATGATTCAGACCAGGCCACCCCCAACAACCAAAAATGAATTGATCATCACAACTGAAAGCTGAATTTTCCCTCTTCTAGGCACAAAATTCGTCTTGAGCCCACCTGCCTTAGGAACACAAGTCCAATCCTGCGCAGAGGTACAATTGGATTTAGCCTGATTGCCGCATGAACCACGACAGGTCCTCCACGCATCCATTTTTGAGGAGATTCAACACAGAGACTACTCGGTGCACTAGCAACTCAGTATAGCTGAGTAGACAATTGTGGAGAAGACCGTTGAGGTGTCCCAGGCACAGGCTGCATGCACCCTCGCCGCCATGCATTAGACTGAGTTGGAATGCTAATTAGTAGGCTTTGCGCAGATGTAACCAATGATATCCCAGCTTCTGCTACCCCCCATACCAAGATTTAGGGGCTTGTTGGCCTTCAAGGACTTCAAGGATTGAAATTCAGACTGTCAAGAAAAATATGGAACAACAGATTGCTGCCTTACAGGCCAAATTTCAGCCAAAAACTCCACCTGAGGTAAGAGCCCAGTGAGCTGCGCTGGTCACAGAGGCCACCAATACTATTACCGCTCAGATTTTTTAGGGCGCAGAGTTGTTGGAGACATATATGCAGCTATGGTCCAAGGTGTAGCGCGACCCTCTCCTCCTTGATTTTACTCAAGAGATGTGCTAGAAGGAGGAAGAGTTTGAACAGATCGAAGCTACTATGTCCACTTTGATTCCAGCTCAGCGCCTGGCACGATTGCGTACCAGCCACACACTTAGAGATGACATTGAAGAGCTCCTCCACAAAAAGAAGGCTCTCAGCAACCGCCTCAAGCCTTGGGCTGATGAAGCCCTCAAACTCTCTCAGCAAGTAGATATCGCAGTTAAGAAACTAAACCAGACCTTGGAAAGTGTCACTGTTGCTATAGAAGGTCTGACTTCACATAAGTTGGTGGATATTGCTCAGAACGTTGCTGCGCAGAGGGAAGGAGTGTTGCCCCTGCTGGTTGATGCGATTAAGTAGCTTTAGGCAAATATGGAAACCCCTCGGCCGCAGTGACTTAGGAAGAGTCACAAGATTATGTTGGGGGCCTGTTGGAACGGGGTTCCCTAACCTACGTTTTTGGTATAATTTTGTAATAGTCGGTCCTGCGTAGGGGTTTTGGGGTGGGTCATAGCCCCTAATGTTTTGTAATGGGTTAAAGGGTAGCTCTAGGGTTCGCAAACCACGGTTTGCAGACCATAGGATAGCAAAGGCTACAATATTTTAAATAGATAGATAGTTGGGTCTAGTAAGTAAGAAAGACATAAGATTGATGCTACGTGAAAATTGTTAAGATCTGTTTGGGTTTTTTTGGGTAAGGAATCCTGCTGGCTATGTGTGCGGGCTGTGGTTGGGTTGTAAGTGGATCTTTGATGCTAATGAATGCAAAATATATTTGGAGTATCTTTGTGCTATCTGGATTGATTTTTTTTACTGCTAAAGTGCATCTGTGATATTTATTTAAAGTTGCGAATGTATCTGTGATCTGGAGTTAGCTGCAATTATAATGTTTTGTGATGGTATTTACTGATGCGCACATTGATGCGAATGTATTGATTAGATATAATAATGATAGTAGATTTTATATGGTTAGATTATCCTGTTTAGGGCTTGCGAATAGACTTATTCTATGTGAACCTAATAAGCCTCACGTATAGATCTGCCTTAATTACCTACTCTCTTTCTCAGGGTGCGGAAACCTAGTTCCAGCGCCCTCCCATACTACTTTAGGTGAGACCTTGGCTTGCGAAAGTAGGTCATTTCTGAAAGAGCCGGTAGTATAGGGGTTTTTTGGAAAACCCTAACCTCCAAACCTGGGTTAGGAACCCTCAAGCCAACATTTAGGTAGAGGCTCAGCCCCAACCCTAAAAACTAGCCTTAAATTCCACGGTCGTTGGAATAGCACTGAGCAAAAAAAGTCCACAATTGCACTAATGCAGGACTATGGGAGCAACTTGGAGTTTCCAGTCGCATGGAGGGTTTGGAAAGGGAGCGACTGGGGCTCAAGCTTAGGGAGAAGTCAGGTTGGCTTAGGGGATGGACACATGGAGGGGTTGGGTTACTACTGGAGGGTCCTATGGCACCTGAGGGAAGTTAGTAAGGTTTGTTTGTTGACTCCATTTCCTTAAGGTCACCTAGGAGGTTGAGTCTTGTCATAGCAACCCCTCATCTCATGTTTACCCTAGGTAAGATGGTGAAAGTGGGTAGATGTGAGGGGAGGTGTCATTAAAGGTGGTATCTGACTGTGGTTGCATTCTCTTTGGGGAAATTTTTGATGTTGTCAAGGTTATTTTCGTCATGCATGGGATCAAGGTATACTGTTGATGTGGTCATGCATGATGGTATATGTTGATATGTTGATATTATGGATAATTTTATGATTATACATGTACATGATAATGTGGATTGATCTTGCAAATGAGATAAACCTCCCCTGAACAACAATAAGGTATGGATTTTATTTTTGTATATATTTGCTTTATCTGACATGATATACTTGCAGGAAGAAGAAAATCAAGGATGACGAGAATAATGGTATAATATAGTTCCCATGACTCTCCGTATAAATCAGTTGGGCAGTAAGGAGATGAGTATTCTCCTAGTGTAGCACATACATCGATGAGGTTAAGGTCATAGATCATAAGTTGTAAGGAAAATAATGAAAGGTTGGTTGAGGCTTAGGAAAGACTTTCAAGGGCTCAGGAAAAGAAAATAGAGGTTAATGCAACAATTCTTCAAAGCTTTTCAAAGTTTCAGAAATAGGGACAGATGAGGATCAATCAAGAGTAGGAAGAAAAGACTAATGGAGCATATGGTAGCAGGTCTCGTTCTGGACACATGTTGGATAGAGGGGACACAATTAGAGGTGGAAAATCATTGGAGACACCTGACAGGATGAATGATATGTATGGGCATCATTCTAGTTTCTCTTCCACGAGATATCATCATAGTAATCACCGTCATCATTCTTAGAGGAGGGATGGGTACTTGCCCAAGGAGTTCAAGAAAGTAAAGTTGCGTACATTCTATGGAGAGATGAAGAAGTAATACAATTCAGAGTCATGGTTTCTTGGGTTGAAGAAATTCTTCAGATTGCATAGTTATACAAAGAACATGAAAGCCAAGATAACCACTTTCAATCTTAAAGGGAAAGAAAATATCTGGTGGGAGGATGTGAAGAATGTTAAAGGTATTTGGGAGGATGAATTGATTTGGGATGAGTTTGAGAGGCTCTTCAAGAAGAATTACTTATCAAAGAGGTACTATGATTCCAGAGCTAAGGAGTTTTATGAGTTGCAGATGGGTTCCATGATAGATGATGAGTATACTAGTAGGCTCTTGGAGCTGTTGAGATATGTGCCTTACCTCAAGGAGGAGAAGGGTAAGCTCTAGAGATTCATCAGTGGATTTCCAATTGCATATAGAGAATGGATTGAGTTCAATGAGCTTAGATCACTAAAAGAATCCATTCAAAAGTTGAAGCATTATTATGAGCAGTCAAAATTCAAAGTTAAGCCTAAGGGTGACTAGAAAGGAAATGAGAAAGATAATGGAAGATGGCCACCAAAGCGAGGAAAACCTCAAGATGCATATGAGAAAGAAAATGTGGTTCCTTACAAGCAGTTTAGTACAATTTATAATGGAGATGGATCATAGCCTAAAGATCAACAGACTAGAGGTGATGGTAGAGCATCGTTGCAATGTTGTATATGTGGCAAGGATCATCGTAAGAGGGATTGTCTGCAGTATCATGGTGGTAGAAACCAGATAGATAGTGCTAAGGAAAAACATACAATTGGGGATGTTGGTCATATCATTCCTCATATTTATGTAGCTATGGAAAACATGCATGCGGATCACCAGGAATCTATCATTGAGATGGAAGATAATATTTTTGATAATTTTATTTCTATTTTGATTGAACCTAGATCTAATTATAGTTATGTTGACCCTAACCTGGTGGATAAGTGTGGCTTGAGAAAAGAAGTGCATGCAGAATCTTGGTTGGTGTAGTTGGCTACAGGTACGAAGAAGAGAGTTCATCATTGAGTAACATATTCTGTATTTAAGTTAAATGGTATGCCTACAACAACACATTTGAATGTATTGCCATTAGGATCATATACCATACTTTTGGGTATGGATTGGTTGTACCTTCATAGGATCAAAGTAGATTGTTATGACATGGCTATTAAGTTCCTAGATGATAATGGATAAAAGATAATTTTACATGGAAACAATAATCCTACATTAGTGAGGATGGTTACCTCCATGCAGACTAAGCACATTACATAAAAGGTTGTGTGATGTTTGTAGTGCATGTTTCCAATGACAAGGGTAAGGATGTTGAGGATGCAGAAAGCTTCCAAAGGTATCTTGTTTTGTAGCAGTTTTAGGATGTGCTTCCAGTAGATATTTGAGAGTAACCTCCTCACAAGGAAGTATAATTTTCTATTGAGTTGGTACCAAGGGCAGCACCAAAATTTAAGGCACCTTACAGGATGAGCACGTCAGAGTTAGTAGAGTTGAAGTTGCATATGAAGGAAATGCTTGACAAGGGATACATTAGGATGAGTGTATCACCTTTGGGTGCACCGATGTTGTTCATAAAGAAGAAGGATGGTACTCTCAGGTTGTGCATTGATTATAGGTAGCTGAAAAAGGTAATGATTAAGAAAAGGAACCCATTTCCCAAGATTGATGATTTATTTGAACAGTTTAAGGGAGAAAAAATGTTCTCAAAGATCCATTTTAGATTGGGATATCATAAGGTACACATCAAAGAAGAGGAAATATACAAGATCACCTTCAGGACCATGTATGGGCATTATGAGTTTGTTGTAGTTCCATTCGGTTTGACTAATGCCCCAACTACATTGACGTGTTTGATGAATAGAGTGTTTCATCCCTATCTGAACAAGTTTGTTATTGTATTCATATTGTTATATTATAAGAATGAGGAAGAGCATGTTGAACATTTAGCAACAATGTTGAGATTTCTAAGAGAGCATCAATTATATGTTAAGCTTAGCAAGTGCAGTTTCTTCCAAATAGAGGTACACTACTTGGGGCATGTTGTTTCCAAGGAAGACATAACAATAGATCCAGAAAAGAGAATAGCCATAATGTGTAGGTTTTAACCTTATACATAAATTACTTGCAAACGAATTCTTAAAAACAAAAAATAAAAAATGGCGAGAACATAAACATAAAACAAATATACACAAATATTTTCCCCTAGATCCCAAAATCAGGACTACCATATTGATTTTTCATTATATTCCTTTCAATGTTACAATAAATATATATAAACGTCGAAGAATTCATAAACCCAAATCCATCAAACTCGGATTATAACATAACTGTAGTTCCCTTAACCAGATCTACAAAATACCAAGGACATAAGACCATCATTGTTATGAACTAGCTCCAAAAATAGAAGAGAAGAGAGATCAACTCCTTAGAAATAAGCCACTTCGAGGGGGAAACCTCCTTTACATTACATAAATGGAACATTCTTGGATGATACAAATGAAAAAACCTCCTTCTTATTATAGGAGTCCATGGGGTCACAATATAATTCTAGCCGACCTAACTATAATAATGTAAGGCACAATAATAACAATATTGGGGTTTTAAGGGTACAACAATAACAATAAGGGGGTTACACTAACAACAATAAGGGACTATACTAGTAATATAGGGACCTAACATGCCCCTCTCCTTCAAAAAAGTGTTGTCCTCAACGTTTGAGTAGCTCTGGATGCTTCCGTATAAATTTCTCATCCTCCCATGTAGAATATTCAGTGGGTAATTTCTTCCACTTGATGAGATACTCTGGAATTGATCGATTTCGTAGCTATCGAGTTCTTGTTTCCATGATTGCTTTAGGTTCCAATATGATTTTTCCTTCCTCATCATGTTCTAGAAATATTGTTTGAACTGGAAGTTTGTCAGATGAAACATGGAAAACTGGATGCACTTGCGAAGAAGCAGGAAGCTCCAATTTGTATGCCATAGTACTAATCTTTAGCAACACCTTGTAAGGACCATAGTACTTTGGCGATAATTTATTATCATTCTTAGCGTGCTTGAGGGACATTTGTTTGTATGGTTGTAGCTATAAAAATACCTAGTCTCCTACATCAAAAATTCTCTCCCTGCGATGTTGATCTGCCTGTTGTTTCATTCGATTTTGTGCCAAATTTAGGTTATCCTTTAAGAGTTGGAGAACTTATTGTTGATGCTCAATGTTGATGCTAGCTTCCATGCCCTCCATCTTAGCTTCCATGCAATCCATCTTATATTCCATGCCTTTCTTCAAACCATTCATCTTAGCTTCCATGCCTTTCTTCAAAACTTCTATTTGATTTTTTGTTGCTCTTTGCGAGAGAAAAATTTGGTGCACTTGCTCTTGTAAATTTGATATGTCATGTTGGCATTCTTCGTCTTCATGAGTCATAGTAGAGCCTCATAAAGGTTTAATGGGTGTTGAATTATTTTTACGGGAAATTTTAGAACCCAATACCGATATCTATTCTATAATATGCTCTTGGAATCAATTCAAACTATTTTTTCACATGACTTATGCAATTCAAAAAAAAATACACACATTTTTCTTGCTTTTGAGGAGCTCGATATTGAAATTGAATTATCTCTGTGATTTGGAATCTTCAATATCTGAAATTATGGCTTGTAGTAGCCCTCTTAAGCTTATTTCAAATGCCATAGGTCTGACCTGATTTGGATTCTTCAAGAAAAAGCTATGCCCAATCTCCCACAATGAACTAATTATGGACTCGTTCCGTAGAGTGAACTTGCACGACATGCCATGTATCACTGTTTCCTCCTCCGGCCCTAAAATTAATACATAGGAAACTAAAGTCTGTGTAATTATGATCACTTTTTACAAAATTCCAATATGATTCTTCGAGAGCGAGTTATGATGATTTTCCGATGGTCACCTCTTTGAGATGAAATTCAAGAGCCTGAAAACACCCTAACTTCCATAGATCACATCTCCAAAAATATTGCGAACCAAGATTTGAAAGTTTTACACGATTTTCCTTAGGAATTTGGTTTCGCTCTGTAAAAATTTCAGCTTCCGAAAATTTGTAGAAAAAAATTTATAGCCAAAATTCCACGATGACCTGTTTAGGTTAAATTCGGGAACCTGAAAAAAAACACTAACTTCCACAGATCATATCTCCAAAAATATTATGAACCAAGATCTGAAATGTTTATGCAACACTCCTCAAGATTTCGGCTTCGCTCTGTAAAATTTTTAGCTTCTGAACATTTGTAGGAAAACAATTATAGTGAAAACTCCATGATGACTTGATTCGAGCAGCGAAACCCTAGAATCCAAAGCTCTGATCCCAAATGTTATGAACCAGATCCAAAAATAGAAGAAAAGAGAGATCAACGCCTTAGAAATAAGCGAGTTCGAGGGGGAAACCTCCTTTACGTTACGTAAATGAAACATTGTTGGATGATACAAATGACAAAACCTCCTTCTATATATAGGAGTCTATGGGGTCACACTATAATCGTAGCCGACCTAACAATAATAATGTAAGGGCACAATAATAACAATAGTGGGATTACAGGGGTACATCAATAAAAATAAGGGGGTTACACTAACAACAATAAGGGACTATAATAGTAATATAGGAACCTAAAAACCATGTGAAAAACCCATGCATAAAACCATAGGTAGGTCCACCCACCTAATATTTGGTCCAATGTTTTTTCCACTCTGTCTAGGGGGCTACTGTCCCCCTATAAACCCCCCCTGTTGCACCCAAAAAAATGAACAAGGGGTGCTATCAGCCCCATTGTAACCCCCCTCACACGAGGGACTAGTTGTGCAAAGAATATAGCACACACCCAACATTCTCCCATTTGTTATTTTCTTTTCCACACAAGGGGTCGCAAGAGAGATCAATAATTGGTCCAACCCTACAATGCCAATTGTTTCTCTATGCCAAGAAAGATTCTCAGTGCTCATATACTTTGTTAGTGCATCTGCAACATTCTTCAAAGTTTCCACCTTTATAAGAAACACCTTTTTGTCCTTAATCGTCTCCCTCACAAAGTGATACTAAACATCAATGTTCTTTTTCTTTGAATGTGTTAGGGTCCTATAAAATATATGATTTCAGGTTGATTGAGTATTTTACAATTGAAGTTTAATATTGTACATGAATCTCAATATTCAAATGATTTCCAACAAAAAATAAAAGAAATGAAAAGAGGGTATGTTAGAAAATGAAAAAGTTGATGGGAGTGAAAGAAAAGAAAAAGAAAACCCCACAGAAGAATAATACTGAAAGTGCTACAAGTCAAAATGCCACTACTGATAAGTTAGTTTGTTCAATTCATATAGTTTAAGCATGATTGAAGTTTGAATTTCTGTCAAATAGGATAGTGAATAACAACCTACCAAAAAGTTTAATATTGGTAAGTGAGTATCTAGGTAGAAATGAAATTGATTCAACAGTCTAATTTGAATCAATAGGTGAAATAAGGGATAGAGTATGATATATTTTCATAAAAAAAAAGATGATATGGGCCTGCTAGTTCAAATGCACCGTGCAAAAGAAAAGATGAAAAAATGTTATATTAGAAGAAAGGTTAGGTAGAAAGAGAAAATGATTTTAGGACAATACATGGAAAATTTACCCTAATTTGCAGAGCGAATATATTTTATATGTTGGAGAAAGCAAAAAGATACATTGTTTATATCCTAAGTTTAAAAGTTTATTCATTCGAAAGGTGTTCGGGCATTATTCTTTCATTTTTACATTTCCCTAATTTTTCACCCTTATACCTATGTTTTACCTTTACATATCCCTCTGCCCACATTTCATTCATTTCCCGACCCCACCATCCATCCCGTCACATCGTATTAATTCCCTGCCACTTTTTCCTTCATCTCAACCCATCCATCTTAATCTGACGACTAATATTTATCTTCGGTCCCCCCGCACCATCCGAACTTTGTTATCGGGGGGGGGGGGTGGTCCGAAGTCAGCAATATTGGAATAGGACCCACAACATACATGGCAGGTGCACCTGAGTTCACCACACCCCCCCCTCTCAAACCAGTTACCACTCACATACCCCTCCGAAATACTATTTCCCTGGGTCAGAATACCATGTCCCTACTACTCATACTTCTGCCACCACATTGCTCCATGTAAAACCTTCCACGCCGATTCTATCCAAAATTTAAAAAAAAAAATATCATTTCTTTATGTTTTAAAAGGAAAAGTGGGTTTCCTCTTATGGTTATAATTTTCCGATTATAAAGGGAAAAGTAGGTTTTCTGTCTTAAACTCCACTACAACAATAACAAAAGTAATAAAAGCAGAGGTAGTTAACTGGAAGTGGCCAACATGACACTATTGAATATCAGAGCCAGTTTAACAGAAAGTGATCAACACTACAACCAGCGCAATCCAAAACACTCTCTTCTCCAACAATTGTTCTCCACCAAAACAATACCAACACATCCACATTTTTTTTTTTAATGTTACAGTCAGGGTTTATTTCCTCCAATAATACACTATCTGTTACGATAGCCTTAAAGTAATTTGTTTGTAATAGTTTTAGTATATAATACTTCATTGTTCAAAGTATTAGGGGTCGTGAATCTGTTGGTAGGATCAAAGCAATGTTGTAAACCATCTCACAAAGCCTCCTTTGATTAATTTTAGTTATACTGTTGCAACATTACATGATTCTCGTGTCACTTATGTTGGTGAAGTTCATCTGAATTTGTATCTATGTTTTCACTATTATTCATTTGTTATCCATAAATCCTGAATTATTCAATATAAAATTAAGAGCATAATTTGTTTAGAAGAACACTTTGTTTATGGCTCTGGATAATTTCTATGTTTTCTACTAGAGGGTTAGTTTCAAAATTCTTAATTTCTCTGCCACAATCCTCTTTCCTCACTTTTCTTCCACATCACTCAACAATCTCAAGAATCCAAGAAAGATGCCTATCCTACCCTGTAATCTTTAAAGTAGAACCTGCCTTGATTGAATTAGGCTTCTTTGACTCCATTGCCCAATGGCCCATTTCCCTCTCTGTTCCAATGAAACAATTCAAAAAACCAAACCATGTGCTATCATATCTAGCCTAATATATTCTTTAAAACAAATCTAAAACTTATAGAGAGATACCTCTCTGAGTCTAGGAGGGCTAGATCTTAGATTCAAAAGCGGTTTTGATGTTACCTCCACATTTTTTTTTCAACCTCAAAATTACGGAGTGATAACAGAATGATAAGAAGGGTTATTTTCCAAGAAAATTGCACTTTTCCTGTCACAGTATATCCTTGTAGCTCACTGTACTAACCCTATACTTGAAAATAATATCTGCAACCAAACTGCTTCCTTGCTTGCATGAGTGGCTGCCATGTATTCAACCTCTATAGTTGAAAGAGCCACTATAAACTGTCTTTTTATCATCCAATTGACTGCTGCTCCAAACAGGTTAAAAACATACCCACTTACAGATCTTCTCTAATCTAGATCTCTAGCACAATTTGCATCAACAAAGCCACAGATGTCCAAAACCCTATCCAATCCTAGTATTCTTTGGTATCACAAACCATAATCACTAGTGCCATGAAAATATGTGAAAACCTACTTCACTGTTGTCCAATGATCCTTCGCTGGTTTTGACATAAACCTGCTCAATACTCCCACTGCATGTGAAATGTCTGGTCTAGTATAGACCATTTGATACATCAGACTACCCATTGCACTTGCATATGGAACATGGGACATGTCCTCTGCCTATTCTTGTGTCTTGGGACACTGTTCAACAAATAAATTTACACCTACAGGAATAGGAACCTTCATTGATTTACTATCTTGCTTATTAAACCTCTACAATATTGTCTCAACATACTTCCTCTTTACCCGTTCTCATTAAATTTCCATGCCCAAAATATAGTTTTTTGCACCAAGATCCTTCATGTCGAATTTGGAAGAAAATTGGGACTTCAAATCCTGGATAATTTCTTTGTCATTTCCAATCAAGAACATATCATCCACATACAAGACCAAACAAATAAAACGGTCACCAATTAATTTAAAATGCACACAATGATCCTCTTTGCTTCTGGTGAAGCCAAGTCCTTGTATATATGTATTAAATTTATGATATCACATCCTTGGAGACTGTTTTAACCCATACAAAGATTTTTTTAACATGCATACTAGTTCTTTCTTACCCTTCACCGCAAAGCCTTCAGGTTGCTTCATGCATATCTCTTCTTCTAGATCCCCATGAATAAATGTTGTCTTCACATCCATATGTTCTACTTCAAAATAAAATGCAACAATAACAACTAAAAATAATCTAATGTAAGCTACCTTGGCAACAGGAGAAAAAATATCACCAAAATAAATTCCCGACACCTGGGAATAACCTTTTGTTACCAACCAAGCTTTGTATTTCTCCACCTTTCCTTATGCATTCATCTTTTTCTTAAACACCCATTTCCTTCCAATGGGTTTCTTTCCAGCCAGAAATTCCACTAGATCCCATGCCTCATTTTTGTGCAAGGATGGCATTTCATCAACCATGGCCTCTTTCTAGAGTTTTCCATCCTCTGAATCTACTGCTATTGTGAAGATAAATCCCCTCTATGGACATAGGTGATCTCTCTAGCCCTAGAGTGGGTCTAGCAACTTGAGATAATTTCTAATCTAAAGATTTCTTAGCTAATATTAAAAATGCAACAAGAAAGGAGATAGAGGTACCTTTTCCTGATGATATGTTCGAACTCGTTGATGATGGCCTTGATCCACGATCCTTTTAGGCTCACTCCCTGCTACTGGTGGCACACGAATACCTACAGATGATCAAGAGGAAATAAAAAATGTAATGAAATACATAATAATCATTAAACATTAGCTATCTAGAAGATCAAGGAGTACTGGAACATTTGCACAAATGATTAGACAAATATAGAAAGAAAACATCAGATGTTTTATTAATGAATATAAAAGAGAGAGCTTAAAACTGATGAATTGATGTTGGAGACTTCCCTTTGGTGAAAATACGAGTCCTTCACCAAAGCTCTAAGGAATTCCTTCTCCTGAACAACTTAGGCATTATCATAGTGCAAGAATGTAAAGGGAACGAGAGTTTAGACCAACCCAACAATGACCAACCAATATTGGAAGGATGGGGACCAATCTATAAGAAGGGAGAAGCTGTTAGGAGCCCATCAAAGGAGGAGGAAGGTCCATTTTATAAGGGATAAAAACTCATGGATGAGATCAAAGATATAAAATTAGCAACCCTATCACCACTTTTTAACAACCAACTCGCTGCCCTGGAACTTCCAGAGGTCGAAGCTTCTCCTCCATTTGATGAAACACTGCTAGAAAGGGATCAATGTGGTTTTACAGGAAATAATGGCGCTGAAAAAGTTGAGCCAAAACTTTCAAAATTTCATCAGCGTGGGAAGGAAACTAGGAAACACACTGACCCTGAAAACTAGGGTTTTGACCAAGCTCCTTCAGTAATCTTCCAAGGAACTTTTCTTTGAGTCTTCAAGGGATGTATTTACATATTTTTCCATGGTGGAAACATCGCAAAGGGTATGTCACAGGGCACTTCAAAATTAGGGACAGAAAGTGAGCATGGTGACAAATTAATATGTAACAGATGCCCCCTATAACATGAAGGTAGAATGGGGAGTGATGGCTGGAATTATTTATGAACCAAGGGAAAGAACTCAGATCACCACCAGGAAACTTGCCAAATAAAACAAAATACAATATATGACATCTATGGTATGAATATGAATAACCACATATCTCTGCACTAGGCATCAAATAACACACGAACCAATGGCATGGTTGCAACCATCCATCTAAAAATATTATAGAAATGGATCCATGACATGGACGCAACCATCCGTATAGATAGGATAATGTATACAATCATGAATACTCAATAACTCCCCGCAACCTAGATCATAATCATATGTGATCCAGGGTCTTCACATCGATCTCAATCAACCGAGTGCATGAATCTAGCCATGCAAATAGATGTGCTGACATCGAACATGGTATAAACCAACTGATTATCGGCCTATAATGAAAACCATTAAAAGGCGCAAGAGAAACCACCAATAATGATGATGGCCCTCAAGGTACAAAAACATAATCTACAAGTGTGAATGAATGTGTTGAAGTAGAACACTTGTAGAATCATTTGATTGATGGCCAATGATGTGAATATATCATTGAACATGAATAAATTTCCATTGAGGCATGCAAGCTCCAGGGTACTAAAAAGGAGTTTCTAAACCACCTTCCCAATTAATGAGCTGAAATCTACATGAATTGATTCATAGAAGGAGGGCCATAAAGATTCCCACATCATCGACATGAAACAACACATATCTCAAGATAATAGGAGTGATTCAGGATTGCAATAGAGGAGGTCAGATAAGTAAAGGATGTTTGACTATAACACCAAAAAGGACTTCTCTTGAACATATTGGCAACATGACTCCAGAGTGTGGAAGCATTTGAGTCAAATGGGATCAGAGGTCATGATGACAAAAATGGTGATGAAACAGGAGACAAATGGATTTCCAAAACCCACAAAGGAAAAATGATGAATGAAGAATATCCCAAACCCGACACAAACTCCAGAAAAGTGTCAAGTTCAAGAGTGATAAGCTGCTCGAAATACACATAGGATGTTCACTTTCAATTCCCCCATCGTTATTGATAATGAGTACCTCTTTATTTTTGATAACCAACATGAAGGGGATAACATATGCTAAACATGTAAGTTCATTATTTGAATGAATCCATCTTAGTAATTTTAACGAACTAGGAGGGAGGAACTTGGTCTCGTCATGGTGACAAGTTTTTCACCGTTTAATCTTTTAACGAGTCCAATGAAAGGGTAACTTGGTAAATTTTCATGTTTAGGGGGTTTGAAAAGAAACGAAAAGAAAACTCCATCATGTCCCTTTTTTTAAATTGTCTCTCGAATCCGAAAATGTAGAAAACAATACCCGAGAGAACCTCTTGACCATGTTCGATCAAGGAATTCCTTTTTTCGTAAATAGTGAATCCCAACCCAAAAAAGGGGTAAACGTATATTGAGACTACTTCAATTCATTTACTTTAACGAGTTCGAGATGAAAATTACTTGACAAAATTTTTTGAGAGTTAGAAAAGAGATGAAAGTTGACTCCAGAGGGGTTCCTTTTTTGTTTATTTTTACTGACTCTGAAAAAGAGATAAAATAAAAATTGTTTGCACCAGAAATAGTCACAAACAGTGTAAAGGTCTTGACACTGCACAAAAGATGGAAAAAATCACTAATATCAAGGAAAAATAATAAAATAATGGCGAAAATATCTTCAAAAACCTATAAATAGACAAAAAGTAAATTTATTTTCACCTTTCTATTTTGAGTAAATTGGAGAAGTGCATTTTACCCCTTTTTCCTCCAAATTTTAGGTCAGTGGTGTAGCCGATCCAGGACACCATTCAATAATCCGTTAGCTACATATAAGATCTCAAACTCTCCTCTTCATTTTAATTCCATTATTTAGTTGTTTAGCTTAGAAATTTAGATATGGGAGGAGGATTTCAAATTTCAAAATCGCTCGCGATCAACGCGAGTTCGAGCTATCGGACACGCATTGGTCGCACTTAGCCCGTTAGGGCAGTGCGTCACCAACTCCAAATTAATTCGGACAATCAAGCTGGCCACGAGGAATAATTTGAAATGAGAAATCCACCCATTTCCAATGGATTATTTTAAAAACTACACCGATGAAAGCTCCTAAAATGTCAATTAAACATGTTTTGCAGGTGATTTCAACGAAAATGGTCACCGAATGGAAATAAAGAGGCCACAAGGTGGAAGACCATGAAGTACTCCAAGACCAAAATTGTGTAAATGCATTGTGTAATTGCGGATTATTGAAGTTTGTCCAAACATCAAGGTTGAGAGCTCAACTAGAGCTGCTTCAGTTTTTGTTTGGAATGTGGGACATAGATTGCCAAATATTCATAATTGGAGACCAAGAACTATAATTATATTTCATGGACATATACTTCATTGTAGGCTTATCCAAGAGAGGGGAGAGGATTCAATTCTCCATAGGTCGCGAAGGAGGTGAGAGTACCAATATGCTCATTCAGAGACATTGTCCTGGGGCTAAGAAGACTGAGAGCGGGAAGATAGAAGTATCCTCTATCAGATTTCTTCCATTATGCACAATATTACATTGCATGACTCGAGTGGATGGAGCCCAAGCGTTGCATGAGGCAACGATTTCCCAATTCTAGTACGTGGTGGACGGTTTGGCCCCTACTATGTTCAACTGCTGTGAGGGGTTATTGGCTATCATGAAGAGTCAATTAACCAAGTTCAAAATAGGTCGACTAAAATAATTGGGTACGGGTCCATATTGGTTACCTTTTTCATGGAGAGGGTACCTTTTTTTCAGTATCATCGGTTGGAGATCCATGATCCATACCCGAGGGACTCGAGGCTGATGAGGTGGTGTGAAATCATGCCCCTCCAGGGCGAGGGCCAACAGATCCATTTCCTGAAAACGTTTTTCAATTGGTTGCATTGTCAACTCATTGTGGTTGAGGACTATGCGTATGCAGGCATTGAATTCAGGGGAGATCTAGATCTTCCCATTCCACCAGGCACATAGTGGACTGATGCAGGTAAAACTTATTTTTAACATTTTTTACTTTTTAAAAGTTTTTTGTCATGTATTATGAAATCTAAACTTACGATGTTTTTATAGATGTGGGTCCTAAGAGAGCACCAGGCATGTCATCAATCACGAGGATGGTATCTCACCTGTTGGAGGATGTTCCCTACGAGGAGGGAGCTGACCCATTAGCTGAGATAGAGCGAAACTTGGTAGGCCTCACGAGAGGCATCCGAGAGTATGATACCTTTGATGATATTCCTCTTCACTTTCAGATGCACATGGTTGGGGTTCCAATCAGACTGCGTCGCTTAATTTGGCTAGTGATCCGATCAGTCACTTGCTATCATGAGAACCATGTGGGCGGATAACAACCCTCTATTTACATTTTTGTACTGATGTAGGCTTAGAGAGCCATTTTTTCACAAAACATATATTTTTTGAGATTTTGATGTAACACACTTGACAAACTCTCTCTCTCTCTCTCTACACACACACACACACACACACACACACATGCATGTTTCTACGACTACTTGTGTATCATAATGATGTATTGGTTTTTACATGTTGCACAAATGTCTATCTAATACATGATTTTCTAATGTATCTGTTAATGTGTTTAAATGTCTTGGAATATGTTGATATGTAATAAAATCAAAATGCCTTTCTAATAATTGAATACACAAATACATATGAAAAATTTGAGGATTTCGCACAAAATAATGGCCATTTAACTGTAACACAACGAGTTGTGAGTCTAACTTAACAACCAAATCTCTAATCCTGAAATCAATTGCATCTGATAATAGCTTGATAATCACACTATATTCGACAATATTATTAGTTTTTCGACCCAGACAAATACCTTGCAAATTAATCAACTCGTCATCAGGGGCAAAGAGTGCCCATGTTGCGGAAGATAAGTTCCATGTGTTATGGCACACACCATCAACAAAACCGATGTAGTGATTCGAAGACATCTGGAAACTGAGTGGAACACAAGGTGAGCAGAGGAAACATGTTTGCAAAGAAAACAATCGCACCAAAGATCCAATAAAAGAATACTAATGAATAAAACACTAAATTAAAAAGCATCACACTCATGATCAAGAATAATACTTCTTCAGATAGAGTTCAACAATGAACTCAGATGATAGATTTATGTCATGATTAACAGAAATAAACCCATGTTTCTACCATTGATATTGCATGTAGGAATTACCTCGACAATCTTGTGAGAAAATTCACAGCAGTAGTGAAGTGCCCATTCCCCTTGGCCAAGTAAGGGTTATGAAGCAAGGAAATAATTCCCCCATGCGAAATTGACCAAACAGTAAGAACAAGGTCTAAGGGAGTGTGTGGGTCATGCTTTTTGAGGAAAGTAGTGTAAATATTGAGCTCATGGGGAGAACAAGAAACCTAGAAAAATACATTCTCAACAATCCCAGAGATGTCAATTGGAATGGTTGGTGAAATATTTCCTATGTTCCCTTCAAAAAACACCTCATGAATCAAGATGGGATTATGAAATGGGCCAGTTGGTACAGATGAAGCATGGGATTCCAGATAGGCATAGATGTCACCTAGGCTCAGGAGAAACGAGAAATGACGATGTCCATCATCCCATGGGGTTTCTTTAAGAGAAATTACCTCCATGATAATTTTGTCAGTGGGGAAAGTATCATTCAAAGGATTTTTAGAGTCCCAAGAACCAAACTAGGAAGACTGCACATAAGTGTCTAGAGAAGAAACCCATCGGTAGTTGGTTTCAGATGCAGCCTCAAAAGCCATAAGAATATTCTGATACATCTGTTCAGCAGGGCTCAAAGGCATAATGTCACCAAATATTTCAAGCTGGTTGGGACTGGGAAAAATCCATGGATCCTGACCAAATGATATCATATTGATAGTGATGACATTTGGGGGTGGGAGTGGAAAAATTCCCATAAGAGATGAGTCTTTGAATATACCAGACCCAATGTTCTCATAGGGCCCAGGTAGTGGTATTCCCAAAATATGGAATGTTTCTTGTTGAATAGTGAGAGGAAAATAAAGCTAACTGATCAACAATCACGATTTTTCCTTGATGAGGAAAGTGGAGGACATGGAAAAGGGTAGAGACCATGCAAACCATGGCATGAGTCCAACTGCATCCAAGAAGGAGGTTATAATTCAAGTTGGCATCTACCACCTCAACTTCTAAATTCACCATCTTTCCCTCCAATAGGATGGGAAAATATTTGAGAATACATATAGCCGAGAACCTCTATTGTCGAAAGCTTCCAAAGTGTTCGGGGACTGGCTCAATGGAGGAGAGATGATGGCTTTACAACAAGCAATAGGCATGATGTAGGTCAAAGCACCTTCATAAAAAATAGTGCTATGAATGGTTTTCCCCATTAGGGTAACTTGAATCAGAAAAGATACCTGAGATGGGAGGCGAGGAACGAAGTTCTCAAGATCGAAAATAATGAGATTGGAATCTAACAGATCAATCCATCCAATAACGAACAATAGTTCCTTTTGATGTGATGGACATGAGTAAAGGACTTACAAAGCTGACATCACTGAAGGAATTTGAGCTATATCCTCTACAATATTGTAGTGTTGTGCAGCTCTCACATTCAGATTGTAAGACGATTTTCGAAGAACACCTTTAGGGGGTGGTCGGGTGATGGACTCACTACTAGGTCTCTCGATCTAGAGAGAACTAGGGCTAGGAGGTGTGGAAGAAGAAGGGTGATGTATGAATTATGGTTCCATAGGAGCTTTGGATAGATTGGTGTAGTCTTTTGATCTTGTAGTAATGGAGATAGGTTCCATGCCAGCCATGAAAACTTGAGAGTTTCCAGACGATTGGGGTTGATATATCATTTGCGTCTGCTGAGAAGGGAAAGGCTCTTTCAAGACAACTGGAGTCTGGGGTGTGCACTTCAGAAGACGAGCAACTTCGGCACGCCGAGGAAAATCCTTGGTGTAATGATCATCATCACATATTAAACAAGTATATTTGGGATTGCGCGTTGAATAATAAAAAGCATATATGTTTTTCGAATCTTGTTTAGGGTTTTCAGATTTGGATTTTCCTTTACCATTTTTCTTACCTTTCGAGGATTTTTCCACTGCAGTAGATCAGATAGAATTTACCTAGGAGGTTTTACCAGGAATATTCTTGTTACTAGAATGAGTGGAAGGTGGAGTGGCAGTAGTGGACTTAGAATTCGAGGAAAATTTGGGTGCACTACTATCAACATGGGCCACTACCCCAATAATGCCATCAACCAGACATGTAGTAGGAGACTGAGAGGATGTCAGATCAGTTGAAGGCCGCGATGCATCAGGCAGGAGCTCGTATAGAGCTCCCTATTAGGAATAAAAAGAATCTAGGTATTGAGCTCTGGCAATGAATTCCTCTTCTGTGACACATCCACCCATGGAAAGATATTTAGCAATCTTTGGAAAAAATGATTTCATAAACCATTCAGTGAACAACTGATCAGGGATCTCAAATTTGATGAGGCGACGTCGACGCCGCCATTCGTGATTGTGATCCAAAATGTGAGTAGCAGTTGGTTGCTACAATGAAGTGAGAAGGTGGGTGTTGGTTTCAAACTAGACATGTAACTGGAAGTGAGTAAGGAAATCCATAACCAAGGAGTTAAAATCAAAGAAAACACCTCGAGGGAGTTTAATATACCATTTGGCTGCAGTACCGGTCAAAGTGTACTGGAAAAGATGAAGACGAAATGAATCGTCGACCCAAGAGTTAGAAGAGCACCATAAGTGGTACGTCATGACATGGGTTTGGGGGTCTTCCCCATAATTTCCTTCAAATTTAGGACAATTTCCTGGGATTTTGGTTGGAACTGGCGAACAATGCAATTGATGCTGGATGGGGTCATTTGTAAGCTTTGACACATCCGAAAATTCCAACGTAGCCAAAAAAGGCAGGGGAGGATGATGAGGAGAAAAAGTTTGGGGGTTCCAACCTGGTTGATAAGGATTATACCCCAAATAGGGTGGATTTTGACTTGGATACATATAATGCCCCTATTTCTATTAAGGACCTTGTTGCAACTGCTATTGAAGGTAGGGATCTTGCTCAGGCTATTGATAAGGCCCCTGCTGGATTTGGAGCTGCGGAGCTTGTTGGATATAAGGTCCAAGGTGAGGTCACTGCTGAACATGAGGTCCAGCTTGTGGTCCTTGTTGAACATGGGGCCCAACCTATGGTCGTTGTTGAATGTAGGGTCCAGCCTGAGGTCCCGATTGGACCTGTTGATACTGAGGAATCTGCTGATATTGAGCACCAAGCTGAGGCCTGGACTAGGTTGCTGGTACTAACCTTGAGGAAGCGACTCATACTGAGTACCAGTTTGATTGGGCTAAGGACCAGATTGAACTAGAGGGAAATTAAGACCAGTTTGGGTGTAAGGACCAAACTGAGGGTTAGTCGCAACAACACCTGCGGGAATCTGGGGCTATTGGACATACTGCTGAGAGAATTTGGGTCATTGAACATATTGATATGGTACATTCGGTTGTTGGAGAGGCTGGTGAACCTGAGAATATTGAACAAGGGGCTGCTGGTAGGGAAATGCAGCTCAAGTAGGTTGATCACTCAAAGGAGAAGTTCCTACGACCATGTTGGTCGGTTGTGAAAGCAATGTTCCACTTAGACTAGCATTAGGTTTTCCTGCCCCTGGAATGGGTCAAGTGCTGGCAATATGATGCAGAGTGTTGTCCTTGATGGCAACCCACTTGATGAAGATAATGGAAATCTGCTTAATGAAGTTGTCCTTGATGGAAACCTACTTGATGAGTTGCCTATGATAAGCAACCTGTGTGCTAAAGATGTAAGAATGATGTATCTACAGATCAGTTCAGATGTGACAGAGAAAACATTTCCAGTAAGTGCCAGAAAAATGATAAATATAATATGTCACAATGTATACGCTACTTTTGTGAAGGAAACCCGCGTACATACTCTACTTTTGTGAAGGGAACCCGCGCATACATTCAGGGTTAGCATATACGCAGTTTTTATGAGGCAAAGTTGCGTTTACACGCGAATACGTACGCTCAAAGTCGCGTATGCCTTTTGCGCTCTAAAAACTATGATACCTAGGGGAATTACCATGGTATTGACCCATTGTATTGAGTGTTGGATTATCTATTTGATCCCATCCAGGAATACCATCGGAAGTTGTGTGGTTTTGTCTCATGGTATTGATAAAGACCAAATCTATTTAAGGAGAAGAAAACCATAGTGCAAGGGTGTGCATGAGTAAGGGTTGTGAATGAATAAATCTCTCTAAGGAATATCTGCATGGATGAACTCTGTTCTTGATTGATAGATCTGAATCTATGATGCACCTATGAAGAAAATGATGAAGAGGGATCTCTAGATCTAAAATGTATATGTATTTTCTAGATTTGTTTATGAAATGTTTAGATCTGAGATGAGGGCGAAATACTCTGCGATAAAAGGGATGAAATACGAGTTGATCTCGATACGAAGAGCGCACGATCTGAAAAATTACGGAATGTATCCGACGGAGTTCGCTTGACAAAGATGTCCGTGTATACGCGGGTCTGCTTAACGAAAAGCGCGTATGGGCAGAAAGGATTTTCTGAAGAATGCACTGAAGTATACGCGGGTTGGTCTATATGAAATCACGTACATACGCAGGTTCAGTGAAGTAAAAGCGCGTATGGAATCTAGGGTTTTACTGAAGTATGTGGTATGAAATATCTGATCTGTTCTGCTGTTTTACTGCTATCTGTCAATGATGTATTCATACAAAACTGGGTTGGTTGAATGATGAATATGTTGCTGATTATGTTAATTGAAGATCAAGTTGTTGGTTGATTGCTTGATGATTCAATGAATGAATTGATGGGGTTATAAGTTTTCATTTTGATAAATGTGTGGGTGGGTCCCGGTCTGAAAATATGATGAAAAGTGGCCTACAAGATGTGTTGTATGGAAGCTATTGGATCCAGTATGAAAATTGATGAAACGTGGTCCACAATGGTGTTGAGGGTCGAAGCCTTCAGTGAGGGGGTTGTAGCTCCCTTCCAGTGGTAGCTGGTAAACAAGAGCAGGTGGTAGAAGCTCCCTTCCAGGAGAGGCTGGTAAATGAGATCAGGGGGTTGTAGCTCCCTTCCAGGAGAGGCTAGTAAACGAGAGAAGGTTGTAGCCTTCTGCAGGTGGGTGTCTGTGTGCTGGTATGAGTCTGTGCTAGTACATGGTTGTAAGAAGTTTTCTTTATAATAAATATTGAAGACAGATACGACGACAGCGGTGGTTTTCTCCCGACTTGGGTTTCCACCTAAAATCCTGGTGTTCATGTGTGTTTCTTATGTGTGATGGTTTATTCTGTTATTCCTGCTCATGCTTACTGTTTATTGAACATATAATGAATGAATGATGGAATGATATAAGTGAAGAATTATCTGCATAATAAGATTGCTGGACATACGCATGTTTTATTAAGTATATCCGCGTGTATACGTGAGTTGGCTACATGAAAGTCGCGTATGTGTTTTCAAGTAAGAAAAATTAAAAATTCTTGAGTATGCCCTAAATACTGATTCACCCCCCCTCTCAGTATTTTTCCCAACAATTGGTATCAGAGCAGGTCCTTCTGCAGAAGCTTGATCACTTGATGGAGATCTGTCGCAATGGGAAGTCATGAAGGGGTAATGTCTATAAGGCCACCTCTATTCAATGGAGATAATATGTTATTCTGGAAGATATGAAAAAAAGCATATCTACAAAGTCTTGGTGCAGAAGTATGGGCAATTGTGGAAGAAGGTTATCAGTATCCAGCAAGTATTCCTACTGATGCAGTAGAAAGGAAGAAATATGAAATCAATGCTAAAGCAGTCAATGTTTTATTAGGAAGCATGTCTGAACCAGATTTTGCTAAAGTGATGAAGCTAAATTCAGCAATAGAAATATGGGACAAAATCATCCTAAGCTATGAAGGAGATACAAAGGTAAAAAGTGCAAAACTCCAAACTCTCAGAATTGAATATGAAAATTTAAGGATGCATAGTGATGAGAGTATTGCCAGTTTCTTTTTACGTCTAGATGATATTGTAAATTGTATGATAAGTTTGGGTGAAACCATAACCGATACTACTCTGGTGGAAAAAGTCTTAAGATCTTTAACCTCAAAATTTGAGTCAAAAGTATCAGCTATTGAAGAAAGGAAAGATCTACAAACTCTTACTATTGTTCAACTACATGGTATTCTGATTGCTTATGAAATGAGACAAGGAGGTCCCTCTCAAATCAAAGAAGCTACTTTTAAGGCGTGTGCAAAAGGAAAAGAAAAGGAAGTTGTCAAGGAATCAAGTTATATATAAGAAGAAGAAGAAGAAAACTTTGTGAGAAGACTCCAACTAGGTATTGGAAGATTCAAAGGTAAGCTTCCCTTCAAATGTTTTGATTGTGGAAGAGTGGGTCATTATGCTGCTAAATGTCCTTATAAAGAAAATCATGATAAAGGGAAACAATTTGAAAAGGGAAAGAGTTATTATGCAAATGAAGATAATGATGAAATGTCAAGTGAAGATGAAGAAGATTCTGACCAAGATCTGCTAGTGCTCATGGCAAAGAAGCAAAAGAAGAAGGCTACTCAAGAAAAGAAGATATCTCAGAAAACATGTGTAGCAGAAAATGAAGAAGAAGAAACATGTATTGATTGTTGTTCTTGTAATCCACTCACTTGTGCATGCAATGATGAAGATAGTGAAAGTAACAGTATAAGTCTAGAAGCAAATCTCAAGATCAATGATGAAAGTAATTTTTGGGATCAATTTAAAAGGAGGAAATCTATTCTCAAGGATGTGATCTCTAGATTGAATGAACAGATAGAAACAATGAAGGGACAGATAGAAATGTATCAAAGACTGCAGGACAAAGTAACCAATCACAGTGAAGGACTTGAAGCATAAATCATCTCTCTGAAAGTAGACCTTGAAGCATCAAATAAGAAGAATGAAGAACTTCTACAATCATTTGAAAAGGAAGGACGTGAAGAAGAAATCATCTTGCTCAAAACAGATCTGGAAAAATCAAATAAGAAGAATGAAGAACTTTTACAAATCTTTGAAGAGCAAGAAAATGGGTTGAAAGAAGAGATCTTAAATTTGAATGATCAAGTAGAAGAAGGAAAAAGGGTTGAAGAAAGCATGATGAAGCAATGCCAAAAATTGGAGGTTGAGGTAAACATTCTCAAAGGTAAATTAGAAGAAAAAGATAAACTCTTGAGGTTTCAAGATAGTACTAAGATTCTAGACAATATTCTTAGTAGTCAAAGGTGTCCTTCTGTTAAACTTGGTCTTGGTTTTCATGAAACTGTTAAAGGAGAATCTAGTTCACAAGGAAGTGCTAAAGATTCAAAGGATATAAATGCAAAGCCTGAAGTGTTGAAAGAAGCAAAAGGTCAACTGACAATCATGAACTCTCAAAAGAAATCATTCCCTCCTTTGATCAATAATGTTGAATGCTTTAAATGTCATAATTATGGGCATGTTGTAGCAAATTGCAGAAGCATATTGTTTCAGTCACAAACAAATAGATTCTATACAGAAAGGTACTCTGGGTTCTTTAAGGGATATTGTTTTTCATGCAACAAGTATGGTCATAAAGTAGCTGATTGCAATAGAAGAAAGTATAGAAAAACACATTATGATCCATATGCTTACTTTTCTGGTCATGCAAAATGTTATGCTTGTAACAAATATGGACATGTAGAAAAAGAATGCAGGATGAACAGATCTGAGAAATTGAACAATTTCCAGCACACAATAAGAAACTTCAAGCAAAGCTGGAAAAGGAAGGAAGACCGGTCAGAAACGTAGGGAATATTGACCCTACTGCAGTCATCCGCTTCTAAAGCTTATTTCTCATAATGAATGCATGAATGATGTGAGATACATTATAGAGATTAGTAATGTATCATCACAAGGGGAGCAATGTATGATGATTCTCATTATTCTGGTTATATTTATTTCTGACAGAGCATTTGATGTGAAGAAGACAGGTACAGGTGGTACAACTTTAGGGGGAAATGAAGGAATGTGAAGCTTTCAATGTTTCACTTACCATATGTGGGTTCAGTGAACTAAATCTGCGTATACACGCGAGTTACAGTGGAGACAGTCGCATATGCACTTGTGACAAGAAAATTTGTATGACAGCTGAAGATCAGGAGCACAGGTTCAGGGGGAGCATCAGTTTGACTATTAATGATTGTATTATTGGCACTGTATCTACTTATTATTCAGTTCTAAATGATGATGAAATGATACATGGTTTCTTATGATGAGAATATGAATGAGCCCTGTTTGCTTTTTGCTGAAGAGTATTCCTTGCTTTCACACATGGATGAGATAGAAGTCTTATGATTCAGAGATAAGGACAAATCATGCAGAGATTGTTGCTGATGACTTGCTGTTGAAAGTGTTCAGGATGCACAAGCTAAGGAGGAGCCTTGATCATATGGAAAAGATGCTTGGATGTACATTTTTCAGGGGGAGCATTAGACTTGCTGAGTATAATGCATTGTTGGCATTATGATGGTTCTGAAACATGATCTCTTTTGAGGTCTTCTTGGTAGTGGTCATAAAAGGTCATATTTGTAATTTGATGAAAAGGTCATGATGAGATCTATGATGTAAAATTGTAATATTCAGTCATGTAAGGACTTGTTCATTTTGTAAACCCACTTGGTTGGGTAGTTGAGTCAAAATGTGTAAACCCACTTGGTTGGGTACTTGAGTCTCTTATGTAAATCCACTTGGTTGGGTACTTGAGTCTCTTATGTAAATCCACTTGGTTGGATCATTGATGTAAGTATGAGTCCTTGGTGATAGGAAAGGTCATAGAGTCATGTACTTCATTGAAAAAATATGTTTGAACATTCAGCATGAACTCAGGGGGAGCATGATAACTTCAGTGCACATCAGATCTACATAACTCTTCTTTCTATAAGAGAAGAAAAAACCTTTTTTTGTTTTGATCCGCCCTTTGCCCTTGATGTAAAAGGGGGAGACTATCATGGTGTTTGAATGAGGAGAATATCATTATGCTTAATGTATCTATGCAATGGCCCGATCAAACAAAATCGTGGTTGCCATCAAGTCAAGAGAGGGTGTTGGAAATATGATGCAATTGTTGTCCTTAGTGGAAACCCACTTGATGAAAATAATGTACCCTGTAGTAAGTTGTCCTTGATGGAAACCTACTTGATGAGTTGCATATGATAAGCAACCTATGTCTTAAGATGTAAGAATGATGTATCTACGGATCGGTTCGGTCTTGACAGTATTTCCGATGATGCCGGAAAAATGATAAATATAATATGTCACAATGTATACGCTACTTTTGTGAAGGCAACCCGCGTATATACTCTAATTTTGTGAAGGGAACCCGCGTATACATTCAGGGTTAGCATATACGCAGTTTTTATGAGGCAAAGTTTCGTATACACGCGAATACGCATGCTCAAAGTCGCGTATGCCTTTTGCGCTCTAAAAACTATGATACCTAGGGGCATTACCATGGTATTGACCCATTTTATTGAGTGTTGGATTATCTATTTGATCCCGTCCAAGAATACCATCGGAAGTTGTGTGGTTTTGGCTAATGGTATTGATAAAGACCAAACCTATTTAAGAAGAAGAAAACCATAGTGCAAGGGCATGCATGAGTAAGGGTTGTGAATGAATAAATCTTTCTAAGGAATATCTACATGGATGAACTTTGTTCTTGATTGATAGATCTGAATCTATGATGCACCTATGAAGAAAATGATGAAGAGGGATCTCTAGATCTGAAATGTATATGTATTTTCTAGATCTGATTATGGATTTTTTGAATGCGGGAATGAGGTGAAATAATCTACGAAGTAGAGGATGAAATACGATTTGTTTATATGATACGAAAACTACACGATCTGAATTACGAATGTATACGCGGTTTGCTTGACAAAAGCGCGTGTGCTCTGTGGTCTATTTTGCAAATAGTATGGGCGAGATTTATTAGAGAATGCTGCTAGTATACGAGTTGGTCTATATGAAATCACGTACATACGCAGGTCCAGTGAAGAAAAAGCACGTATGGAATCTAGGGTTTTACCGAAGTATGTGGTATGAAATATCTAATCTGTTCTGCTGTTTTACTGCTATCTGTCAATGATGTATTCATACAGAACTGGGTTGTTTGAATGATGAATATGCTTCTGATTATGTTAATTGAAGATCAAGTTGTTGGTTGATTGCTTGATGATTCAATGAATGAATTGATGGGGTTATAAGTTTCATTTTGATAAATGTGTGGAGTGGGTCCAGTCTGAAAATCTGATGAAAAGTGGCCTACAAGATATGTTGTATGGAAGCTATTGGATCCAGTGTGAAAATTGATGAAACGTGGTCCATGGTGGTGCTGAGGGTTGTAGCCTTCAGTCAGGGAGTTGTAGCTCCCTTCCAGGTGGTGATGGCAATGAGGGTCCTGCTCCCTTCCGGAAAGGCTGGTAAACGAGCGAGGGGTTCTGGCTCACTTCCAAGAAGCGTATTAAACGAGAAGGTGGTAGCCTTACGCGGTGGAATACTGCGTCTTTTATATGGTCTGTGCCAGTACAGTGACATGGTTGTAAGATATTTTTCTCTGTAATAAAATATTGAAGGCTGAGACAACGGCGGTGGTTTTCTATGAGCTTGAGTTTTCACCTAGTCACCTAAAATCCTGGTGTTCATGTGTGTTGCTTATGTGTGATGGTTTATTCTGTTATTACTGCTCATGCTTACTGTTTATTGAACATCTAATGAATGAATGATGGAATGATATAAGTGAAGAATTATCTGCATAATAATATTGTTGGACATACGCATGTTTTATTAAGTATATCTGCATGTATATGCGAGTTGGCTATATGAAAGTCGCGTATGTGTTTTCAAGTAAGAAAAAGTAAAAAGTCTTGAGTATGCCCTAAATACTGATTCACCCCCCCCTCTCAGTATTTTTCCCAACATCAAGAGTTCAGTGGCCCCCCACCCAAGAGGGGAGGTACCTAAATAGGAGTAAACTGCCCCTAGGCATGGACGAAACCATAGATTTTCCACTCAATGGTGGAACTCTAGTAATTGTAGATGGTGAGAAGGGGGTATAGGATCCTATCGAAATAATCATCAAACCAATAGTGCCTGTAGGTCAAACAATAGGTTGAGACGTGGCAACCACATTCAAGATGAATGTGCTGAAAGATGGGGTGATGCTCGTTGACCAAAAGGGATCTGGAAACTCCTGAAACAAGGCTTCCCAAAGTGGTATACCCATGTGGAAGTGGAGATGCAACTTGACTAAAGGGTATTTCGGTTCCATTTCCTGAATATTGAGGTGTGGGGCCAAAAATTTCGCCTTTAGGAGGAAACAAAGATGAAGTGACTTACAGAATGTATGTGTAAGTTGTTTCTTGTAGAGTATTCTGAGGAGCACTCACGAATGGGACCATCAACATTGGATGCCATTTTGTCAGGAAATAACTGACGGACAATAGAGTGAGATGATACTAGATAAGTAGAAAGGGGAACACTGGGTTGATCAAAAGGAATATAAGCCTGTTGAGGCGAGACTACAACCAGATAAAAGAGAATATTCTCAGGAAAGACCATAAACTATGCAGACATTTCAGGGCTTTCTAGCTAAGAATCTTCCGATGTTGTCCAAGGAGAATTGTCAAGCAATACCTTGAACTTCAACCCCAATTTTGGCACCTTGAACTTCAAGGGGTCCAACTGGAAACTGGGGCACCTCAGGAGGAGGCTCTTGAGATCCTTAAGAGGAGGGACGAGGTGAATACAATGATTCAACCACGATGACCTTTGAGGACAAGATCAAGGAAGGAAGAGGTGAAAATATTAAAATTTACAATTTACCAAGCGATGATGAGGCCAAAGAACTGCACAGGTAAGATGTTTTTATGGGAAGTTGTTTTTAGAATTAAACAAAAAATAAATAAAAAAGGGATGTACTAGGCATAAAGATTTACCAAGAATTCGTGGAATGCAATATACACCTTGGTGATAAATGATAGAAAAAATTACTAAGGATTTAACATACTAGAGCCAATCTCCGCGAATGCTATGTTCAGTGTATCATGTTTACAAGGCAGTCGAATCAGTATACCTATGGTAGGCTTGCAACCTACTGGTGTCTCCCAAAATATACGTGACAGTACGTGGGAGCCCAGTTCATAGTAGTGCTATCTAATGCGTAACCGTTCGATGAGAGAACCCCAAATATACTTATCATACATCAATATACTTCCATACGTGGGACGGGATATCACCCCCAGATTGTAACGCAAACCGTTAGCGACAACTCCTACATTTAACAACACCGGAATACGTCTCTAGCCTAAACCTCTAAAAATTCTCGTTAGTTCCAAATGCTCCTTAAGGTAAATTGGGTAAATTTTAAAGTTGATATTGAGCTAAGTTTAATTTTTTGGCTCAAAATCGATGTCACCTAAATCCTACAATGCACGCTAAATGCAAAAGGAAAATATTTCCATTTTAATGAAGTCTAACCTATTGAGGGAAGAGAATGCAAACAAAAGTGCAACTTGTGTAGCAAATAATGATGCCCCCCAAACTAGTTCAAAACTATGAAATGCAAATTTTCAAATCAAATTCAATTTCCCCAAAAGGTAACTTATTGAAAAAATGAAAACATTTCTCTTTTCCACTAATATGAAAAGACTGAAAACATTTTTTCTTTTACTTTTTACTTTGAAATGCAATCAAAAGTAAAATGAACGAAATGAATGAAGAAATGCAAAAAAAAAAAAAAAAACACTTTTCACTTTTCTTTCAATCAAACGGAAATCAAAATCACTTCAAAAATACATGAATGGAATACTTTCACTCTTTTTCAAAACGATAAAGACAAACCAAATCAAAGAACTAAAATGAAAATCACTTGCATTTTTCTTTTGAATTTGGAAAAAGACACACTCTTCTAAACTCGTAAGTCAAAAAATTTGTAATCTTATGTTTGATGCTAAATTGAAGGTGAGATCAAAATGCAATGATGACCAATGCATGTGAAAAAAAACTTCAAATCAAGTTAGAAGCAATGCAGAAAAAGGCATTTGAAATGGTTGAAAAAGGATTATAAATCAAAGACTATCAATTCCTTGATGACAAGAGAAAGTGACCAATGGAAGGTAATGGACCTAGATAACCTAGAAAATCCTTTAATTCCACAAGCAAGTCAAAGAAGATAAAAAAATCATTCAAACAAAAAAAAAAGTCAAACACAGAGGCAAGAGGTAATTGAGACTCGACAGACATTATTCAGGGGCCAGGGCACACTAGAAAAATAAGGGGAAACCCCAAATTTTCCTAGGTCTGAGATCAACGCTTCTGTGATGAGAAGAAGGGTGCTGAAAGACAAATCAGCCAGTAGGAGAATTTTTAGGTCTAAAATGGACCTCCTAAGGAAATTATAAAATAATAGTGGAAATAATAAAATAATATTAGATTACATCATCAAATTTTAGAGGGAAAAAAGAAAAAAACTACTTTTTAAACTCCTATTTTCAACTTATCTCCCTATGGATTTACTGAAATTTCAAGCGGGAACAGTCGTTGGATGCAAAATTTAATTCCTTATCAAAATAGTACCCATGTTGCATACTTTCAATGGACCCTACTACACAAAAAATGAGAAATACATTAAAAGCATGATTGCAATCACATTTTTTCATGTATTTCTCATTTTCACGTAGACTTCTCCATCGAAAGTATGCAACATGGGTACTCCTTGGATGAGGAATTAAATTTTGCATCCAACAAGTACTCCCACTTGAAATTTGAGTAAAAACTTAGGGAAATATGCTTAAAATACAAGTTGAAAAAGTAGTTTTATTATTTTTTAATCTTTTTACCTTTTTACCCCAAAAATGGTGAATCATCCCCCATGGTTGAAATCATCATCTTGAATCATATTGGTTCTTATAAAGTTTATTTTGTTTGTACATTTTTCTTAGGAGGCCCATTTTAGACCTCAAAAGTTCTCTAATGGTGCCTGTGCTATCTAGAACAATGCTGGCAACACTATTGTGAAAATAGAAAACACGTTGGGCACTAAAAACAAGGAAAAAAAAAAGTGTTTCACACCAAAACTAGACCTAACACAGTGAAATGATTATCAAATCCTATGCAAACAAACAGAGACCTAAGAAAACTAACAGAGACCTAAGAAAACTTATATTTCAATGATTGGTCAAACTGATAAGAGATCAGTTCAGGAACGGAAGGCTAAGAGGCTACTGTGAAAACATAAAATGCGCTTGACTTGCCAATTCTGTTGTGAAGATAAACCCCCTCTGCAGACATAGGCGATCTTTCTAGCCCTAGAGTGGGTCTATCAACTTGAGATACTTTCTAATGTGAAGCTTTCTTATCTAATATTAAAAATGCGACAATAAAGGAGATAGAGGTACCTTTTATTGATGCTATGTTCGACTCGTTGATGATGGCCTTGATGCACGATCCTCTTAGGCTCACTCCTTGCTACTGGTGGCACATGAATAGGTCCTATGGATGATCAAGAGGCAACAACAAACATAATCCAATACATAATAATCATTAAACATTAGCTATATAGAAAATCAAGGAGTAGTAGAATATTTGCACACATGATTAAAAAAATATAGAAAGAAAAAATCAGATGTTTATTAATGAATATAAAAGGGAGAGCTTACAACCTGGGCCTTGATGTTGGAGGCCCCCCTTTGGTGAAAATATGAGTCCTTCACCGAAGCTCCAAAGCATTCCTTCTCCTGAACAACTTAGGCATGATCACAATGAAAGAATGTAAAGGGAACGAGAGTTGAGACCAACCCAACAATGACCAAGTAATAGTGGAATGATGGGGACCAATTTATAGGAAGGGAGAAGAGGTTAGGAGCCCATGAAAGGAGGATGCAGGTCCAATTTCTAAGGGATAAACCCCCATGGATGAGATCAAATCTCTAAAATAAGAGAACTCAACCATATCACCACTGTTTAACAACCAACTCGCCAACCTGGAACTTCTAGAGGTCAAAGCTTCTCCTCCATTTGAGGAAACACTGGCAGAAAGGGATTAACGCAACTTTCCAGGAAATAAGGGCGCTAACAGCGCTAGGCCAAAATTGTCAATTTTTCATTAATACAGGCTGGAAACTAGGAAACACGTTGATCTTGAAAAGTAGGGTTTTGACCAAGTTCCTTCAGTAATATTCCAAGGTATTTTTATTTGAGTCTTCAGGGGATGTATTTACATATTTTTCCATGGTGGAAACATTGCACAGGGTCTGTCACGGGGCATTTCAGGACCAGGGATGGGAAGTGAGCATGGTGACAAATTACTGTGTAACAACTACCTCCTTGACAGTTCTCAAATAATCATCAATAATATATAAAGCGAAAAAAATGCAAATAGACTATACCTTTATGTCTTCATTCTTTCTTGAACTGATGTTCTCAAAGCTAGAGTTTGAGACTCTTCCTCTTCCGATTCTTGTTCTACTGTAGAGTCTGATTCTTCCTCCTTTAGATAAAACTCTATCTTCTCAGGTTCCTTTTGTAGGAATTCATGTTTAATAACATATTTCACCTATCTAAAAACCACATCTTAGCTGTACACAACCTTCCTTGTCTATGGGTTTTAAATCTTATAACATTTTAAACCATCCTTATACCCAATAAAGATACACCTTTCAGATTTAATATCCAACTTGGTTCTTTTCTCCTTTGGAACACGTACATATGCATAAAAGACAAATACCCTCAGATGTGAAAGAGATGGTTTTTTACCAGTCCATACCTCATGTGGAGTCTTATACTCCAATTTTGATGAAAGTGATCTATTAACCAAGTAACATGCAGCCTCCACCGCTTCTTCCCATAGTTCCTGTCCTAACCCGACACCACTAAACATGCTTCTTGCCTTTTCGATCTATGTCTTGTTCATTCTTTTGGAAACTCTGTTGTTACACAGCAATTTTTCACTGTCCCTGCAATTCCCCATCCCGCACAATTGGAGGGCTCATTTCGTGACCTGTGAGCAGTGACATAACTTGAAAATACTTTCATGGCATTCCCCTAAACATGTACTCTCATTTCCCTGAAGACTACTCCTTGTGAAAAACCCTAAAAACAACCCTTTTTGCATTGGCGCGGGTAGCCAGTTCATTACCCGCACCAATAGGGGAAATCCTTCAAAGAGGGCGCGCCAATTGGCGCTCTGTCCCAGAATCGCACTCGCGCCAGCCATTTTAAGGAGTGTTTTTTAAAAGTAAATGGCGGAAGTTTCATCCTAACTGATCCAAGAACTGGTATCTAATTTGAGTTGGGAGGTTTGGCTCCAGATCTCCATGTAGAGGAAGTGGTTTGCCACCTCTCATGGAAGCTTCCTTGAGGATAGGGCCAATCCCATGATTATAGGGATCCCAACTCCCCTTCCTCCATCTATAAAAGCTTGCTCATCCCATTTGCAAGCTAATCTACAAGTTCCCAAGAGCCTAATGCTGCAAGAGCCTTGATCCATTCCCTTAAGGCCAAATCCAAGCAAGGAGATTATTGTTGAGACATCCGGAGAGAGAGGCTTGTCCCATCCCTGACAAGCTTTATCGAGACACGTTCTGCTGACGACCCTCCGAAGGAGAATTTAGTGTCAGAGCTATGGTTGTATTCTTCTTTTGATTAATCAATGATAAGCGACTATTGGTTATGGTTCCACTCTTGTTCTTGATGATGATCATGAGTTATGTCTTCTCTGATTGACATATAGTTGCATATACTGGATTTTACACTTGCGTTTGTTTTGTTTCTTGCGTGTGCAGGTGTCCGATCATGAAGATCGTGGGGATTATGATCTACCAGAGGTAAGGAATGGGAGCGCTACCTTCTCTACAAGTGACAATGTTGGATTCCAGGTAAGCCTTCATCGCTAGTTGGTTTATCTGCAATTAGGAACCTGCACTACAGCGTGAATGATTTTTGCTAGACCCGGTCTGGGCTAGTAGGGATCGCCTCTGTCCGCAGAGGGGATTTACCTCTACAAAAAATTGGCGACTCCACTGGGGAATTGTTGGCTTGTTGTTGTTCTACTTTGTAAGCTACAGACGGATCCTGAAGTTAGCTAGATAGCCTTCGAAACACTTTTTCTTTGCATTAGCGAAGTAGATCAACACTGCTTCAGTCAATCTCCGGTTTAGTTTATGAACTGAACGCTTGGAGTGTCGTCTTGTCTTTTCGGTTGATTCTTGACCTTGCTTGCTTGGTCAGCTCTTTTTGGTTTGTTTTTCTGTTTGTTTGGCTTTTTTTTGGCCTTGTCATCACTGGTCTGTGTCTGGAATGCTCTTTTTTATTTTTTCCCATAGTTAACTCGACTGGCGTGCTTTTCAGCTTGACAGTCACGCCCATTGGAACAGGTTGCTTGTGTATCACCCATGCCAATTCCATTCTGGCGCTAATTTCAGCCTCACAGTCGCACCAATCTTGTGAGGTATTAGGGTTTTCTGTGTTTTGAGCCTTCTGAGACTGATATATGACTTTGGCCTTGTTTTTTCGCTTGTTTGAGTGTTTTGGAGCCTTGTTTGACTGGCTATGACCTTCGTCCTTTGGTTGTTTGCCCGTTTCCATCGATTTCAATTTCTGGCCCTAGGGCATCTAGGTCCTCTTGTGTGTCGAACCTCCCTTGGGAGTTTTGGGTTTCTATTGGTTCAATCGACTTTGTGATTGCTTCTCTGCATTCGTTTGGTGGTTGTCTCGCTTTGAGCCTAGATTACATGGTTCATTTGAGTCTTGAAGATTCTACTTGAAGTGGTGAGTCTGGTCTTGGTTGGGAGAAATTCTTTGTTTTTTCATTTTCAGTCGTTGGCGCTTGTTGTCAGTTAGCAACCCGCGCCAATTAGGCATTGGCGCTAGTTGTCAGTGAGCAAGTCGCGCCAGTTGGCGCTAGTTGTCAATGACAAAGTCGGGCCAATTTCAGGGTGTATGAAAATTGAGATTTTTTCCCTAAATCCTTCACCAGTGTGACTTTCCCTTCCGGTATTTTCCTTATATGAGCATAGATTACATTGCTCATTGTTTGGAATGTCTTCTTTCCATGATTGCTTGATGTAAAAGGGAATGAATGCCTTGTTTTAATCATACTTTGGAAGTCCTTTTTGTGCTTGACCTCATTTGTCTTGTAGCCTTTTGAGGAATTTTGTTACAAAGTGTTTGAAACAACGATTGCATTCTTAGTGTTTGTTTACATCTCTTTTTCATTCATCTAGGAGATTTGCGTTCTTTTAGAATTCGTCTCATAGTTTTCTTTTCGTTAAAATGCATTAGATCACATTGCATTGAAAAGTATATTTTTTGAGATCCATCATTGAACTTAGATTACATTGTTTAATGATTGAAAGCTAAAATTCGCATTGATTGCATTCTCTTTCATTAAAAGCATGCATTAAGTAGATTCTCATTTCATCGAAAAATGCATTGAGTGCATTCTTATCATTTGAAAAGAAAATGCAAATTGTGCATAGATTACAAATTTCATAGTTTTCGAAAAAGAGGATTTTGCATAGATTACATTGCATTATTCGCATCGTTGAATGTTTGAAATTACTTTAGGATAGTGAAAGTCATCTAGTTTGGAAAGTTTTCTTTTGCAGTGTTTTTGTTTGTTGCATCATTGTTTGAAACTCTTCCCTTAACAAGATAGCATTCATCGAATTGAAAAGTTTTCTTTTCTCATATAGCTGCATATAGGAGATTGTCATATGACACTCGCTAGGGCCTGAAAATTGAAACATAATTGAAGATAAACATTAAAATTTATTCAATTTACACTAAGGCAGCATTGAAACATTAACGAAATATTTAGAGGTCTAGGTTAGAGACGTGTTCCGACGTCTTTAAACCTGGTAGTTGTCGTTCGCCTTTTGGCTTTAGACAGCACTAGTATGGACTTGTGCTCCCCGTACCATCGCGTATATAAAGGGAGACCCCACTAGGTTGCCATCCTTTATCCATAGGAAGCCGAGTCTGTCGCCCTATACCCGTGATACACCAGACACAACATTTGGGGAGATTGCCTCCACGTATGTTAAGTCCTTGGTTGATTTCTCCTTCATTTTTGGAACCAAGGTGTATATTGCAGTTCAAGGTTATTTGGTACACCCTTTGCCTAATATTCCTAAGCAGTCATTTTGATCTTATCTGACTCTTTAAATTTGAAAATATCACCAAGCGCTTGTCCTTTCACGCTTGCTTCAAATCTGAAAGAGATAGAGTCACCTTTCATCCGTTTCTTGACTCTTAAAACATGAAAACGGTGAAGTTTCTAAGTTTCAATGTGGTAAAATAAATCACCTACGATGACACGCCCTGTTAGAATTTGCTTGTTGGCCGTTTGATTGTGTGCCTTGGTTTTTAGCCCGTGTGCAGTTTTGAGTTGTTGATGGCAACTTTTTCGGAGTTCACCAACCAAGGAATCCCCTCCGATGGGAATCCAGGTCCTTTTCCTCCTTTTGGAAATGTCGGTGATCCTTATATGGCAACGTTGTCCCTTCTTGGGTTCACTGTTGGGTTGCCTGTTTGGTTGTTTTCAACCTCTGTGGTCCCAAATGTCTCAACTACTGTTCAATCAGTTCCTTCGCCTGAACAACATCATGTTGATTCTAAGGTGGACCTCTCCCCTTCTTCGCCTGTTTCTGCGTCCTCCTCTTCTACTTCACCTGGTGAAAGTCTGGATTCGAGTAACCAGGTGGCTAAGAAGAAGAAGAAGAAGGCAAAGAAGAAGAAGTCCAATAAGAGAGAGGCTAAGGCTGTAGGTATTGCTTCTGAAACACCTCCTCTTGATAAACCTCCCAACCCTCCACGGAAAGTCAAGTTCCCTTGCATGTTGTGCATAGGAGACCATCTTCTTCGAGATTACCCTAGCATTCCCAAGGTGCTTGGAGCATGGTCCAACGGTCGCCCGCCATTGCCTTTAGCTTCCGGGAGTCACATTGGAGGCACTTCTTCAACTGGTGTTGGTAAGACTCCTAAGAAGCAGGGTAAGATTACCAATCCCTGTAAATTGTGTGAAGGGCACCATACCATTCACCTTTGTCCATATATGGATGAAGCCAAGCAAGTTTTGGACAACTCGACTACTTCTGCACCATGCCTTCCGACTGGTTACAAGCAGCTTTCTTTGAGTCCTCCACCAGTTGATCCTATGATTGGTCAAGAGTCATCCTTGGTCGATCCCGCTCCCTCGGAAATTAAAATTCAGGAATCCATCCCCAAACAACCATTGGTCGTGGGATCGGTTGAACTGGCCCCATCTGCGGTGCACCAGGTCTTTTCTGTTGAGAGTGGACCTCACATCCCTCAGGTTCTTATTGTTTCTTCAGATTATTCGGACTTGGAGAAAGATTCTCCTGTCCCTACACCTCAAGAACATGCTCCTCCACCTCCCATGATGGAGGTCCTAGAGCATACTCCTCCCGCCTTCGAGATGGAGGTCCTGGAGGATGCTCCTTCTTCTTCTGTAACACCAGGGGAAGACCATCTCGGTTTGATGGTAGCCCCTCCGAGTAGTTTGGTCACTTCCTTTGATTGGAATCGGTTTTCGAGATACCGCCTTCTGTCTTATGTGCCTTTCGAGATAACGGTACAGGCCTTTGGTCTGGTTGTACCCAGCACCATTATAGACGAAGGTGCGTCTGTTAGTATTTTATCCTCAACTACTTGGAAAGCTTTCAGTTCGTTGCTGCTTGTGCCTGTTACGCAGAATCTGTTTGATTTTAATAGAAGAACGAGTCAACCATTAGGGATCCTTCCAAGGTTACCTGTTACATTGGGAGGTAAAACCATCCATATGGACGTGATGGTTGTTCCAGGCCCCTTGGATTTCAATCTGCTCTTGGGGTGCGATTACAACTATGCCATGGGAGCGCTTGTCTCCTCCCTCTTTCGTGTGGTCTGTTTTCCACATGAAGGACGGATCGTGACCATTTATCAACTTTAGTTCTTTGGTCCTGATGTGGCAGCTGGCTCGCCATCATCCTTTCCTGGTTTTTATCCACCCATTGTATCTGCCCCACCGCAGGTCAACTATGTGGCTACCTATCCTGTGCATGTGCTCAGTGATGATGCCATTGTGCATAGTGTGCTGGGGGCATTGGGTCCTGATTTCCGAGATGTTTTCCTTCCATCGGGAGTGGAAATCTTGGAAGCGATGACTTCTTGTTCATTATAACAAGCTGGTCAGAGCAGAGTTCGTTTTCTTGTGTCAAGCTCCTTAAAAAATGAAACAAGGCAGTCGGAGCACAATTCGTTTTCTTGTGTCAAGCTCCTTAAAAAATGAAACAAGCTGGGGAGCAGAGTTCCTTATCTTGTGCCAAGCTCCTTAAACCACGAAAAAAGGTGTCTGAGGATAGTTCTTTTAATGTGTCAACCTCGTTAAAACAATGAAACACTTTCTTGTTCAATTCGAGTCTTTAATAAGATCTCGTAAAATCCCAGTTGAGTCTTCCTCTTGATCTCGTAAATTAAACCTTCACTCCATCTACCTCTCATATGAACTGAAGCTTGGGGGGCATGCACCTCAAATTGAGTCACCATGCTGGGGGCATGCTTACTTTTTCAGGCATAGTTTGTTTCCGTTTCAAGCTTGTGTAAAAATGAAACCGGTTTCAAGCATAGTTTATCTTTGTTTCAAGCTTGTGTAAAAATGAAACCAACTTCAAGCAGAGTTTCCTGATTTCAAGCTTGTGTAAAAATGAAACCTTTCCCATTTTACCTTCTGTGATTGCCATTTTATCAGCCCGTTTTGTCAGATGAGCCTTGGTTTTCTCACTCCATCATCACTTTCTGCTTGGTCGATCATATGCCTTCACTTGGTTGTTTTACCCGTTTCTGAGGAACCGCTGCGATGAGTGGTCTTTGTTAGCCAGCCTCTTGACCTTTATCTTGTTCTGAGCAGTTCCACCGTTACCAGAACCAGTAGCTACCCTTTATACCACTCGTTCCTCCAGGAGGAGTCATCTTTCAGTACTTTTCTGACTCTCTAAACATGAAAATATTGCCAAGGCCCTTGTCATTTCGATCTCGTTAAAGTGGCTGTGAAACAACATCTACCCAGTATACGTTTACCCCTTTTTCGGGCTAGGATAGATTATTTACGAAAAAGGAATACCCTAGCCTATCGCGACTAGGAGGTTTTCTCAAACATAGTTTTCTACCTTTTCGGATCTGAGGAACTATTTACGAAAAGGGACTGTTGGAGTTTACTTTTCTGCTGTCTTTTCAAACTCTCTAAACATGAAAAGACTCCTAGTTCTCCCTTTGTCAGACTCGTTAAACCTGAATGACATCGGAAATTGTCAACCATGATGTTATTCGAGTTTCTCCTTCCTAGGGCTCGTTAAATGTACTAGGTTGGGTTCGTCCGAAGGACAGACTTATATGACAAGCATATGGTATCCTCTTCAAGCTTGTGTAAAAATAAAGAGGCACTCACCAGAAATGGTGGGGAAAAATGGAACTAGCATCATTGTCGTGTCGGCAGTATGTCGCTCTTGAACATGGCGCTTGTCTGCATTTGTGTTGGGTTGGGGATATCTCATCTCGTTTTTCCACTTGCCTCCGTGGGTTTGGGTGATCCTTTTTGACCTCTCATTTTCTCTTTGCCTCGTCATCATGACCTCTGATCTATTGATGTCAAATACTGCCAAACTCACTGTCATGCCATTTATATGTTCAAGAGAAGTTGACCTTTGCAGATTCCAACCTTCCTCTGATTCTCATATGATCTTGATTCACAAAGACATTATGTTCCTCTGTCTCATGTCGATGATGTGGGAAACACTATGGCCCACCTTCGATCAAGGTCACTTCCTGTCTACTTCAGCTCATTATCCAGGAAGCTGATCTAGAGACTCCCTTCTGGTACCTTGGAGCCTGCATGCCTCAATGGCAGGTTCTTCACATTCGACGTGAGGTTTTCATCATTGGCCTCCGATCGAGTGATTCTGCAAGTGTTTGACGTCAGCGCATTGTTCACATGCTGTAGATTGTACCTGTAGTACCTTGAGGACCATTGGCATTAATGGTGGTACCTCTCGCGTATGTTAACAACTTTCATCACTGGCTGGTAATCAGATGATGTTCTTACATGTTCGACTTCAGCTCATATATTCGCATGCTTGAAATTGTACTTTGTTCGGGTCGAGATGGAGCGCAAGACCCTGGATTCTGCTTGTTATAATCCAGGCTGCGATTTTGTGGATTCCTATGATTGGTTACATGACTTACTGATTGGATGGCTGCGACCATACCTGAGTCTATTTACCAATCCTTACTGGATGGCTGCGTCCATGCCTCGGATCTGGATTATTACATACTCTGTTATGGATGGCTGCGCCCATACCATGTATATATCATGTATTTGAGATATCAGTTTTACTCCTCTACGCAGGTTTTTCGACGGTGGTGTTTTCAGTTGGACACGTTCTCGTAAAGCATTTCACCCCTCTCTCTCTCTCAGGCCTCATGCTTTAGGGGGCATCTGTTACACAACAATTTTTCATTGTCCCTACAATTCCCCATCCCGCACAATTGGAGGGCTCATTTCGTGACCTATGAGTAGTGACATAACTTGAAAATACTTTCATGGCATTCCCCTAAACATGTACTCTCATTGCCCTGAAGACAATTCCTTGTGAAAAACCCTAAAAACACCCCTTTTTGCATTGGCGCGGGTAGCCAATTCATTACCTGTGCCAATAGGGGAAATCCTTCAAAGAGGGTGCACCAATTGGCGCTCTGTCCTAGAGTCGCACTCGCGCCAGCCATTTTAAGGAGTGTTTAAAAAAAATAAATGGCGGAAGTTTCGTCCTAACTGATCCAGGAACTGGTATCTAATTTGAGTTGGGAGGTCTGGCTCTGGATCTCCATGTAGAGGAAGTGGTTTTCCACCTCTCATGGAAGCTTCCTTGAGGATAGGGCCAATCCCATGATTATAGGGATCCCAAATCCCCTTCCTCCATCTATAAAAGCTTGCTCATCCCATTTGCAAGCTAATCTCCAAGTTCCCAAGAGCCTAATGCTGCAAGAGCCTTGATCCATTCCCTTAAGGCCAAATCCAAGCAAGGAGATTATTGTCGAGACATCTGGAGAGAGAGGCTTGTCCCATCCCTGACAGGATTTATCGAGACACGTTCTGCTGACGACCCTCCGAAGGAGAATTCAGCATTAGAGCTATGGTTGTATTCTTCTTTTGATTAATCAATGATAAGCGACTATTGGTTATGGTTCCACTCTTGTTCTTGATGATGATCATGAGTTATGTCTTCTCTTACTGACATATAGTTGCATATACTGGATTTTACGCTTGCGTTTGTTTTGTTTATTGCATGTGCAGGTGTCCGATCACGGAGATCGTGGGGATTGTGATCTGCCAGAGCTAAGGAACGGGAGCGCTACCTTCTCTACGAGCGACAACGTTGGATTCCAGGTAAGCCTTCATTGCTAGTTGGTTTATCTGCAATTAGGAACCTGCACTATAGCGTGAACGATTATTGCTAGACCCGGTCTAGGCTAGTAGGGACCGCCTCTGTCCGCAGAGGGGATTTACCTCCACAACATCTGTTTTTCTGAGGTGTGTATGGAGTAGTCTTCTTTCGTTATATACCACACTTCTTACAAAAATATTCAAATTCCTTCTTGCAGAACTCTCCATCATTATTTTTCCTTAACACCTTTATCTACTTCTCTATCTGGCTTTCCACTAGAGCCTTAAATTATTTAAACCTATAAAAGACTTCAGATTTATTCTCGAGGAAATATTTAAATGTATTCCTTAAGAAGTCATTTATAAATGATACATAATACATATATTTCCTAGTGATGAATCGAAACAGGTCCAAATACATCACTGTTCACAAGCTCTAATATTCCTTTCTCCCTCTTAGCACCAGTGGGGAAACTTACCTGATTCTGCTTCCCATATACACAATGTTCACAAAAATCAAAATACAGAGAGAAATTAGACATACCTTCTACCATACCATTACCATGTAGTATTCGAAGGCCTTTCTCTCCAATATGTCCAAGCCTTTGATGCCACAACATAATATTTTATCTAGAGACCACAAGGTTTTCAGCTCCACTTTCGGGAACCATAGAACTGTTGCACCCATCAATAACGATGCTACCTAGAAGCTTGTACAAATTTTAAATCCAAACTCCCCGAACCATCTTGTAGGTATCCTTATCGAACACTATTTTTACACTTGCATCATCCATATTTCTTACATAATTCATATTTCTCGCTAGTGCAAGAATATGAAAAAAATGAGGAAGTGTTATAATCCTTCCACCTTGAAACTTCAGCTTGAATTTTTAGCATCCAATGATTATGGAATTCCTATGATCCCCTAGGAAGACATCACCACCATCATATTTCTCATATTCGCAACACCACTCCATATGGGGAGTGAAGTGAAAGTATGCACCTGAGTCAATCAACCATTCCTCATGATATACATGTGTAATTGAAGAAGAATCCAAGTCCACATCCCCGGCTTCATCTGAGGTGGTTTTTGCCTCTTTATAAGGAGAATCATCATATCCCTTTAATTTCTCAGGAGATTTAGATCTACAGTCCTTTTTGAAGTGCCCTTCCTTTCTGCATTTCCAACACACCTTTACAAGTTTTCATGGAGATTTAGATCTCCCTCTAGATTTAGATCTCCCACTCAAGGACTTATTTTTTTTTATGTTCTAGGACCATCCTCGTATAGACAAGGAATCTCCATTGTGGCCCTCCATATTTTTCTGTCTCATCTCCTTCGACAACACGAATGAGACTATTTCATCAAACTTCAAGGTAGTTGCATTTCTACCTATTGCAACAACCAAACTATCCCATTAATCTGGTAGAGAACACAAAAAAATGATGCACTTATCTTCATATAAAATTTTAATGTCAATATATAACAACTGGATTACCACAATATTAAAGGCGTTCATATGTTGTGTCACCGAGTCTCCATCCTTCATCCTCAGGTTATACAACTTTTTCCGTAGGAACAATTTGTTCGCTAGATACTTAGATTGGTACAAAGTCCCTAACATATCCCACAAAGCCTTCACTGTATGTTACCCAATAATTTGTCACTCTGCTCACTTCCTGTCCATGATCCTGAAGTCCCTTGTGATAGATCCTGTGCAATATATCCACATGGGAAAAATACACAAAGATATCCCCTGAAGGATCAAAGAAAGCTGCCTTGAAATATCACTAGAGAAACTTGGTCAAAAGCCTAAATTTATAGGTTAGCGCACTTATCTAGTGGCCTGCCCATGCTGATGGTAGGTTGACAGTTCCAGCCTAGCGCTGTTAGCACCCTTTTTTATGGGAAAACCATGCTGATCCCTTTTTGGTAGTATTTCCCCAAATGAAGGAGAAGCTTCGACCTCTAGAAGTTCCAGGGCGGCGAGTTGGTTGTTATTCGGTGGTGATAGGGTTGAGCTCTCTGATTTTAGAGCTTTGATCTTATCAATGGGGGATTGTCCCTTAGAAAGTGGGCCTTTTACCTCCTTTCATGGACTCCCAACATCTTCTCCCTTCCTATAAATTGATCCCCATCCTTCCACTATTGGCTGGTCATGGTTGGGCTTGCCTGATCATTCATTCCCTTTACACTCCCTTATTGTGATAATGCCTAAGGTATTCGGGAGAACGAATGCTCTAGAGCTTCAGTGAAGGACTCATACATCACCAAAGGGAGGCCTTCGACATCAAGGCCCGGGTCGTAAGCTCTCTCTTTTCTATTCATTAATAAAACATCTGATGTTTACTTTCTATATTTTTCTAATCATTTGCGCAAATATTCTAATGTTCCTTGATCCATTAGATAACCGATATTCAATATATGTTTTTTATTGGATTACGTTTGCTATTGTCTCTTGATATCCTGTAGGTAATCGTACACCACTATTAGCGAGGAGCGAGCCCGAGGGATTGTGGATCAAGGCCATCATTAAAGGACTCGAGCACAACATCAGGAAGAGGTAGGACTATTCCCTTTCTCATCTTGTTTTGGATATTAGCTAAGAAAGCATGTATTGGAAAGTCTCACAAGTTGCTAGACCCACTCTAGGGCTAGAGAGATTGCCTCTGTCTGCAGAGGGGATTTATATTAACAACAGAATTGGTGACTCCGTTGGGGAGCTTTAGCCTCTTAGCCTTCCTTTACCAGGTTAATCTCTGATTAGTTTGACCGATCATCGAGATCTAAGTCTCCTTTGGTATCTATAGGTTTTCATAAGGTTTGATAGTTAATCCAGTGTGTCAGGTATAGTTTTGGTGTGATTTTTTTTTTCTTTTTCCTTGTTTTTAACACTCAACGTGTTTTCTATTCTCATAGTAGCACTGACAGGGCTGTTTGATACAAAAAAACCATGATGATATACCTTTCAACACCCTTTTTCTCACCACAGAAGCTCTTATATCAAATCTAGGAAAAGTTAGGGTTTCCTCTTACATTTCCAGTGTGTCATGACCCCTGAAGAAAATCTGTCAAGTCTAAATGACCTCCTACCTTTATGATTAGCTTGTTTGTGTTGTTTGAATGGTTGGTTTTGCTTCTTTGACTTGCTTGTGAATTAGAGTGAAGTTTAAGATGTTTTCTAGGTCTTCTAGGTCAATTACCCTTCGTTGGTCACTTCTTCTTGTTGTCAAATAATTAATAGGATTTGCTTTAGACTTCTATTCTAGTTAGTTCAAACTCCTTTGTGCATTTCCTCTGGTTTGTTTTTGAAGTTGTTTTCCATTGCACTAGTTATCGTTTCAATTAGAAAGCACCTTCAATTTAATGTCAAACATAAGATCACAATTTGTTTGATTTTCAAGTTTAGGATAATGTGTCTGCTTTAGTTACCGAATTCAAAAGAGTAAAGTGAAAGTTATTTTCATCTTGAAGTTTGGATTTGGTTTGTTCATTTTGAAAAAGAGTGAAAGTGATTTTCATTCATGCATTTTTTTGAAGCGATCTTGTTTTCCATTCGATAGAAAGAAAAGTGAAAATTATTATTTTGCATTTCTTTGTTTGTTTGGTTGTTTTTACTTTAGTTCACTGATTGCATTTCTATTTTGATCTTTCGAAGTAAAAGAAAAGAAAAAAATTCTATGCATCTTAGTGAAAAGAGAATAAATTTCATTTTTCAATAGTTTTTGTTTTGGGGAATAGTGAAAGTGAATTCGATCTTTAAAAACAACATTTCAGTAGTTTTGAACCAATTGGGGGGCATCATTGTTTTTTGAATTTATTGCACTCTTATTTGTGTTTTTCCCTCATTAGTTTAGAATTCATCGAAATTGAATGAATCTCTTTTAGAATTTAGCTACATTATAGAATACTCCACAACTGCCAAAGGTGGAAGAAAACCAATGAAATTTGCAACCAAACTCATTCTTCTACGCTTCTGGAAGGTAGTGCAACGTTTTTTCCGTAGCACAACGTTTCTGCCACTGCGCAAATTTTCTGCCACTACGCTACACTTCTGCCAAAGACGCTACGATTTTGGGTTTTAGCCTCAAAATCAATCATTCAATCTTCAAAACAAGTGCACAAATATTAATAGGCCTCTTAATCGTTAAGTGGACACTCTCAATACCTCTCTCAAGACAATTCATCAACATATGAGTGGATTCCTTCCTAAGGGTTTTGCTCCACTATGTTTTTATTGCCTTTCATCCTTGTTTGGTTTCAATTATTTAAACCTTAATCCAACAATTTAAGACCTTCACATATATACCACATACCCTATCCTAACACTCCTTATCACTCACAACCATATTTACCATTATTTTCATCAAAACCTTAATTTCCCACTACATTTCCACATGAAAACTAGGAAATCCCTATGTTTTCACATTTGGTCAATCTCCTCATACCCATTTCAAGAAATTTCACCTGTAGCTTAAAGCTAACACATCACCCTACCTCCTAAATTTTTTGGGGAACTTTCCTTAGCTTCCTTACACCTCATCTTAGCTCCTAGAGTCATCCTATCCCTATCCCCTGTTCTCCCAAAATCTACTTTCCCTACCCACTCCATCTAGCTAAGGTTTCATCTCGTTCGCAAGCACTATGGAGGGTGAAAAGAAGATTCATAAGGGAGGCCACCATTCTAGGTTTGAGCCATCCAATTTGCAAGAACTTAATGCTTCCCCTTATTCCAAGAGATGTTTTGAAAATAATGGTTGTTTGAGTTTTTGTGAGAGAATCATGGAGGTAGTCTGTCATGCTCAATTGAATAACATTTTTTCCACTAGATTTAGTAGAGACAAGGCCATCATAGTAGGCATTGAATTCAATTTATCAGCAGATGCTATCACTTCAGCAACATGTATTCCAAATGAAGGAGAAGTTTGGTTCAAAGGCATGGAATTGGACCTTGAGAACTACAAAATGTTCCTAAAACCTCAAAGCAGAGATGAACCTGAGCATGTTTTCCCTTCCAGGCATTTACTTGATAAGTATGCCCCATTTATGAAGCTAATCATGAAACATTTAACATGTGAAGGGAGACTTTCAAGACTGTACCAATACCATATCAGGTTACTATTGCACTTCACAACCACCAAATCACTCAATTTGTCTAACTATTTATTCAGGAGTTTGGTCAAAATGACGGAAAAGGTACAGAGAAAAGGTAAAAATCATCATCCTAGTTTGTTCCACCATGGTTTGGTCAAGTTGGTTATTTTGCACCAAATCTCAGCAAAAAATATGACCTGGGAAGCTTTCATGGAGAAAGTTGCATCAACGCCTGCTACTAGTCCACCTATTACTCATAGCACATCATCAAAATTAGCACATCCAAACGAGGTTGGATCTTCAAGGAGGCAAGAAGAGGTTTCAAAAGTGCTTAGGTTTGAGATCACTCAAACCTATGTGAAGGGTAAGGGGATGGTTTTTTCTTCTAATACCATCAAAGGTGTACTTGCACCTAAAGCTACACCTAAGCAAAGACAAACAATAGAGCAGCCACGTAGTCATGATGGTGAGTCACCATTGCAATAGCAGGATGAACAAGCACCCCTAGAGGTTGACATGGCAGAGCATGTGAAGGGTAGGTTAGCTGAGGAAATAATAAAGGAAAAATATGGAGATATAGTAGAGTTGAGGGAGAGACTCTCAAGAGAAATTTTTTCAGATCACCTTCTTACAACAAGAGAATCTGTAGTTAAAAGTGAAACAACTCTTCCAAGACAAGCCAAAGGTGCATATTGAGGCAGACAAAGGTAAAGGCAAAGAAATGGTAGATGATAATCATTTAGAGGATACATAAGTTGAAACAAAATTAAGGGGGCCAAGGAATAGAGGTCTCAAGAGGGCGCTTGAGAAAGAAAAAGAATCAGCTCCTCCATCAGGTTTGCTAACTTTTGATGAATTAATTGCTGCTGAAATCAATCAAAATAAGGAGTATTGACTTGAAAAGTTGAATGGACATCTTGAGAATCTTTTTAAGAAATAAAAAAAGAATAATGAACTCTAGAGTCACATGGAAAACCATTATTGCGCTAGAAACAAAATCTCCCAAATCAAGCTGAAGCAATTGAAGAAAAAGCTCAAGGAAACCCAAATGAAGCTAAAGGAGAGGGATAACTCTGACCTACTTGTTGGCATCCTTAGATGTTTATCCTATCATCTACAGGTGCCATTAAAAAATTTTTGAGATATTTTGAGCTTTTGGAGCATTTTTGGTGATTTTTTGGAAATTTTGGAAATTTAGCTTTCATAGAAGCGTCGCGTAGCGACGCAACACTTTTTCTTAGGGCAATCAAATGAAGAATGGCTTATGTAGATGGATGGATTTTCACTTATGCATTCCTGATAAGGTCTTGGTTTTTCATGAAACCTCTTAATTTTGGGGAAGAAGCCAAAAAACTGCCTCTTTTTCATGTTTATGCTAGTGGTTTTGACCAAGTGCGGTGCTTCTAGAGTGAGCTTGGGAGAATCAAGTTTTGAAGGTATTCCTACGAGTTTTTTGTTTTGTTTTGTTTTGTTTTTTTTTTTCAGTTTTGAAGGTGCATTGGAAAATAGAGACATATGGCTACCTATCCTAACCTTCAAAATTGCAAATAGATGTTTTAAAGTGGGTGAAATTCACCTCTAAACAAGCGTAATGCTTCTACTAGAGAGGTGCGATGTGTCTATAAATGGCGCTACGTTTCTGCATTGGATTCCCTTTGGAAAATTGTCAAGCCAAGAAAACTATAGAATTCGAAGTTTACCTATCGCATGAGGTTTAATTTGGGTAATTGATTTTTTTTTTTCCTCTTATGATGAGGAAACATGTAATTAAACAAAGGATACACACACTCCTAGTCTTTAGCTGAATTTGAGGGAATGGTTTCTAACTCCCCTAGATTATAGGAAGTGACTCCTATGATGTAATTATGATGTTTTTTGGATAGGATTTCGACCCTATGAGGTGTCATGACTCTTATTTCCTATATGTAGTCCAAATCAAGCCATTGGAAGGGTTGGATAGTTTTTATTTGCAGTGGAGCTATTGTACAAGCTTTTTTTTGAATGAAATCAAAGACAATGTTGTAGACATAGCGTTGAGACTCTAGTGGTATGCCTTTGAGCATTTTGTTTTCTCTGTAATCTTATCAAGTTGAATGTTATGTTATCCTTCTTTCACATATATTATTTTGTATGTTAATATTATCAATATATAGATATAAATCATTATTTCCATGCTAATTTTTAATAAAATTTACATGAACATGTCTCTGCTCTTCCAATGAATGAATTCATTTTAATGCTCATTCTAAATATCTCTCTATTCAAACTATACAAAATGAAAAATTAATAATTATCCTAAGCTTATCTACCTGGCCTGATCCTTGCCGATGCAATCTAACCTTTGAAATCTGACCTAAACCCTGGACCTAGTTCCCTAACTGTCATTCCTATCCAGCATAAACTAAAAACAAACAAAACCCCAATTTACTGAGCTTCATAAATAGGCTAAGATCATTATATATTCAGTCATCTCTTTGGCTGCAAAGTGACATTGAGATAACCCTATCTAGTTTTGGTAGGGCTAGCTACTTGACCTAAAGGTTAGTTTGTGGTTGTCTTGCTTTAGTTCCATTCTCCGCCTTGGGAAACAGGGGGGAGTGATAACAGAGTGGTAAACCTACTTTGGCTGCATTTTTCTATTAGCAAACCCACGTTTAGTATGATCAGGTTTAAAAACCCCATCTCCAACAACTGAATGTACAATATATATATATGTTTAGGAACCCAACATACCTCATTAATATCTTCAACAACCAAATATGTAGTATCAATATGTTCCTCGACCAAACGTCTTGCAAAGATACGTCCAACAACCCCAACATCTAATGGGTACCATTGTGACTAATCCTCATTTTGGTCCTTACACCCAAACTGGTCCTAATATCCCTTTGGGTCAACCTAGTGCTCACCCCAATCAACCTCATGTTCAATACCGACAAATTCGTCAGGGTTAGTACGAACAACCCCAACTGGGACCTCAACCTGGTACTCAGTATCAAAAAATCCCCCAGTACCATCAGGCCCAACCGATACCTCAAGCTAGAAATTATGTTAAGCAAGGACCTCAGATAGGACCATATGTCCAACAAGGACTGCAATTTCACACCGAAAAGGGGCCTCATCAATAGCCCTAACAGGGTCCCTACATTCAACAACAGCTGCAACAAGGTCCTTACCGACCATGGGGTTAGTATGCATATACAGGTAAAAAATATCCCTATTGGGGGAAAAATCTATATCAACCAGGTTAGAACCCTCAGATGTGTAACTTCCAACAACCATTTTCTCCTCACCATACTCCCTTGCCATTTTTGGCTACATTGGAACTACCAGATGTGTCTAATCTCACAAATGACCCCATCCAACATATGTTGCATTGGCCGCCAGTTCCAACCAATATTCCAGGAGATTTCCCAAAGTTTGAAGGTAAGTATGGGGAATACCCCCAAGCCCATGTAATGACGTACCACTTACGGTGCTCTTCCAACTCTTGGGTTGACGATTCGGTTCGTCTGCTTGTTTTCCAGTGCACTCTAATAGGTGCCGTGACGAAATGGTATATTGAACTCCCTTGAGATGTCTTCTTTGATTTTAACACCTTGGATATGGCATTCCTCACTCACTTCTAGTTAGCTGTCCGGTATGAGACTGAGACCCACCTTCTCACATCATTGAAATAGTCAACTGCAACCCATATTTCAGATCATATCCATGAATGGAGGCATAGATGTTGTCTAATCAAATTCGAGATCCGCGATCATTTTTTGATTGAATGGTTCACGAAATATTTTGTTCCAAAAATTGAAAAAGATCTCGCCATGGGTGGTTGCATGATGGAAGAGGAAGTCATTTCCCGCGCTCAATATCTACATTTGGTTTATTCCCAATCTGGAACTCTGTATGAGATCCTACTTGATGCACCACGACCTTCAACCAATATGACATCATATTAAACTCCCGGTACACCTCCTGCTAATGGCGTTATTGGGTCAGTGGTCCATGATGATAGTGGTGCACCCAAGGCTTCTTAAAATTCTAAGTCCACCACTGCCACTGCACCCTCAAAAACTTCGAATAACTAGAATAATCGTGGTAAAATATCTGAGGTAAATTCTATCCAATATACTGCAGCAGAAAAATCCTCAAAAGGTAAGAAAAAGGGCAAAGGAAAATCCAAATCCGATAACCCTAAACAAGATTTAAATAAGTCATTTGCTAACGACACTTCCAAACACAAGCCTAAATATCCTTGTTTGATAGGTGATGACGACTATTACACCAAGGATTGTCCTTAGCATGCTGAAGTTGCCCGTCTCTTGAAGGGCACACCTGAGACACTCGAGAGTTCGATTGTCTTGAAAGAACCTTTCACATCCAAGCATACACAATCAATAGATCAACCCCAATCATTCGAAAGCTCCCAAGTTTTTATGGCTGGCACATAACCTATTTCTGTTGCTACACGATCAAAAAATTACCCGAATCCATCGAAAGCTCCTATGGAATAGGGTTCCAAAGATAACCCTTCCTCTTCCATACCTCCTAGTTCTGGCCCTCTCCAGAATGAGAGACCCAGTAGTGATTCCATAATCAGACAACCTCCAAAAGGTGTTCTTTAGAAATCGTCTTACAATCTGAACATACGAGCTGCTCAACACTATAGCATTGTAGAGGATTTAGCTTAGGTGCCTTCGATGATGTCAACATTGGAAGTCCTTCAGTCATGTCCATCACAAAGGAAGGAACTATTATCTACCATTGGAGGCAATGATCTGGTGGATTCCAACCTTATTAATTTCAATCTTCAGAAATTTTTTCCTCGCCTCCCATCTCAGGTAGCTTTCCTGATTCAAGTTACTTTGTTGGGGAAAACCATTCATTAGACTGTTGTTGATGAAGGCCCTTCGACCTGTATCATGTCTATCACTTGTTTAAAAGTCATTGGATCTCCTCCATTGAGTCAATACCCAAACACTTTGGAAGCTTTCAACGACAGAGGATCTCGGCTGTACAGTATTATAAAATCTTTGCCCATCGTCTTGGAGGGAAATACGATGAACCTGGAAGTGGAGGTGGTGGATGCCAACCTAAATTATAACCTCCTTCTTGGATGCAGTTGGACCCATGCAATGGTTTGTGTTGTCTGCCCCTCTTTCATGTTCTCCACTTTCCTTATCAAGGGAAGATTGTGACTGTCGACCAACTCACTTTCTTCTCCTCTGATTCTATAACAGGAAACATTCCATATGTTGGGAATACCTCTACCCCCTATGAGAATTTTGGGTCGGGTCTTTTCAAAGACTTGTTCCTTATGGGAATTTTTCCACTCCCACCTCCTAATGTCTCCACTATCAACATGATATCATTTGCTCACAATCCATGGATTGTTCCTAGTCCTGACCATATTGAAATATTTGGTGATGTTATGCCTCTCAGTCCTAGAAAAAAAATGTATAAGAGAATTCTTCTGGCTTCTTAGGCCATTTCAAAAACCAAATTTTTTTTTATTTCATCTCTCGACACTTATGCATAGTCTCCCTGGTTTGGTTCTTGGGATTCAAATGATTCCTTGAAAGAGAAATTCCTCACTGATGAGAGTATCATGGAGGTCATGTCTCTCGAGGAAACCCTGTGGGTTGATGGTCATCATCGTTCCTCATTTCTCCCAAGCCTCGGTGAGATCTCCACTTGTCTTGAATCCCGTGTTTTGTCTGAATCGACTAACTCACTTTAGAATCGAACCTTGATTCATGAAGTGTTCTCTAAAGGAAACATGGGGAATATTTCCTCCACCATTCCCATCAACATCTTTGTCAAACTAGGGAATGTCGAGAATGTTCACATCGGTGAATCTTGTTCTTCTGATGAGGTCAATGTTTACACCGAGCTTTTTAAGGAATTTCGAGATGTCTTCACATGGTTTTACCAAGAGATGCATGACATATACCCTTGTATTGTAGTGAATGCAATCCCTACATATCCAGACTTGAAACCCGTTCGTCAATGGCTTCATCTTGTGCACCCAAGAAAGGCCGATGCCATAAAGGGATAGGTTGAAAAAATTCTCAAGGCTATTTTTATTTACCCCATACCATTGATGGATTGGTTCTCCAATATTGTTCCCATTAATAAGAAACAAGGGACCATCGATGTTTGTGTTGATTACCGTGATATTAATCGTGCATGTCCTAAAGATAATTACCCCACTCCCTTTATAGATCAAATCATCGATGAGTGTTCTAGGAGTGACATTTTTTCTTTCATGGGCGGTTTTTCTGGATATAACCAGATCAACATCGCTCCAGTTGATCAGCATAAAACTGCTTTTATCTGTCCATGGGGAATCTTTGCCTACAAGAAGCTCCCTCTTGGCTTGAAAAATGTCGGTGCCAATTTCCAAAGAGCTATGTCATATGCCTGTCATGATATTAAAAAAATATTTGAACCATATCTTGATGACCTTCTGGCCCATTCCGTAAACTTCAAGATCACCTCGAACATCTAAGAGCAATATTTCTTCATTGGCGACACAATAATATCCTGTAATATTCCTAAAATTAGCATGCAGCTAATGGGAATATTAAATTTTGTTTCTTGCACTTAGTAGGTGAATAAATGGGTGAAAGAGACCCATACTTGTCTTGTGTTGGCATAAAAGCCCTCTTGGTGTGAAAAGGGGATAACTTAGTGGCTAGATTTTTCACTTCCCATGTGTGAACAGGAAAAGAATCATGTTGATTCAGTCAAGTTGACGAAGTCAACAATGCAACATGGAGGAGAAGTCTTGATAGAGCTACAACACAGTTTTGGAGGGAAATGATTCACATGGTGTTGGAAACCCTAATAGGTGGGACCCAAGGTGAGGAGGTTCACAAACTTTATAAGGAGGAAGATAACAGACTTTTGAGGTTAGCTTATGGATTATTGATTTTTGTCTGCTTAGACTATTTGCAGTCTCTTTTTGTTTAGCAGAGTTGTAGTGCTGTTTAGCACAAGGCATTTTTGCTTAGGGATTCCTTCTCCTTCATTGAGTGATCTCTTGAAGGGGTTCTGTTCTTCATTTCCCACATCCGGGCTTGTGGCCAAGCATCCTCTTTCAGCCACAACGTTATTCCTATAACAGGGGATGTTGTGTTGCGGGGTGTTGCAGTGGGAGACTCACAACACTAGCTCATGAGCTTATCTTTAAGAGGAGGGAGCTCCCCTTGCTTTGCAAGATCTGTACAGGAGGTTCCAGGGAATATTTTACATCTTGGCATGTGGCCAAATCACTTTTCATCCTCTACAATGTAGTTAGCTTCAGAAAACACGTCATTTTCTAGAGTGTAGTAGTAGCAGGGTTTGATCCCTTGCTTGTGAGCTTGTTCCTTGGAAGAAGGGCCAACCATTCTCCTGGAAAGCTCTGTACTTCATTCTTCTCCTACCATTTGTATATTTCAGTCACATATATTCAGTGCTACAGTATAACTACATTTTTCAGATCCATATCTGCAGATGTGCTCTTTTGTACATTTGTCTCTCATGAAACCCTTGCCGGGTTGATCTTATTTTTGTATAAAGAGGGAGGGATCTCCATTTTCTCAGCCATTGGATACTTGTAGACTCCAAATATATTATGTAACATTATTTTTTACATAAAAATCCATTAAAATAACTTTTTCATGTGCTTCAGTATTTTCTGTTGATGTAAACCATGGGGTTTGGGCTTAATTGAGGTGATTTGACTTGGGGAGATCTGTTTAAGGTGTCTATAGTTATTTGTTTCAGCTCTATTTCTGTATGGGGGTTGTATATTGTCTAAAATAAGGGATCCAAGTCCCAATATCCAATTTTATTGCGTTATTTTATGAAGACAACTATTTTATGCCCTATATTGCTGCATTTCCCCACTTGGGAAGGAGGATATAGGCCATATGATTGCTGAAGATATTTCTTCTGCTAGTGAGATGTTATTTTAAATATAATGAGCTGATATACATTGCCATGATCATGATTTTCTGAAGCTCCAAATTTAGAATATCTTAAGATATTCCATTTGTTGTAGAAAATCCCTGTTTTGGGATATTACAGTGGTATCAGAGCTGTTATCTTGGCTCAGCCTGTGGATTTCAGATCCAATCATAATATAATAAGAAGAGGAGAACAAAATTATGGAGAGGATGAGATTACTCTCATTAATTTTCAGATCTAAGAGGGAAGAAGAAAGATGCAATGAAACTCCAAGAGGGTTTCAAGAAGGAGAAGGCTGCAGTGAGACCTCTAGAAGGTTTCAAGAGGAAGAAGAAGATCCATGCACTTCCTGTTCTCATAGAGGAAGTGGAGAGCAAGAAGACCACTTAGAACATGAGATCCTAAGTGGGTATTTGGCAATGTACAAGTGCCAACCTAGGGCTTTCAAAGAGACCCTAGATTTTCCTCAGTTTATCCAACTGAGAGAATAAAGAAGGCCATGCAGCAAGAAAATGATAAGAGGAAACAAATTTCTATTGTCTACATTTGATGGATCACTCAAGTGTGTAGAAAAGACTTGGGTGATGAAACTAGAAGCATTTTTCCTACTACATCCAGTAGTGGAAAAAGAGGCTATGGAGATCTCAGCGCTGCACTTGGAGGGCAAGGAAAGCTCTTGGTGGTTTAGCCATGTAAGTAATGCAAGATTATCTACTTTTTCTGATTTTACTCATCAGGTAATCAGAAGATTTGATAGTAGAATATCAGAGAAGGAGGAGTCCTCTTCTCCACTTGAGGAGCCTTGTACCAGCACTGTCACAATCATGGAGGGGTAGCCATATGTAGCAGTAGTTGGATCAGCCAACACAATGGAGGAAGGAACTCTTGTAGCCACACAAGATGTTCCCGGGACTCACCAAGGTATGCATGGATTTCCATTTGCTATTCCTTCAAGAAATATTATGGTAAAACTTGGGGAGTTGTCTCCACATGGTCAAGGATCAAAACACAGTCCTGATGTGGAGCAACAAGCTTGCACAACACTATGCAACTGGGGATTGATCCAAGAAGGTATGAACATTCATTCCTTTTCACCTTTATGGAGTTTCATGCAACATGAGGAGTTGGGGTGCACGATTGTAGAGGGCATGATGAGTATTATGCCACTTCCTGATGATGTTTTATTTTCAGCACACTTGGATTCTCTTGGATTCAAGAGGTTGATTGATGAGAGGTCTTCTCTAGGGGATCTCCAAGGGGTTACATCTCAACTTCCCATGAGGTGTAAGGGGAGAAATCTATTTTGGGAGATTGGTAGTCTTCATTTGGAAGATACCAAAGGAGAGAATGATTGGAGGCATCCACATTTGGGTGAATGGAGGTGGATGGAGAGCAAGAGGTTGGTGAGCCACTTGCAGATTTATGACACAGGGTAGAAAGAAGCAAAGCTGTGCTGGCTACTCTTGAGAGAGTTTGGCCATCTTGGGTCATACTCTTTGTTAAGAAGTAGGGAGGCATGGCATGGCACCCATATGTTAGAACAAAAAAATACTTGTTTGTATGGGGCATCATACAAGATAACCATCATGATCTTACTCTATGGCTTGTATGAGGGAGAGATGAGGGAGCAACATGAGTTGTTGTTGTTTTGGTTGCACTTGGGAGAGTATGGGCAGAAATCTTCCAATACTTTTGATGGAATTTCCAAAGAGAAGATATGCACATTCAAGGTGCAAGGAGGCTACCCTTTAGCATTGGAGGATTATGAGAGGCTTCCATGTCAAGAGAAGATCTTCTCACATAGCAGCATGATGGTGGATGGCTTTGGAATGTGGAATGTCAAAGGGAGAAGTCATGGAGTGACAAGAGCATTTTTACTAAGGCCTACAATGCTGTCACTTGAGAGCATGTTTCTATTGATGGAGTGGTCCAAAGGGAGTATGCACCCTCTCTTCTTTTAGATTTTTATGAGAAGATTCTCATGGAAGGATTCACTCACAGACCTCACTTTCATCTCACACATCATGCATAGTAAGAAATACATTTATGTTCTTGTTGATTACTCTATTGAGTATTTGTATTTTCTCACCATATGTAAACAGTGCATTCCTCCACAAGAGATCCAGATTATTTATGGGTTTCATGGTTACTTTAGGGCCAAATTTTGTGATGATGATAACCCATCTCTACATGAATTTGGGCAAGTATTTTACTGTTCTGATTGTATACAACTGATATGTATTACTGCTTAATACTTCATAGTAGATGAGATAACATGCATAGATGAAAATTCCTTGGAGGAAAACTTGCCATTTGATGCTCTGAATCAACAGTTGAAAAGACTGCGCTGTATCCACCAGAGAGACCATGTGTATCATCCAAAATTGCACACAACCTTCAACAATTTTCTGATTTGGATGCCATATGGTGATGATGTGCCATTCATTTTGAATGGGATGATTTGGGCCAATAGGATCAATGACTTTGGAGAGAGGATCTTTGGAGATTCAATCTTCTTCTTGCCACTTGAGGGAAACCATGTTGTAGCCCAAGATCAGCATGCCCTCTACACTTATCACAAGTGGAGAGATGGAAAACATGGGATAGGCCCTCTTGCCTATCATGTTCAATTATTTAGCCCACCTACACTTCAGAAGCCAAAGGTGGAGGGAGTTGTGCATGAGTTGCCATGTTGGAGGGTAACTCATTTTATATGGATGATAGCTTGGGGGTGGAGGTTTCACTTGGGAATGAGAGTTTCCCATACATTTCAAACTCCATGCCTTGAGAGGACCTCTAGACAACACATAGTTGTCTCCTTGAGTATGTTACTTTTGCATGATGATAGCCATTTGGGATGTGCACCAAATGCTGATTTGTTTGCTTGGGAGAGGCACTATGGAGTTTCATTGTTGAGACAACGTCTTATTCTTTGGGGGAGCTCATCATATGAGGATGCTACAGGAGGAGGAGAGGAGATTTTCTAGTTATATCCTTGTAGTTTCTTGAGGACAAGCAACATTTGGGAGGAGAGGACTATAATATTCCTAAAATTAGCATGCAGCTAATGGGAATATTAAATTTTGTTTCTTGCACTTAGTAGGTGAATAAATGGGTGAAAGAGATCCATACTTGTCTTGTGTTGGCATAAAATCCCTCTTAGTGTGAAAAGGGGATAAATTAGTGGCTGGATTTTGCACTTCCCATGTGTGAGTAGGAAAAGAATCATGTTGATTCAGTAGAGTTGACCAAGTAAACAACGTAGCATGAAGGAGCAGTCTTGATAGAGGTACAACACAGTTTTGGAGGGAAAGGATTCACATGGTGTTGGAAACCCTAATAGGTGAGACCCAAGGTGAGGAGGCTCAAAAACCATATAAGGAGGAAGATAGAAAAATTTTGAGGTTAGCTTATGGATTATTAATTTTGGTCTACTTAGACTATTTGCAGTCTCCTGCTGTTTAGTAGAGTTGCAGTGCTGTTCAGCACAAGGCATTCCTACATAGGGATTCCTTCTCCTTCATTGAGTGATATATTGGAGGAGTTATGTTCTTCTTTTCCCACATCCGAGCTTGTGGCCAAGCATCCTCCTTCAGCCACAACATTATTCCTGTAGCAGGAGACGTTGCGTTGTAGGGTGTTGCAGTGGGAGACTCACAACACCATCTCCTGAGCTTATCTTTCACAGGAGGGAGCTCCCCTTGATTTGCAAGATCTGTACATGAGGTTCCAGGGCATATTTTACATACTGGAATGTGGCCAAATCATTTTTCATCCTCTACAGCACAGTTAGCTTCAGAAACTGCGTCATTTTCTAGAGTGCAGTAATAGCAGGGTTTGATCCCTTGCTTGTGAGCTTGTTCCTTGGAAGAAGGGCCAACCCTTCTCCTGGAAAGATCTGTACTTCATTATTCTCCTACCATTTGTATATTTCAGTCACATCTATTCAGTGCTGTAGTATAACTGCATTTTTCAGATCCAGATCTGCAGATCTTCTCTTTTGTACATTTGTCTCTCATGAAACCCTTGTCAGGTTGATCTTATTTTTGTATAAAGAGGGAGGGATCTCCATTTTCTCAGCCATTGGATACTTGTAGACTCCAGATCTGTTATTTCACATTATTTTTTGCATAAAACTCCATTAAAATAATACTTTCATGTGCTTCAGTCTTTTCTGTTGATGTAAGTCATGGGGTTTGGGCTTAATTGAGGTGATTTGACTTGGGGAGATCTGTTTAAGGTGGCTAGAGTTATTTTTTCCAGCTCTATTTCTGTATGGGGGTCTTCTGTATAGAATCAGGTCACCTCGTAGGTTTCATGGTGTCTAAATAAGGAATTCAAATAGATCCTCTTAAAGTTAAGGAAATCATCAATTTCCCTCCTCCCTCTTCCGTGCATCAACTGCAAATTTTGTAGAGGAAGGCTAATTTTCTCCGTCGGTTTATCCCAAACTATGTTGAGATTTCCAAAGGATTCACTCACTTGCTGAAAAAGGGAATCCAATTCATTTGGGATTAAATTTTCGAATACCTTTTCGATGCTTTGAAGAAATCCTTGATCCGTGCTCCTTTATTGCATCCTTCTAACTATCATTGTGATTATTTCCGATATTTTTCTGCCGTATAAAACACTATTGGTATGGTGTTGGTTCAGGGTGATTATGACAGGAAAGAAAATGTAGTTTACTACCTGAGTCGTAATCTCTTCGATGCTGAGACCCGATATGCTCATGTTGAGAAAATTTCATTGGCTGCTGTTCATACTTTTCAACGTTTTTGTCATTAAATTCTCCTACATAAAACTATAGTGATTTCTGACTACAACCACATGTCTTACATTCTTACACATTAGTTTCTTGGGGGAAAATAATCGAAATGGATTTTTATTCTACAAGAGTTTTAATTAGATTTTTCTGCAGCCAAATCGAAGAAATCATTTGTCTTTGTTGAGTTGATCTGTTATCTTCCCACTACAGTTGGTCACACTCCCTTAGAAGAATAAATTCTAGATGATTTCTCTTTCTCATCAGTACTCTTGACCCTTGGTATGGATATCTCATCGTTTATCTCCAACCCAAACATTTTGACAAGAGATATCTCACGCCGAGACGTATTTGTCACCAGTCCCAACCCTCTCGCATTATTAGAGATACTTTGTATCACACTGGTGTTGATTCCATACTTCCTCGATTTCTAATGCTAGAGGAAGCTGATAAATTTCTTAACGACTTCCACTCTAGGGCCTATGGTGGTCACATGTTCGGTTATGCGACCACCCAGAAAATCCTTCGAGCATGATACTTTTGGATGCCTATTTTTAAATATTTCATTCTTGCCATTCGAAAATGTCATGATTTCCAAATTTATTCTTGGAAAGAATGCACCCCACCCTCACCCTTGCACCTAGTTGTGACCGCTGGGCATTTGAAAAATGAGGTATCAGTTTCATGACTTGTAACCTTCGCTCAGCTGGGGGGCATGGTTATATTATCGTCATCGTCAATTATTTTACAAAGTGGGTCAAGGTGATGTTTACATATGATAATGAAGGTCAAAATGTAGTGCAATTCCTGTTTAATCATGTCATAGCTCGGTTCAACATCCCGACAACCATTATCACTGACCATGGATGTCATTTTCAAAATCATATGATGACAGTGCTTACTTCTCATCTGGGGTTACGCCACGATATCTCCACTCCTTACTATCCACAGGCCAATGGCCATGTCAAATTTGTTAACAAAGTTTTGGTGGTCATGCTTCAGTTAACCATTGGGAGACACAAACAAGATTGGTATCTCATGCTTTTCTTAGCTCTGTGGAGTTATTGAACTTCTGCTATGACCTCTACCGGATTTACACCTTTTCAACTGATGTATAGTCTAGAAGAAACACTCCCGATCGAGTGTGAAATACCTTCTCTGAAGCTAGTCGTTAAGCTACTTTCTGGTACTTCACCAGAAGAGGAAGATTTGATTTACCTAGAGCATCTCAATGAGACTTGAAGACTTGCTACTTTAGTCATTGAAGCACAAAATAAATGAGTTAAGGTTTAGTACAACAAATATGTCAACCCTCACATTTTATTTGAATGTGACTTGGTCCTCCTCTATGATCAAGCCCATGATAAATTAGGAGTCAGGAAGCTAGATAGATTTTGCGTGCTCATAAACACGTGTATTGGAAAGAGGTGCTTATGAGCTAGTAGATTACAAAGGAAATTAGTTGGCTGAGCCCCGAAATGGGCTCTATTTGAAGAAGTATTATGCTTGATCACAAGTATGGTACTTTGTACATCAGTGTGTTTTTTAGATTTCTTGGTGTGATTGTTTGCTTTGCAGACATGTTTCCTCTGCTTGCCTTGTGTTCCACATGGTTTGCAGATGTCATCAAACCATTATGTTAGTTTTGTTGATGGTGCCAGTTGTAGCACACAAAATCTATCTTCCGCACCATGGGCACTTTTTTACCCTGATGGCGAGTTGGTTAATTTGCAAAGTATTTTTCTTGGTTGAACAGCTAATAATATTGCAGAATATAGTGCGGTTATCAAACTATTATTTGGCGTGATTTATCTTGGTATCAGAGATTTAGTTGTCAAGCTGGACTCACAAATCATTGTGTTACAATTGAATGGTCATTATTTAGTTAGAAACCATTAGATTTTGTGCATGTATTTACGTGTTAGATTACTGGAAAGAAATTTCGATTACATCACAAATCAACACATTCCACACAATTTGAATACACTGACAGATACATTAGAAAATTATGTTCTAGATAGACATCTGCATCATATGTAAAAACCAATACATAATCATGATACATGAACAATTAGTAGCCGTATAAAAACACACATACACACACACACACACACACATATATATATATATCAAGTCTGTTAGAGTGTGTTACATCAAAATCTCAAAAATATTGTGTTCCGTGACACAATGAATATGTGAGCCTACATCAGTGAAAGAAAGAAAAAATAAAGGTTGTTATCCACCCACATGATGCTCATGATAGCATGTGACTAATCAAATCACTTGCAAGAGTAAGTGACGCAATCGACATGGGACCCCCATGGTATGCCTCTTATAGCGGAGTGGGATCTTGTCAAAGTTTGTGTATTCTGGTATGCCCCTGGTTAGGCATGTGAGATTACGCTCCATCTCTACTACTGGATCTGCCCCCTCCTCATAGGGAGCATCCTCAACTTGGCATACCACTCTTCTGGAAATCAGAGACATATCGACTGGTATTACTAATCCAACATCTGCAAAAATCATAAGTTTAGATCTCAGAATACATACCAAAAATATTAAAAAGTAAAAAATATAATTTTTTTTTTTTTACCTGCATTGGGCCACTGTTCGTTTGGTGGAAGAGGTAGATCTGGGTCTCCTCTGAAGTCAATGCTTGCATATGCATAGTCCTCAACCACAATATTCTGACGTTGCAGCCAGCTGAAGAACGTGGTCGAGAAATGCATCTGTTGGCCCCCTCCCCGACGGGGCATGATTTCGCACCATCTCAACAGCCTCGGGTCCCTCGAGGCTGGATCATGGATCTCCAACTATTGATACTTAAAAAAATTAACCCTCTCCAGAAAGAAGGAAACCAAGATGGACCCATACCCAAAATGTTTCAGCCGACCTGTTTTGCACTTGGCCAATTAGATTGTCATATTAGCCAATAACCCCTCACACCAGTTAAAAATAGTAGGAGCTAGACAATCCACCGCGTACTAGAATTGAGACTTCGTTTCCTCACGCAATGCCTGGGCTCTGGCCACTCAAGCCATGCAATGTAATATTACGCGTAAGGGAATATTTGCGATAGAGGATATCTCTACCTTCTCGCTTTGAGTCTTCTTAGCCTTGCAAAAGTGTCTTTGAATGAGCATACTGGTACTCTCACCTCCAGCACAAGCTCCAGAGAGTTAGATTATCTCCCCTCTCCTGGATAAAGCTGTAATGAAGTAGATTTTCATGACATCTAACTCAAGTTCCTAGTCTCCAATTATTAATATTTGGAGATCCACATTCCATATGCCAATCAAATACTCAGGTAGCTCCAACTGAGCTCTTAACCCTGATGTTTGGAATAATTCTAGCATTCCACAATTCCGCAATGCATTTACACAATTTGGGTCCTTGAGTGTTTGGTGGTATTCCACCCGATGGCCTCTTTCTTTCCATTCAATGACCATATTTGCTGAAATCACCTGAAAACCATGTTTAATTGACATTTTAGGAGGTTTCATCCGAGTATTTTTTGAAATAAACCATTAAATGTGGGTCGATTTCTTGTTTCAACTTCTTTCCCCCGGTTAATGCGTCTGTCCAAATTGAATAGACATTGATGACACATTTCCCTAATGGGCTAAGAGCGACCAACATGGGTCTGATGGTAAAACCTGCGCTAATCGCCAACAAAATTGAAACTTGAAATCCTCCCCCCAATCTCTAAATTTCTAAGCTAAAATACTTAAGAATGGAATTAAAATGAAGAGGAGAGTTTGAGCTCTTACCTGTAGCTGAAAAATTGCTAAATGGTGTCTTGGATCGACTGCACCATTGAACTGAAGTTTGAAGGGAAAAAGGGTAACATGCATTTTCACAATTTACTGAAAATAGAATGGTGAAAATGAATTTAATTTTTGTCAATTTATATATTTTTGAAGATATTTTTACCATTATTTTTCTATTTTTCCTCGAATATCAGTGATGTTTGTCATTTTTTGTGCAGTAACAATATCTTTGTACTAACGGTGATTATTTTTGATGCAAGCGAGTTCTATTTTATCTCTTTTTTCAGACTTGGTAAAAAATAAACGAAAAAGGAACCCCCTTGGAGTCACCTTTAAGCCCTTTTTTGACACTCAAAAATGAAAATATTTCCAGGTACTTGTCATTTTGAATTCTTTAAAGTAAATTAATTGATGTGGTCTCACTATATGTCTACCCCTTTTTCGGGCTAAGATTTACTATTTATGAAGAAGGAATACCTTGATTGAACATCGTCAAACAGTTCTCTTAGATATTGTTTTCTACCTTTTCATATTCGAGGGACGATTTACGAAAAGGGACATGACAAAATTTTATTTCCCATTTCTTTTTCAAATTCCATAAACATGAAAAAGACACCGAGTTATCCTTCCATCGGACTCATTAAAAATTAAATGGCGAAATAATTTTCACCATGATGAGACCGAGTTCCTCCCTCCTAGGGCTCGTTAAAATTACTAGGATGTATTCATTCAAAGAATGAACTTATATGATCATCATATGTTATCCTCTTCACGCTGGCTATAAAAAATAAAGAGGTACTCTTTAGCAATAACGAGGGAAAAATTGAAAGTGAAACATCTAGTGTGTTTTGAGCAGCTTGTCACTCTTGAACATGACACTCATCTACAGCTCATGTCAGGTTGGGGATATCCTTCATTCATCATTTTTCCTCCATGGGTTTGGGAAATCATTTTTCCTCCTATTCGATCACCATTTTTTTCATCACGGCCTCTGATCCCATTTGAGTCAAACTCTGGCACACTTTGGAGTCATGTCACTGATATTTTCAAGAGAAGTCCTTTTTTTCAAAACAAAACATCCTCTACTTGTCTGACCTTCTCTATTATAGTCCTGAATCACTCCTATCATCTTGATATATACGTTGTTTGGTGTCAATGATGTGGGAATCATTATGGACCTCCTTTGATAGATCACTTCCTGTAGACCTTAGCTCATTATCCAAGAAGATAATTTATAAACTTCTTTTCAGTACCTTGGAGCTTGCATGCCTCAATGGAAAGTTCTTCGTGTTCGATGACAACTTCACATCACTGGCCTTCGATCAAATTATTCTGCAAGTGTTCGACTTCAACACATTTATTCACACTTGTGGATTGTGCTATTTTACCTTGAGGGCCATCACCATTATTGGCGGTTTCTCTCATTCCTGTTAACGATTTTCATCATTGATCGGTAATCAGGTGGTTTCTACCATGTTCGACATCAGACCATCTATTCAAATGGATAGATTCATACATTGGGTATATTGAGATTGCAATGAAGACCCTGGATCATCTTTGTCATTATCCAGGTTTCATGGAGTTATTGAGTGTTCATGATTGTGCATATGATCCTATCTATATGGATGCCTGCGACCATACCATGGATCCGTTTCCATGATCTCTTTCAGATGGATGGCTGCGACCATGTCGTGGGTTCATATGTTATTTGATTTCTAGTCCACCGATATGTTATTAGGAATGTTTATATTAGAGATGTCATATATTGTATTGTATTTGATTTGGTAGGTTTCTTAGCAGTATTCCAAGTTATTTTTCCTTGGTTCGTAAAGCATTTCACCCATCACTCCCTGTTCTGACTTCATGCTTTAGGGGGAATCTGTTACACACTAAATTTTCACTCTTCTCACTTCTTGTCCCTAATCCCAAAGTTCCCCGTGACATATCCTGTGCAGTATATCCACTTGAGAAAAATACACAAAGATATCCCTTGAAGAATCAAAGAAAGCTGCCTTGAAATATCACTAGAGAAACTTGGTCAAAAGCCTAAATTTCTTGGTTAGCGTACTTATCTAGTGGCCTACCTGTGTTGATGGTAGGTTGACAGTTCTGGCCTAGTGCTGTCAGTGCCCTTTTTTCTGGGAAAGCTGCGTTAATCCCTTTCTGGTAGTATTTCCTCAAATGGAGGAGAAGCTTCGACCTCTTGAAGTTCCAAGGTGGCGAGCTAGTTGTTATTCGGTGGTGATAGGGTCAATCTCTATGATTTTAGAGATTTGATCTTATCAATGGAGAATTATCCCTTAGAAAGTGGGCCTTCTTCCTCCCTTCATGGGCTCCCAACCTCTTCTCCCTTCCTATAAATTGATCCCCATCCTTCCACTACTGGTTGGTTATGGTTGGGCTAGTCTGATCATTCATTCCCTTTACACCCCTGTATCGTAATAACGCCTAAGATATTCAGGAGAAGGAATTCTCTAAAGCTTCAGTGAATGACTCAGACATCACCAAAGGGAGGCCTCCGAAATCAAGGCCTGGTTTGTAAGGTCTCTCTTTTATATTAATTAATAAAACATCTGATGTTTTCTTTCTATAATTGTATAATCAGTTGCACAAATAGTTTAATGTTCCTTGATCTGTTTGATAGCTGATATTCAATGTATGTTTTGTATTGGATTACGTTTGTTGTTGTATCTTGATCTCCTGTAGGTAATCGTATGCCGCTAGTAGCCAGGAGTGAGCCCGAGGGATTGTGGATCGAGGTCATTTTCAAAGGATTCGAGCATAACATCAGGAAGAGGTAGGCCTATTCCCTTTCTCATCTTGTTTTGGATGTTAGCTAAGAAAGCTTGCATTAGAAAGTCTCATAAGTTGCTAGACCCACTCTAGGGCTAGAGAGATCACCTCTGGTCACAAAGGGGAATTATATTCACAACACCGTAGTTTCCCATGATACATTCAACAATAATAAATATGAGATACAAAACTGTATTATGCTCTTGCCTTCCGATCCAAATTTTCCCAGTCTTCATCTGACATCGCCAGTGGTTTAGTACCCAGATCTACCACGGTCCACCGATCTTTATCCACTAGCATATCCTCCATCTTGAGCTTCAACAACTCAAAAATTCGACCATTAAATTTCTCTATCTCTATCTTTCCATTGCTTGCCATCTTCTTTCACCGCAAGAATCGATCTCGTAGGTCTCCCATTGAACAGGGTCTAATGTAGGCCCGAGAAAAACCCCTCAGCAACAAAGGCGTTCCCTTGAAGCCGAAACTGCGCTGATACCAAATGTAGGTTCTAACCCTATATAGAAATTACTTGCAAACGAATTCTTACAAAAAATAATCAATGGAAAGAACATAAACATAAAACACATATACGCAAATGTTTTCCCCTGGATCCAAAAACCAAGACTACCATATTTAGTTTTCATTATATTCCTTTAAATGTTACAATACATATATATAAATGCCGAAGCATTCATAAACCCAAATCCATTAACCCTAGATTAGAACATAATCATATTTCCCTTGACCGGATCTACAAAATAACGTGGACATAAAACCATAATGCATAATACTATGTGAAAAACCCATGCACAAAACCATAAATACGTCTGCCCACCTAATATAGGGTCCAATTTTTTTTTTTTCCCAGGGCACATTCCTCGAACCTCATGTAAAGGGGCGAAGACCCCCTTCAAACCCCCGACAAGGGGGGCTGATCCCCCTCTGTGACCCTCGTGCTGCGCCTGACACAACAAACAAGAGAGAATGTCTCCCCCCTTGTGACCACCCCCCCCATGTGCGAATAGTCGGGGAAAGAATGTAACACACAACCAACATCATGGAGTGTGAATCTCCTAAGAATATGGAGGAAGAAATATCATTTACGGGATTAACAAGTTACTATAGAATGTTCATCAAGAAATTCTCATGCATTGCATATCCTATTGCATCTTTTCAAAGGAAAGGTAAGAAGTTCGAATGGACAAAAGAATGTGCAACTAGTTTTGAGCAGTTGAAGCAGTTTTTGACCAATGCTATAGTTCTTTAGATTGTAGATTCGAATAAAGAATTAGTGGTGTGTATAGATGCTTGTAAAAAAGTACTTGGTGGAGTCCTTAAGCAGAAGGTATAGGTGGTATGCTATGAGTCCAGGAAATTGAATAAGCATGAAGAGAACTACGTGACTCATGATCTTGAGTTGGAAACTATTATTCATGTGTTGAAGATGTGGAGGCACTATATTATTGGCAAGAGGTTTTTATTGTTGAGTGATCATAGTGGGATGATATATTTGTTTGACCAACCGAATCTGAATGCTAGACAAGCTATATGGTTGGCCACCCTTAGTGATTTTGATTTCGAGATCATATACATAAAGGGAAAAGAGAATAGGGCTGCAGATTCTCTCAGAATGATAGTATAGGTGAATCATATAGAAGCTATGAGTTCCTATGGGAAAAAATTACAAGAACAAAACTTACAAGCAGGTCAAAGATATAATAGGTATATGGAGCTTATGCACAAGTTACAGAAGAGTTCAGGTATAGGTGCAGTCACAAGTGCTCATAATGGAGGCTATCGTCTCATGGAAGATGGTTTGGTGAGATTTAGGGGCATGATCTATGTGTCAGATGAAAAAGAGCTCAAGAATATTATCTTGAGGGAGTTTCATGTCAAGCCATACTCAGGGTGCCTAGGATATCAGAAGACATTAATGATAGTGAAGAAGTTATACTATTGGCCGAATCTGAATAAAGATGTGGCAGAGTTCATGGCTATATGTTTGGATTATCAACAAGTGAAGGCAAAATGTAAGTGTTCAGGTGGTCTAATACAACCTATTATGATTCTGGAATGGAAATGGGAGGTCATTTACATGTATTTTATTATAGGTATTCCGAGGACAACGAGGCAATGAATCTATCATGTTTGCGGTCAACAGGTTGAGCAAGGTGGCTCACTTCATTCTAGTGAAGAGTACATATTTATCTAGTGAGTTGGCACAAGTATTCATAAAGGAGATTGTGAGATTACATGGTGTTCCAAAATATTGTGTCAGACATTGATTCCAAGTTCCAAGTTTTTGAAGGATATTTTTGCAGGTTTGGGGATAGAGTTGGCCTACAATACAACCTATCATCCTAAAAAATATGTACATATAGAGAGGTTGACATTATCTTGGAGGACATGCTGAGGATGTATGCGATGCATCAACAAAAGAATTGGGAGGAGTACCTTCAATTGGTTGAGTTTTCATAAGAAAATGGTTATCAGGAGTCATTGAAGATTAGTCCTTTCAAGGCACTGTATGGGCAGAGTTGTAATACTCCCATGAGCTAGAATGATCTAGTGAACAAGTTACTTATTGGACCGATCAAGTTGGCAGATATGGAACATGAAATACAGGTTATAAAGAAGAATATAAAGGCAACACATGGCAAGCAGAAGAGTTATGCAGACCAACATAGTCAATTTAAGGAGTTTCAGGTTGGGGAGCATGTGTATTTGTGCCTCAAGCTGAAGAAGAGCTACTTGAGGATTGGATAATGTTCCAAGTTGGCACCATGGTATTGTGGGCCTTTGAGATCCTTGAGAGGATTGGACCAGTGGTCTATTGACTTACACTACCTCCAAAAATGAAAGTGAATGATGTTTTTCATGTTTCATTTCTTAAAAGGTATATAAAGGATGCCGATCATGTTGTTGATTGGTCTGTGTTGCAGGTGGAGCAAGAAGTAGAATTCCAGTCGAAACCTCACTACATATTGCAGTGGGAATAGCTAATGCTCAGGATCAGAGCCATAAATCAAGTTAAAGTATAATGGAAGCAATTTGGGCCCGAAGAGGCTACATGGGAGATGGCAGATCAAATGCAGGCTATGTATCCTTCATTGTTTTATAGTCGAGGCAAAGAAATTTTGGTATTTGTACATATTTATGTATGGTTTATATTGTAAATACTGCTATGAGTTAAGGTCTAAAGCCCCAATAAGCGTTATGGTTGTTATATTGTCATGTTGTCATGATGGTTTTTTATTTTGAGCAGGTCATTCATTGTAAATACTACATAAAGATAAATTATAAAGCTCCATGGGTAGTATGTTCACTTTTCAATGATTTTGCTAATGTATAGGTGAAATTTAACATAGAGGACAATGTTACCCAAGGGGGAGGGTTTTGTAACAGACCCAAGCTAAAATTTCATTTAATAAAAGTTAATAAAGGAAAAAATAAGACCACTATCAAGGGAAACTTATTTGAAGTTGAATGTTGGGCAAAGATATCTTAGTGGGCATCACTGGATGTGTTTATGGCTAAGGGGAAATTGGAAAAAGGAAATGGATAAGGCATTAAAAGGGAAAAAAGGTAATTTGGCACATTTATTTACAAAAATAAAGGAAATTAGGAGAAAAAGGAAGGTGAAAGGTCACAGGTTGCACATGAGGAGGAAAATGAAGGAAAATAATGGAAACTTGAAGAAATTGGAGGCATGAATGATAAAAATTCTTCCGAGGATAAGTTGTAAACATTTTTCTAGTCATATTTTTGTTAATTCATTTTCAGAATTACACTCAAAGAGGATAAAAGCACCAAGAGGAGAAGGAGATCAAGTAAGAAAAGGAAAGGAACAAAAAACAAAGGAAGTAGGAGGAAATGAAATGAAAGAAAAGATCAAACAAGGAAGATTAGGATCAAGAAGGTTCAACAGACATACTTTGATCCAGATGGATATTGGAGGTGACCAACCTATTCCATTTGGACCCCCACCATCAGTTCTTTCAGTTTTTTAGTTTCAACACAACTTACTATTTTTAGAATTTTTTTGGGTCCTCAACTTCGGGAGCCATTTTTAGGCCCTAAATAATGTTTTCTGCGAAAACAGGGAGAAAAATGGAAGTTCCTTCAATGTTTCTCACTTCAAAAGTTTTAGTCCCAGGATAGATATTTCTAATGAGGTATTGAGCACGTCAAAAGAAGATCATATACCAAAGTTACGTCCCTGAGAATTTGATGTACCAGTTTATCCAAACGGGGCCCATGGTTTTGGCGCTTCATCTCCTAGGGTTAGGTTTTTGGATGTTTAGGGTTTTCCAATGTTTCTCAACAATAAACAGGCCTTCGAGCCTCATTGTAACACATTTTAGAGGTCTGTAGCTGCAACATATTTTCTCAAAGATAAGCTACCAACACCCTAGCTAGTTTATTTTCATTATGTCTGTAAGCATATTTATGTTATTTGATATTAATGGCATGAATTATTATTTCTGTTGCATCTATGTGTTATGTCTATTTTTGTATTTAATTTCGTTCCTGCATAAATATGGATCAGTGGTATCAAAGAAGTTTTCTCTTTCTTTGTTTTTCTTTTCATTTCCCCAATGAGGTCAAGGTATAAGGAGTTAGGGCTTGATCTGGTTGAACCCTTACAAGATCACCCTTGCAAACCCCGATGACCTCCCATGGTGGAAGAAAATAAAGACAAGGGATCAGTAGATCTTATCAAATTATTGGTCGAGGAGGCCTTCAAGAAACAGAGGAACGCAATGATGGATAACTTTTCCCAGATCCTTCAACGATTGCCCACTGACGACGCACCTACATCCAGCAGCCACTCTGAAGGCGCCTCTCCTTTCAAGGTACAGGTAAACTTCGACATTCCTATATTTGAAGACTAGATAGATGCAAAATCCATAGATATATGGTTGAATTTACTGGAAGGGTATTTATCAGTCTATGATTTCTCCAACCGAGAAAAGATTATTTTTGCATTCCTCAAAGGTGCCCCCCATGTCAAAGATTGGTGGGAAACCTACTATGAGAAAAAGGATGAGAGGGAACCCTCTCTGTTCTCAGCTACACCCACATGGAATTTATTCTGATATGGAATCAAGGAACATTATTACCCCATGGGGAGCTATGAGGACAAATACATCCAATGGACCACTCTGAGACAACAAAGGGATCAAGATGTGCATGAGCTAAAAAATTTGTTCCATACCCTGCGCACAAAGTTGGGTAATAAGTATTAAGTATTAAGAGAGATATTTAGTGCTCAAGTAACAAAACTATTTGAAAATATACATTCAGGGGGAAATGGAGTTCCTCGACATTACCTTGCTCAGCACGAAATATCACTATGCCGCTAAAATCAAGCATAAATTTAAGCAGAAGAAGCGAAAATTTGGATCTGAGAATTTGAAGCCAGGGAAAGGCACCACTGAACCATAAAAAAGGGGCAAAGCCAAAGCGGGGTGAATCAGAACAACACAAAAAATCCAAATAAGGACACAGGGAAGTGGTGTGAATTTCATAACAGCCCCACTCACATCACAAACAAGTGTCAGGCCAAACAGTCGTTGGTCGCCAAACTAAAGGCACCTGAATTAGATGCATGTTCTGATCCTGAGTCAGAATCAGACAAGGGAAATGAAAAAGGGAATCAGATCATTGATGTAGATCCCAGTGCCATTGTCTCCACCACCAAGCTCTAGAGGGAGGATCCTGAGGATCAAGAGGAGGGGGGGCACCTCTTCTATTTGCAGATGTGGGTGAAGGGTTCTCCACTACAATTATTTTTCGATAGCAGAAGCCAAAAGAGCCTCATTTTAATAGATTTCATGGAGCGAAGCAACCTACTGACCATAGCATGCCTGCAACCGTATACCATTAGGTGACTTCACCAAGGAAGAGATCTCTACATCTGCCAGCAGTGCCGCCTTCCATACAATATCAAGCCATTGATGGATGAGGTACTTTGCGATGTTGCTCCTCTTGATGTGTCAAATGTATTATTGGGACAACCATAATTGTGGAAGTGACATGCTGTGTATGAGTCTAGGCCTCATTCTGTTATTATTACTTTGGGAAATAAACTGTACAGGATACCAGAGGTAGTATTTCCTCCTACCATATCTTTGACTACTGCAAAACAACGCAGTAATATTGTTTCCCAAACTAGGAAATTATTTTCATTACAATTCACCCAAAGGGAAAGAAGAATATTGTGGCCACATCCTCGAAGCAGGGCTCCCACGCATGGCAGTAGCAGATGGAAAAGTCATGGAGGAACATGAGGAAATTTTCTCCTCATCCACATAGGTTCCTCTACACTGTTAGGTAAAGCACTCGATTGATCTGACCCGAGGAGCGCCGCCACCTGATTTTTCCATACCTCATGCAACCACACAAACATAATCCACACATGTGTTGTCTAAGGTTGATAAAACAACCAAATTTATTGAACGCATCCAGCACGTCCGCCATCAGGTCCATGACATCTTCGACAAATCTAATACCAAGTTCAGCAGAATTTGCCTCATCTCATGGATGAACTCAATGCAATGGGGACCATTGCTTCCTAAGGGGGGAGGAATGATCTAGGTGGATATTGGTGGCCACCCACCTATTCCATCTGGGCCCCCACCATCGGTTCTTTCAGTTTTTTAGTTTCAACACAACTAACTATTTTCAGTAGTTTTTCAGGTTTTGAACTTCCGAAGCCATTTTGAGGCCCTAAATGATTTTTTTTGGGAAAAATGGGAGAAACATGGAAGTTCCTTTGATGTTTCTCATATAAAAAGTTGTATTCCTTAGAAAGATATTTCTAACAAGGTATTGAGTGCGTCAAACAAAGATCATATGCCAAAGTTACGTCCTCGGGAAGTTGATGTTCCAATATACCCAAATGAGGCCCATAATTTTGGCACTTCATCTCCTAGGGTTATGTTTTTGGATGTTTAGGGTTTTCCATTATTTATAAAAAATAAACAGGCCTTTGAGACTCATTGTAACATAGTTCAGAGGCCTGTAGCCACCACATCTCTTCTCAGATATAAGTTAAAAATTCCCTTGCTAGTTTACTTTCACAATGTATGTAAGGATATTTATGTTATTTGATATTAATGAAATGAAGTATTATTTCCGCTGCATCTCTATGTTTATGTCTATTTCAGTATTTTATTGCGTTCCTGCATAAATACGGATCACTGGTATCATAATAGTCTATTATTTCTTTGTTTTTCTTTGCATTTCCCCAACGAGGTCCGGGTATAAGGAGTTAAGACTTGATATGGATTAACCATTGCAAGATCAGCCTCATAAACCTCAACGACCTCCCTTGGCAGAAGAAAATAAATATGAGGTAGTAGGAGATCCTATCAAATTATTGCTCGAGTAGGCCCTTGAGAAACAAAGGAACACGATGATGGATAACTTTGCCCAGATCCTATAACGACTTCCCACAGACGGCGCATCTACATCCAACAACCACTTTGGAGGCACCTCTCCTTTCAAGGTACATGTCAAATTTGACATTCCTATATTTGAAGGCTGATATATGTAGACATAGTAGATAGATGGTTGAATTTTTTGGAAGCGTATTTCTTGGTCCATAATTTTTTCTGACCGAGAAAATATTATTTTTTCACTCCTCAAAGCCGCTCTCCATGTCAAAGACTGGTGGGAAACCTACTGTGACCAGAAGGATGAGAGGGAACCCTCTCTGTTCTTGGCCGCACCCACTTGGAATATGTTCCGAGATGACATCAAGGAACAACATTACCTTGTGGGGAGCTATGAGGACAAATACATCCAATGGACCATGTTGCGGCAATAAAGGGATCAAGATGTGCACGAGTTAACAAATTTTTTCCATACCATACACACAAAGTTGGGTATTAAATATTAAGAGAGACATTTGGAGCTCAAGTACCACAATTTTTTGTATAGATATATTTAGGAGGAAACAAAGTTCCTCGAAATTACTTCACCCGGCATGACATATCGCTATGCCGCCAATATCGAGTAGAAATTTAAGAACAAGAAGTGAGACTTTGGATCTGCAAATCTAAAGCTAGGGAAAGGAACCCCTAAACAACAGAACAAGGGGAAAATCCAAAGTAGGGTGACCCAGAACAACACCAAAAATCCAAATAATGACACAAGAAAGTGGTGTGAATTTCATAACAGCCCCACTCACAGCACAAACGAGTATCGAGCCAAATAGTCGCTGGTGGCCGAACTGAAGGCACCCGAATCAGATGCATGTTCTGATCCTGAGTCAGAACCAGACAAGGGAAATGACAAAGGGAAGAATATCATTGATGCAAATCCTAGTGCCATTTTTTCCACCATCAAGCTCTAGAGGGAGGATCTTGAGGATCCAGAGGAGGGGGAGCATCTCTTCCATTCGCAAATGTGGGTGAAGGGTTCTCCATTGCGATTCCTTGTCGATAGCGGAAGCCAAAAGAACCTCATTTTAGGAGAGGCCATGAAGCGGCTGGGCCTACCAAACATAGCACACCCATAGCCGTATAACATTCGGTGGCTTAAGCAAGGAAGATATCTCTGCGTTCGATGACAGTGCTGCCTTTTGTACAACATTAAGCCTTTCATAGATGAGGTACTGTGTGATGTTGCTTCTCTTGACGTGTTAGATGTATTATTGGGAAAACCATACTTGTGGAAGCGGCATGCTGTGTATGAGTGTAGGCCTCATTTTTTTTTTTCATTACTTTGGGAAATAAATTGTACAGGATATCGGAGGTAGCACCGCCTCCTGCCATCTCTTTGATTACTGCAAAACAACGCAGTAAGATTGTTTCCCAAACTAGGAAATTTATTTTCATTACAATTTGACCACAGGGAAAGAAGTAGATTATGGCCATAGCCTCGAAGCAGGGCTCCCCTGCACGAGAACAGCAGATGAAAAAGGTTATGGAGGAACATGAGGGCATTTCTCCTCACCCACAGAGGTTCCTCTACACTGTCAGGTCAAGCACTCCATTGATCTGACGCCAGGCACGCCGCCGCCTGATGTTTCCATACCTAATGTGACCACCCTTACAGAATACACACATGTACTATGTAAGGCCGATAAAGCAACCAAATTTATTGAACGCATACAACATGTCTGCCAGCAGGTCCATGACATCTTTGACAAATCCAATACCAAGTTCAACAGAATTTGACCATTGCTTCCTAAGGGGAGAGGAATGATCCAGGTGGATATTGGTGGCTACCGACCTATTCCATTTGGACCCCTACCATAAATTCTTTAATTTTTTTCAATTCCAGCACAACTTACTATTTTTAGCAGTTTTTTGGGTCCTAAACTTTTGGAGCCATTTTAAGGCCCTAAACGACGTTTTTTGGGAAAACCGGGAGCAACATGGAATTTTATTTGATGTTTCTCACATAAAAAGTTGTATTCCTAGGATATATATTTATAAAGAGGTATTGAGCGCGTAAAATGGAGTTAATATGCCAAAGTTACATCCCCGAGAAGTTGATGTACCAATTTACCCAAACGGGGCCCATAGTTTTGGCGCTTCATCTCCTAGGGTTAGGTTTTCGAATGGTTATGGTTTTCCATTGTTTCTTAACAATAAATAGGCCTTTGCCCCTCATTTTAACACAATTTAGATGCCTGTATCTGCCACATCTCTTCTTAGAGATAAGCTACTAGCACCCTAGCTGGTTTATTCTCATTATGTCTGTAAGAATATTTCTGTTATTTGATATTAATGAAATGAAGTATTATTTCAGTTGCATCTATTTTTTATGTCCATTTCTGTATTCAATTGTGTTCCTGCATAAATATGGATCAGTGGTATCAGAGCAGTCTACTCTTTCTCTGTTTTTCTTTGCATGTCCCCAATGAGGTTAGGGTATAAGGAGTTAGGGCTCGACCTGGTTGAACCCTTGCAAGATCAACCTCGAAAATCCTTAAGACCTCCCATGGCGGAAGAAAAGGGGGGGGGGGGGGGACATAGGACAGGGCCCTTACCAAACCGACGCATCTACATCCAACAATCACTTCGAAGGAACCTTTCCTTTCAAGGTACATGTCAACTTCGAAATTCCCGTATTTGAAGGCCAGATAGATGATTGATTTTCTAGAAGGGTATTTATCAGTCCATGATTTCTCTGACCGAGACAAGATTATTTTTTCACTCCTCAAATTTGCCCCCCATTTCAAATACTGGGGGGAATCCTACTGTGAGGAAAAGGAAGAGAGGGAACCCTCTCTGTTCTTGGCTGCACCCACTTGAAATTTGTTCCGGGAAAAAATCAGGGAATAATATTATCATGTGGGGAGCTATGAGGACAAATACATCCAATGGACCACACTGCGACAACAAAGAGATCAATATGTGCACGGACCGACGAATTTTTTCCATACCCTACGCACAATGTTGGGTATTAAATATTCAGAGAGACGTTTGGTGCTCAAGTACCACAACTGTTTGCAAAAATAAATTCAGGAGGAAATGTATTTCCTCGACATTAACTCCCTCGACATGGCATATTGCTATGACGCCAATATTGAGCAAAAATTTAAGGATACTAAGCGAGAGTTTGGATCCACAAATCTGAAGCCACGTAAATGCACCCCCCGAACCACAGAACAAGGGGAAAAGCCAAAGCAGGGTGACTTAGAATAACACCACAAATACAAAGAAGGACACGAGGAAGTGGTGTGAATTTCATAACATCCCCACTCACAACACAAATGAGTGTCGGGCCAAATAGTCACTGGTGGCTGAACTAAAGCCACCCGAATCAGATGCATGTTCTGATCTTGAGTCAGAACCAGACAAGGGCAATGAAAAAGGGAAGAATATCATTTATGTGGATCCCAGTGCCATTTTTTCCACCACCAAGCTGTGGAGGGAGGATCCCGAGGATCCAGAGGAGGGGGAGAGCCTCTTCCATTCGCAGATGTGGGTGAAGGGTTCTCCATTGCAATTCCTTGTCGATAGTGGAATCCAAAAGAACCTCATTTCAGCAGAGGTCATGAAGTGGCTCGGCTTACTGACCATAGCACACCCACAGCTATATACCATTGGGTGGCTTCACCAAAGAAGAGATCTCTGCATATGCCAACAGTGCCGCCTTTCGTACAACATCAAGCCTTTCAAACATGAGGTACTTTGTCATGTTTATCCTCTTGATGTGTTAGATGTATTACTAGGCCAACCATACTTGTGGAAGTGACATGTTTTGTATGAGTATAGGCCTCGTTCTGTTGTTATTACTTTTGGAAATAAATTGTATAGGATACCAGAGATAGTACCGCCTCCTGCCATCTCTTTGACTACTGCAAAACAACGTAGTAAGATTATTTCGTAAACCAGGAAATTTATTTTCATTACAATTCACCCACAATGCAAGAAGAATATTGTGGCCACAACCTCGAAGCAGGGCTCCCCTACATGGTAGTAGCATATGGAAAAAATCATGGAGGAACATGAGGAAATTTTCTTCTTGCCCACAAAGGTTCCTCTACACTGTCAGGTCAAGCACGCCATTGATCAGACCCCACATGCGCCGCCGCCCGATGTTGCCATACCTCATGAAAACACACATAAAGAATCCACACATGTAATTTCTAAGGTTGATAAAGCAACCAAATTTATTGAAGGCATCGAGCACGTCCGCGAGCAGGGCCATGAGATCTTCGACGAATCCAAAACGAAGTTTAGTAGAATTTGCCTCATCTCATGGAGGAACTCAACGAAATGGGGACCATTTCTTCCTAAGGGGGAAGGAATGATCCAGGTGGTTATTGGTGGCCACCCACCTATTCCATTTATATCCCCATCATCGGTTCTTTCAGTTTCAGCACAACTTACTATTTTTAGCAGTTTTTTGGGTCCTGAACTTCCAAAGCCATTTTGAGGCCCTAAACAACATTTTTTTTTGGGAAAACTGGGAGAAACATGGAATTTCCTTTGATGTTGCTCACATAAAAAGTTGTAGTCCTTAGATAGATATTTCTAACGAGTTATTGAGCACCTCAAATGAAGATTATATGCCAAAGTTACATCCATGGGAAGTTGATGTACCAATTTACCCAAACGGTGCCCATAGTTTTGGTGCTTCATCTCCTAGGGTTAGGTTGTTGGATGTTTGGTGTTTTCCATTGTTTCTCAATAATAAGTATACCTTCAAGCTGCATTGTAACACAGTTCAGAGGCTTGTAGCCACCATATCTCTTCTTAGAGATAAGCTACCCACACCCTAGCTAGTTTATTTTCATTATGCCTGTAAGCATATTTCTGTTATTTTATATTAATGAAAAGAAGTATTATTTCCACTGCATCTCTCTCTTTATGTCTATTTCTTTATTTTATTACGTTCCTGCATAAATATGGGTTAGTGGTATCAGAGTGGTCTTCTCTTTCTATGTTTTTCTTTACATGTCCCCAACAAGGTCAGGGTATAAGGAGTTACAACTCGATCTGGTTGAACCCTTGCAAGATCAACCTCACAAACCCCGACAACCTCCCATGGCGGAAGAAAAGAAAGATGAGGAAGTAGGAGACATATAAAATTATTAATCAAGGAGGCCCTCAAAAAATAGAGGAACACGATGATGGATAAATTTTCCTAGATCCTTCAATGACTGCCCATCGGCGACGCATCTACATCCAACAACCACTCTAGAGGCACCTCTCCTTTCAAGGTGTTATCACCAAATTGAGTCCTGTTGGGATGCTTCAATGGTCAACTTGGAGTAACTATTTCAAACCAAATTGTAACTGGAAATTAGCCTTTCTAGTCTGAGATGGTTCTCTCAAAAGGAGAAAGGATATTCAATGAATAAATTGAAAACATACGGCTAACTCTGAATTGGATTGAATGTGTTGTTTTTGTGTAGGTGAAAGATGTAAAGGAATAACTACCATTGGGCTTATGGAGTCAATATGAAAACTAAGTCACAATTCAACCTATCTCATGGAAGTTGAGGCAATTGTATTCTTATTAGACTACACATGAAGGAAAAAACAACAAGCTATATGCATACAGGAAGTTGGAGCATGTCACCATGAATTCCAAGTGATTATACATAAGCAAACTAATAATTCATGACATTTACAACAAACTAGGTTTATACATGAAGTTGGAGCATGTAATAATGAATTCCAAGTGATTATACAACTAGAATAAAGGAGGCAAAGTAAAAGACTGATAGAAAAAGCATACATAAGAATACATAGAAGAATCTCAGGTCTGAAATAGGCTGCTGCAACTATATATTACTGATATCAAAATATTACAACAATGGTAGTGCAAGTCATAATCTCCTAACCCTCTCAAAATATTTATTCTCCCTATTTATAGAATTAGGGACCTTTACATCATGTCTATGAGTTGGGATTAGACCATCGAATACTTTAAAGGACACCTAATCTAACTAAAAATTGATTACAAGGTGGAAAAGTAGAGATAATTATATTTTCAAGAATTATAAACCTAATAGGACTCTGTAATATTCCTAATTAGCCCAAGCTGATAGGAATATTCAATTTCATTTTTATTTTTCATGTTCACGAATAAAATTGTAAGGGAGGATCAATAAACTCCTAAAAACTATGTAATAAATCAATGCCCAATGTGAACAAGGCTAAATCAGGGCTGCTTTGATGAAACCCCTTATGTGTGAAAAGGGTTTGTGACAATTGACTAGGTCAACAAGACCTTATCTACAACGCTGTCTAAGTGCAATGTACCTCCTAAATACTCAGCATAGATCTAGAAGGAGGATGCACATGTGAAAGGAGATAAACCTGTGAGATGGTTTAGGGTTTTTCAAGACTTTCATCCTATAAAAGAAAGAGGAGAGAAACAAGAAAGGGTTGTTCAAGATATTCAGAAATTAGTCTCCTTAGACTAATTCGAATTCTCTAAGCTGTTTAGCTTGAGAATAGTGCTACTTAGCACTGGGTGTTCCCGAGCGGGAATCCCACCTCTTTCCATAGAGTAGCTCTTGGAAGAGTTTTGCATTTCTCATCCACTATCCGGAAATTGGCCAAGATTCTACTTCCTTTTGAAATGCAGATCCTGTTGAGGGTTTGATTACCTTTGTAAGCTGCAGCAAGTGGAGCTCTAGATCTATTCAGATCTAGATTGTTTTGGGGAGTCTCTTCTCATGGAGTGTGTCTTTTAACCTCCTGGAAGAGTGCCTCTCCTGTTGGAGCATAATTTCAGATCTTGGAATCAGGCCATATCATATTCCAGAGCATACTGCACAGTTACTCTTCCTGAGCTACGTAATCTTCAAGGAAGGAGTTGCAGGGTGATTCAACTATCTCTTGGGGGAGAGATCTCCGGTGTTGGGAATCTTCCCTCACTGTGGTGATCCATGGATTGGCCAACCAATCCATGTACCTTCCAGATATGATATGTTCATACATGTATTTACTTCATAAATTCTGCATAAATTCTGCAGATCTACTGCATAAGATTTCAGATCTACTCCATATGCTTCATGATTTGCTGAAAACCCCAAGGGGGATGTAAAATAGGGACATTATAGTGTATAGATCTCATAAGGATCTAATAATTTGTACAATGATATGTCCTATATCTTATTTTTAAACGAAAACTTTTGTATGCTTCAGAAAATAACGCTATCAGGGTTTTACAGTGAAATACAATTGCTGCAGCACCTCTTTTAGAGGGATTTTCTCATAAGAGTCTTCATTTTCTCTCTTCTACTGTATGAGTAGTGTTGTGTAACTGATTTCATGATTTTATTAACCTATTACAACTAATACCTTCAAAAAATCACGCTGCCTGAGCTTCAGTAAATTTCTGCATACATTAAGTCATGGGAAATCAGGGTTTTTAAGCCTAGTTGAGGAAGGAGGAACTGTTTAACCTATCTAGACTTATGTTTTTGAGCTGAAATTAGGATCATAGGTCCCTCATAACCTAATATAAAATAACCTCCCGCCATTTATCTTATTTGTACGTAGAACTCTGAATACATACGTTTTAGGGCCTAAATACTCACTTTTCCCCACCTTTTGGTCTATAAAACGTTGTATAAAGCTGATGCTACATATTTTATTGAAGGTTAACTGATTTTAAATCAGTTATAATTCATATTTCTGTAGCTCCATATTTTTAATAACTTAGGTTATTCCCAATCTGTAGCTGTTCCTTAATTTGGAATATTACAGTGGTATCAAAGCATGATCTCTGGCTCTGCCTGTGAGATCAATATTTCAAGAATATAGAGAGAAGAATCAAGAAAAATCTGATGGAGAAGTATGGTTACACTAAAGACACAAAGGAGAAGGGCCTGAACCCCTTTTTTGGAAGACTACAGAGAGAATAGTTTTCAGAAACTCTTCATGTACTAAAAGAAGAAATTAGGGGAATGGAGAAGGGAGGTCATGAAGATCCATCTGATCTTACAAGCCCCAGAATTCATTACCATGTGTGTGATAATTCAGCCACACAATCTGATCTACAACGTTGGAAAATGCCTCCTTTCTTGTCAAGTGAAAGAGGAGGAAGAAGAATGACGGAAGAGGAGATCTCCCTGCTCCTTTTTCAAACTATGGAGGCCATCACAGAGAATCTCAAGGAGATAGAAAGGGAAGTTTGCAGAAGATTTCTAAAATATTTTGGAGATGAAGCAATCCCTAGCTATTGTCATGAAGGGTGTGAGCATTCAACCACACGTAGATCCACAGCGCAGTACATTGCCCACATTCACTGCAAGAAGCATGGAGGAAGGAGATGAGGCCATTGGAGTAGTAGCGCTGCAACTCAAAGGTATGGCTCATGATGGGTGGCTTCAAAATTCTATTTCTTGTTATCATGCAAATGTAAAGGCCTATGATGAATTCACTAAGGGATTGATGAAAATCAATGTGAACCATCATGTATCAAAACATCAAACACTTTGCATGCATTGGAGGAGACCATGCAACCAACTCCACTCCTTATTTTTAAAGGGGATAAGAACATGTATGATGGCTTGCTAAGGGAAATATGCCCAACTTATGAAGGGCCCTCTTCCACTTGTGATGACATGGAGGTACCTCCTTCAAGATATGACCAAGATCTAGGGTCTCTCATTGATGATGAGGCATTCTTACATATTGATGACGAGGATGAGCAGAGAAGGAATACCAATGCTGTACCATTAGAAGAAGAATAAGAGCAGAAGGATCATCATGAGGGGATGATGAGCATTCACTCTTATCTATTTCATAAAGTTTCTGCACAAATGAAGAAGACTGCACTACGTAGAGAAGAGAGGGACAAATCAGTCCACTCATACATGTAGTCCACTTCAGATTTTGATGTCTCATTACATGGAGGCATTCCACCTGGGAGGAAACCAAATTTAGATTCGGTGAGAGACATCTTGCCTCTTGGCTCACCATTCTTGGATTCCAAGGATGTGATGAGTTTGGAGGATGAATTTTGCATGGGGGTTGTCAAAGTAGCAGGCAACAGCATGAGGAGAGCTTCATATGCTATATCACCAGTGCTGTCTCTTGGGAGGATTGATCCCTATTGGAGGTCTCAACTCTTGGTAGAGTAATCCAAGGATATTGGTGCATGCATGATCCTTGATGACCCGGATGGAGATGATAGATACATGGTGGATGATGTGGTCATCTATTCCTATGGCAGGATCTTCTTGAATAGATATTCTAGTCTCAAGGAGAAGCTACTACATGCACCACATGAGGACTTCTCTTCTATGCACATTGATGCATATTTCCATTTGATGGAGGAGTTCACTTGGGAGGGCAGCCATCATGAAATATTTCAGCATATGGAGAGATGAATAACCTAGATGGTAATGAAGAGGAGGTCACAACCACTTCCCTAGTCATTGGAGATGAGGGAAAAATTCCAGTTGAGCCATTTCAGCTCAAGATCTCAAGTGCATGATGGAGGAGGTATAATTTCACATTTTGTACTGTACTTCTCTTCCTTGTTTGAGCAGCATGATGTATCAAGAAGAGTTTTTCCTTCTTGCATATTGTATAATGATGTACTTTCAGCCTTTTGTAGCACTGAGATTGGCTATCTCATTGGTGGTTTGTGGGGGAAGCCACATGACTTTTGGTGTGCACCATTGACACCACTTTGTACCTTCATGTTTATATTTTGTAATATGATTGTGGCAGCAAAAAAGTGGCTGGAAGAGCACTTGTTCTTGTTTGATTGGATGCAGGCCAAGGATGCACTACATTGGTTCCATGAGAGGAACTATGATTCACTCTCCGGTTGTCATTTGGTAACTTTCTTTCATTGTATTCTGCTTCCATGTATTGTTGATATGTTTATGCTCATGGGAAGCTTTGTTTGGAGAGTGGGCTATGAGTTGAAGATGCCCATTGGGAGTATAATTTTCCCTACTTTGCATGATGCATGTTTCAGGAGAAGCAATGGGCAGTCCATGATTTTCAAACTACATCTCTTTTCTTCATGTGGGAGAAGCCATTTGGAGAACTTGAGTTTTTGGAGGAGGCACTTCATGGTCCATTTGTTTGGTGGGGTAGCTTGGGCCACTCTTGAAGGTCATAATACTTCAGCCCAAGAGCAGCAAAGGCCCCATACTTATCATAAATGGAGAGAGAAACCACTTGGGTGGAAGAATCCAATCTCCCCATGTAGCCCCAACACATTGTCTGAACCAGGGGCTGAGGATATTTTTGAGCTAACTAGATTAGCTCACTTCATTTGGATGATAGCATGGGTATGGAATTCACTCATTGGGAATAATATTCCCCATGTTCATCATCACTCCTACCTTGAGGAGGCCATTGAGCAACAAAGAGATCACCACTTGTACCTTCCATGTTCTCATGATGTACACTTTGCTATCTTGCACTTGGAGGGAATCATTGGAGGAAAGATTCATTGCATATCATTTTCAGCCATGGTGGGATCCATTGATGAGGCCACAAGAAGAGGAAAGGAGAATTTTTGCTCTACCTTACAGTTGCTTGAGGAAAAGCAAAATTTTGAAGGGGGAGGACTGTAATATTCCTAATTAGCCCAAGCGAATAGGAATATTCAATTCATTTTTATTTTCACGTTCACGAATACAATTGTAAGGGAGGATCAATAAACTCCTAAAAACTATGTAATAAATCAATGCCCAATGTGAACAAGGCTAAATCAGGGCTGCTTTGATGAAACCCCTTATGTGTGAAAATGGTTTGTGACAATTGACTAGGTCAACAAGACCTTATCTACAACGCTGTCTAAATGCAATGTACCTCCTAAATACTCAGCGCAGATCTAGAAGGAGGATGCACATGTGAAAGGAGCTAAACCTTTGAGATGGTTTAGGGTTTTGCAATACTTTCATCCTATAAAAGAAAGAGGAGAGCAGCAAGAAAGGGTTGTTAAAGATATTTAGAAATTATTCTCCTTAGACTAATTTGAATTCTCTAGGTTGTTTAGCCTGAGAATAGTACTGCTTAGCATTGGGTGTTCCCGAGCGGGAATCCCACCTCTTTCCATAGAGTAGCTCTTGGAAGAGTTTTGAATTTCTCATCCACTATCTGGAAATTGGCCAAGCTTCTACTTCCAGCTGCAATGCAGATCCTGTTGAGGGTTTTATTTCCTTTGTAAGCTGCAGCAAGTGGAGCTGTAGATCTATTCAGATCTAGATTGTTTTGGGGAGTCTCTTCTCATGGAGTGTGTATTTTAACCTCCTCGAAGAGTGCCTATGCTATTGGAGCATAATTTCAGATCTTGGAATCAGGCCATATCATATTCCAGAGCATACTGCATAGTTAATCTTCCTGAACTGTGTAATATTCAAGGAAGGAGTTGCAGGGTGATTCAACTATCTCTTGGGAGAGAGATCTCCGGCGTTGGGAATCTTCCCTCACTGTGGTGATCCATGGATTGGCCAACCAATCCATGTACCTTCCAGATCTGATCTATTTATACATGTATTTAGTTCAGAAATTCTATAGAAATCTGCAGATCTGCTGCATAAGATTTCAGATCTACTCCATATGCTTCATGATTTGCTGAAAACCCCAAGGGGAATGTAAAATAGGGACATTCTAGTGTATATATCTCATAAGGATCTAATAATTTCTACACTGATATGTCCTAGATATTATTTTTAACCTACAGCTGCTGTATTCTTCAGAAAATAACGCTGTCAGGTTTTACAGTGAAATACAATTACTGCAACACCTCTTTTAGAGGGATTTTCTCATATTATTCTTCATTTTCTCTCTTCTACTGTATTAGTAGTGTTGTGTAACTAATTTCATGATTTTATTAACCTATTAAAACTAATACCTTCATAAAATCACGCTGCCTGAGATTCAGTAAATTTCTGCATACATTATGTCATGGGAAATCAGGGTTTTTAAGCCTAGTTGAGGAAGGAGGAACTGTTTAACTTATCTAGGCTTATTTGTTTGTGCTGAAATTCATAGCATAGGTCCCTCATGACCTAATATAAAATAAAATCCCACCATTTCTCTTATTTTTATGCAGAAATCTGAATACATACGTTTTAGGGCCTAAATAATCACTTTTCCCCACCTTTTGGTCTATAAAACGCTGTATAAAGTTACTGCTACATATTTTATTGAAGGTTAACTAATTTGAAATCATTTATCAGTCATATTATTGTAGCTACACATTTGTAATAACTCAGGTTATTCCCAATTTGTAGCTGTTCCTTAATTTGAATATTACAGACTCTTTCAATCATTATTACCTTAACTAACTATTAAAAATCCATACATAAAAATAATTATCTAAAGAGCAGCCTTATGAGGTAATAGAAGGAATGATTTAATAGTAAAACATCATGGATGGAATTTAGGAATTTTTCTTCGAATTATGATTATAAGCTGTCATGTTGATGATGTGGCATCTCCAAACCACCCTTGTGATGAGTGTTTCCATTCAACATGTTGTCAATCCTAGAGATAGCCTTGAGTTGTGAAAGACCAGTGCCTAGGACATCTTATATATAGCAAGGAGAAAAATGATATGGTAGGGATAATTAGTAAGGAAAATATCTCATGCTATTTCTTGTAACAGGAAAATTAACTTAAACGAGACCAAAACTTTCAGAAGCTTGATACAGAGAAAGCAAGACGACAGAGGCAAGATGCGAAACTCTAACACAAATGTACCAGACAATTTAAAGGCATCTCACTACAAATAGGGCTGGATTCTAAATACTTCACAGAGATGAATGATCATAAAGTGTTCACTGTATACGTAGAATAAAGAGGATACTAACTGTTATGGAGACAATATCTAGAAACATATACCAGCATGTGTTGGGATTATGTAATTAAGAATCCACACATGGTAAAAACATTTGTGAATAACATCTCATAGCAGCTAAAATAGCAGAAATACGGGTGAATTGAAAATGAAACAACATATCACACCTGAGCCATATTTAAAGTGCCGGAAAGCTTATGAAATAAGTATCAACAAGGATAAGTTTATATCAGAAACAGTGGGCTACTCACATTCCAGAATGTGATACAAGATAAATGGATATAAATGAAATCAACAGCTAAGCTACAACACATAGGAAAGAATTACACACTGTAAAGCATCAAGACCAGAATCCATCATTAAAGATAAAACTCCTTCTCATTGAGACCCAATGGGCTCTTCACATTTATATTAAAGCTTTCACAAAATGAATACAAGAAATCCTTTTACAGTCAATTCTTCAGAAAATTTGGAACCCATTTTTCTCTTCTGATTTTGCTTATATAGACACATCCATACATGAGCGAGAAGATATTTTTTGAAAAATATCTTCTTTGCATGCCAAAAATTTGTTAAAGGTCCTTATCAAAATGATCAAAACTTATGACGAGGAATGCATACCTCTCATCATTTGCGGTTAGGCACTAGGCCGTTTTGAAACAAAATTTTAAAACAACGTCTGGGCGGAAAGTAAAAGACTGAGGTGAAATATAAATTCCACCCGAAACTTAAAAATAACTAACTAAAGTAAAAGTAAAAAGGCCTCTTAGGCCAAATCATGAATTAACAGTGCTTCATGGATGAGAAGGGGTCGAGGCTGTTGCTGACACAGGTGGCGAAACATTTGCGGACGAGCTGGCGATCTGGCTAGTGAACTGAGTGCATCTTTGCTGGCTGTCCGTTGATGGTTCAGGCATCGCTACAAATCCTTCCACCTTGATATAGGCCTCTGTGAGGACGTTGAAACTTGCCTTAGTGGGGAGCTTGTGCTTTATAATATGAAGGAGGACGAACTCTCGGCGGAGGGATGAAATAATCGTCTCAGCCATTAATCAAGCGGGTTTATCCGACAGGATGTCCGTTTGGTCTCTTTCTTTCTGGACGCATGTATTATATTCTGTTAACGACTGTAGCATGGAAGGAGTGGTTGGGTCCCAACAATATGGAAGTCCAGCCATTGTAATCTCGTCCCACACTGCATCGAACCGATCCACGCTTGCTACCACCTGTTGCAGGGCTCTCGAAGCTATAACTCGGGCCGCCTCTTTGTCGATGATTTTCTGACATTCAAAGGACTCCATGAATTGACTTGGTATGCCATGCTTTTCCACCTCATCAGACTCCAACTCTTTCAAGAAAGAAATGTAGCTTCTGGCGTGCTGGGTTCTACTGGAGAAGTTGAGGTCTGCCTCCTGCAATTTCTTGTTGAGATAGAGTACCGCAGATTTGGTTTCCCCCATCATTTTTAGGAAACCCCACTGTTCTGTCACTGCCGAGATTACTTATGACCAGATTATACTTCTCGCCTCACTGAGGGTGATATTTCCCTTCAGGTGGCTATTGAGGTCGGTGATAGCTTTCTGCTGGTCGGCTCTTGTGTTCTTTTCCTGCTCGATCTCTTTCTGCAGTGTCTCTATTTTCTTGGTATTCTCAGCCAGGGATTTTTCCAAATCAGTGATCCTTTGCCTCGCGGTGGATGCCTGCTTTTCTAATATATCATTTGCAGCCTTCGCTGCGTTCAACTGCTCTGAAAACGAACTTGTCTCTGGTGGGATTGTAACAAGTGCACAGTTGTGCGTGTCCCAGGTGTTCTGTAGCTCCATCAACCTACTTTGAAGAGTGGCGATTGTTTCGGCCATTTTTTCTTTGTCCTCCTACTCCTTTGCTAGTGTGTCAGCCAATTTCGCTTTTTCTTTTTCTTCTTGCGCCAATTCGGTCATCTGAACATGGTGGGAGGCTCGTATGCTGACCTTACTTTTCAATGACGCGACCTCCTTCTGCAATTGGTTTATCAAATAATGCTACGGGTTTGATTCTCCAGTCTCTTTTCCTTTGATTGAATCTCGGAGGCCGCGTATTTGATTTGCCTAGGTGCAGGAGTTTGCCTATTCATTCTTGAGGGTTTCTCTCACATGTTCATGCTTTTTCTCCAACTTTCTCAGTGCAATGGTAACCTGCATTACCTCGTCCTTCAGCATATCACCCACAACCTGAAACAAGTTACATTTTTCGGGTGCTGGTACTTTGGCCATATCAATCGCATGTTCTAGTACCCTGTAACTAGTGGTACCTGTATCAGGGTCCAAGATGGCCTCGTTCATAGAAAATACTAGGTGCTCTGTGTCCGCATTCATGGAAGCTGATACCCTGGTGTGATATTTCTCGACATACCCTCCCAACTTGGCTTTGTACTTATCCCTGATCATTCTGTTTCTCTGAGCCCTTTCGACTGCAACTGGTGAGGTATAATCTCCAATGGCCTGTGAGACTTCAGAGAAGTCGGAGGAGGTGACACTGTCTCTTAATACTTTGATCCCGAATTTAATCTTGTCCAATTGGCCATATGGTGCAAATGGTTCCAGCAGTTGTTCTTCCCCTATGACTTCTGCCTCGTTGGAGGCTGTTTTCTGCTTTTTGCAAAGGGGAGAACCAACTCTTGAGGGAACCACTTCTTCCTCACCTTGGCCTTTATTGACGTCTTCTCCTTCCCCTGTAGCAGATGAATCTATCTCCATCTTTGAAATCAAAGGCCAAGTTTCAAGGTTAGCCCTCCACTCTATGAACGACCTTGATTCATGTGCATAAGGAGTGGACTTGTTCCTTTTTCTTCTGTTTGAGATAATTTCTTGAGGATCATAGGGCCAAGCCTTTCCCTGTCTTAGGTCCATGTTTTGCAACAACTTCTCAACAATGGGAAGGGCGTGTCTTGAATTCAAAACAATAGGGCCGATTGTGATAGGGAGTCTCAGGATGAAACCCTTCTTTGCAGGGACAAAGTGTAGTTGGTCAGCCTTGAGGGTCTGCCGAATATACTCCAGAGCATAAAATCATCGAAAAGGAAACACAGGCAGCTGGTAAGGGGAAACCTCGGCTCCATAGACTTGAATTTCCGTGTAATTGTCAAATAGATACCAATCCCCAGTGCTCTAGGATTTACCGGCTTGTAGCCAGCTCTTCATTTCAGGAAAAACCCTAGGTGAGTGTAAATCATGGATGATAGTATAGGAAATGGATATGAACTCGTTTAGGAACCTGGAATAACCCTCCCCCTTTGGAAATTTGCGTACAGAACAGTTCGAGTAAAAAACTGGTCGGGGTTGGGAATTCTCCTCATATACCCTATCTAAACCCAAACCCTCAAACTTATCAGCGTGTTGATACAAGAAAAGGTAGAAGACCATCGAACAAAAGTGGAAGTGACCAGTTTTTGAAAGCTCTTGGAACTGGGTCTGAATGTTAGTAGAAAGAAAACTAGGGATATCCAGAACTACCCCCTTTTGAGACATTAACCACAAGAAATAAACACATACCCTAGAAATTTCCCCCAAACCACCTACACCTAAAAGAACAGCGATGAGGGAAAGGATAGGCTGCACTTCTTCTGTGAATAGATTCAACGGGAAGGGATCTACAGTAGGAAGAGATGTAGCCTGATTGCTGGTTATAGAAGAAATGAAGGCATTTTGATGCTCCCATGGCAATTTGGTGAACTGGGAGGTTAAGGCCACTTCATTGAAACTGGTATAGGTGGCGCTGGTGGGAAAATAGAGGGCTTGCTTGATAATGTCGGGGGAAAGAGAAAAAATCTTATTCCCCTGTACAGAGGTAAACATGCCTCGGTGCTCATCATAGGCCTCTTTAAGCCAGCAAATAAAATCAACCACAGGGTAGACTGAGGGAGTAATCTGATGGTATAAACTTGATACAACTACCCGATATTGATCTCTATTGTTGATATGAAGCCTAAAAAGCTTGGGTTTTATACTGCTAATGTGAAAAGGGTATTTGGGGTCACAGATTCCAGCTTGCAGGTCAATAAAAGGCTCGAACCTGGGAGGGTTTCTAGTTTCTCAGACCTGAGGAGTATCTGGTTCAGTTTTCTTGGGCGTGCCCCTTCCCATGACTGACATACAAAGATTTTAAAAAATGGAAGAAAAGTAGAGGGAATATGAGGGACATAATACCTATGTAGCAGGGAAATCTGCTCGGGAAAGTGACGCGGGGGTGTTGATAGTGACTGGGTAGAATTTGGAACTAGCTCCCACTTAGTTTATACCGTAGCTGGAAAACCTGCAAATTTTACTGCAGTAAAATATGGGAAGACTGTTATCTATGACTGAGCGTTCTGAGGTAAAAAGCGGATAAGTGGAATAAACAGGGGGGAAGTGTCGTAAGGACACTGACAGTGGAGCACGCAGCGCATAGGGATTGGGGTGTTAGCTGGAAGCAGGTGAACACCACGTGCTGGGTTTAATACTGGTACGGGCCTCAGTACTAGTTAGCCTAGAAACTTACCTTACCTCTCTTGCCGCATAAACCATACGATCCTTGAAACACATTGTTCGCAAAACAGGGTTAAATACACAGCATGCCAATCTCTAGAGCCCGCTTCCCGTTTTTCCACGTCACTATACTTCTGCGCTTTGCTCTGCCACGTCGCTTTTCATCTCGGGCCCACCTTACGACACGTCACTGTAATTCCGTGGGGGTATGGGTCTCTTCCCTCTTGTCCTTCTTGATCCCCGCGGAAATCCCACATGAAGGATTTCCCCACGTGCATCTTATGGACATGGCTAGTTTTTAAATAATTTTTGTTGTTGCGTCTTTTGCACCATGTCTTTGCCCTTTTCGCACTACCTTTACTCTTTTTCTTTCTATTTTGACCCTTTTCATACACATGTTTCCTTTTAAGTGCGATACTAGCCTCATCATCCTTTCCCTTTAATCGGTCCTTTGAATGCTTCCGCCATCAGCCAATCATTCAATACATGTCTATCCAAAGGTTAATTCGGAAGAATGACTAATGTTAATTTATGATCAACATTGGCTCCACCTGTGTACGACATGTTCGTCCTTGAGCGTGTCGAGAACTTCGTAGACCACCTATTTATATTATGTGAACACCATTCCTCTTCATGATTCATCAAGACACACACATTATTTAAGCAAATATGAAAACAAACACTAATATACAATATGATACATCAGGCTGTCTTGACCCGACTCAGAGCTGGAAATAAGGCTTGAGAAATTGGCCGTTTACAGGGGCGTCCAACAGATATCCCTGTAAATTCTCCAACCTGAAAGTATTGTTGCCACCTTGTTCTACAATTTTAAAGGGGCCGAAACAGAGGGGGTAGAATTTACCGTGTTTACCCTTATCAGCCCTTCGAATGTCCCATCTGAGCACTAAATCCCCAATATGTAATTTTCTGTCTTTGGCATGTTGATCGAAAAGGTATTTCATTTTCTCCTGGTATTCAACTAGCCTCTGACTCACCTGGTTCCGCGTTTCTTCTAGCTCCACGAGCTGGTTGATTCTCCTGGTTACATCATCCAGTTCTTCATGACTTTCTTGCATGAATCGAGCCACTGGTAATGCTAGCTGTACAGGGAGAACTGCTGCCCTCCCATATAATAGTTCGCATGGGGACTTCCTGGTTGCTCTCTTGCTGGTAATCCTGTTAGCCCATAGAGCGAATTTTAACTAGGAATCCCAATTCTTTTGATTTGCATTTATAGCCTTCTTCAGTGCCCTCACCAATGTTTTATTTGATGACTCTGCTAAGTCGTTTCCCTGTGGGTAATAGGCTGTAGAGTGACCTAGTGAATTTTTGTACTATTGGCAGAAGCTGACAAAATTTTCAGATTTAAAGGCCTGTGCATTATCGGTCACAATCTTGGCAGGGCAACCAAATCTGGATATGATGTTTTCTTCTATGAATTTCATCACCACGGTGTCTGTTGCGTTCCTGGCGGGTATAGCTTCTAGCCACTTTGTGAAATAATCCACTTATGCTGACCGCTGGATGGGGGGTTTATTTCTTCGATGAAGTCAATTCCCCACTGCTGGAATGGTTCATCTATATGGACAGGGATCATGGGAAGAGGTGCTAGATTTTGTCTCTCGGCAAACCTTTGGCACTTCTCACAAGCTCTAACCCGGGTAAACACATCTCCAAATAGTTTGGGCCAGAAGAAACCAGCCTTTAGGATTTTGTGAGCAGTAGCCCTCCAACTATAATGGCCCCCACATATTCCTTCATGAAACTCAGCCATTATACCCTCTACCTCTTCCTCTGCCAGGCATAGGAGCAGGATGCCTGAGGGGTCCCTCCAATACAGATGGCCGTTTTCAACCATGTACTTCTGTGACTTCAACCTCAGTGTTCTGTATTTAGCTTTTTCACAGCTGGGTGGGCAACTTAGTGTTAGAAGATATTCCACTATTTCCTTGTACCACTGGCTGGTGAGGTACTTCATATGTGTCTTCTGGGAAGCTATCTCTACTCCCTATGGTTCTTCTTTCCCTTCAGATGCCTCGTTTTCCACCATGGACAGATTTATACCCAGAGCCTGGCAATTTGACTCAGACAAGATTTTGGCTAACCCTTGTCCCTTGATTAGTTTAGTAGGGCAGATTTCCAACTCATACTCCTATATTTTGGCTATCCATTTCCCTCTTTTTCCTTCACTATCTCCCTGGACAAAGATATATTTGACAGCTGTTGTGGGCACAAATGCGGTGACGTGGGACTGAAGGACATACATACGAAAGGATTTGAGGGATTTCACCAGAGCATATGCCTGCTTTTCCAGTATGTTATATTTCAGCTCAGCATCGCGAAGTACCTGACTGAAAAAGGCAATAGGCTGCTCATACCCATCTTCATTTTTCTACAACAGAACTCCTGCTATTGTGTGAGGTGATGCAAAGGAAAAGATCATAAAAGGTTTGGAATAGTCTGGCCCGGCTAACACAGGGGCTTCAACGAATGCATTTTTAATCCTGGCAAAAGCTTCTCGTGATTCTTGTGACCACTTAACCTCATTATTCTTCTTTACCATGTCAGTAATATGCCTAACTATCTCAACATAGTTAGGGATGAATCTCCTCAGGAAATTTATACGACCTAGGAACACTGGAACTTCCTTTTTATTTATGGGGAGGGAAATTCCATTTATGACTTCTACTCTCTTAGGATCTATCTTTACTCCATATTTGGTTACAATGTGTCCTAAGAGCTTGCCCTCTTCTAGTGCAAACAGAGACTTCTGCGGATTTAGGGAGAGGCCATACTTTCTGCACTTCTCGATGGTACTGCGCAGGTGTTCAATGTGCTCTGCATCATCTTTTGAGAACACAGTAATGTCGTCCAAATATACCACCACAAACTTATCTTGCTCTCTGATAAAAGCAATGTCCATGGCCCTCTGAAAGGTGGCCCTTGCATTAATCAACCCAAAAGGCATCCTGGCATACATAAATGTTCCCCACGGAGTGGTAAAGGCAGTCTTATTTTGATCTTCTGGTTGTACGACCACCTGATTGTACCTAGAGAAACCATCCATCATCGACATTGGAGACGCTCCTACCACTTTTTGCAGGATGTGGTCCATCTTCGACAGTGGATAGTTATCTTTTAAGGATGCTCTGTTCAGATTCCTAAAATCAACACATAGCCTTATTTCTCCATTCTACTTCCATACACGGACTAAATTTGCTACCCACTCAGAATATCTCAAAGGTGCAATGATTTTGGCCTTCAGTAATTTCTTAATTTTTTTCTCAATAGAGGGCAGCAACAGGGGATTTATCTGTCTAAGCTTCTGCTTATGTGGTTTTGCATCTTCCTTTAGTGGAATTTTGTGTTGCATAATGCTGATATAAAAAGTTTTTAGGTCTTGATAATACCATGCAAACACATCTTTATAGGACTAAAATAACTTCTGGTAAAGCTGCTTATACTCTTCCGGGACCTTCTTGGATAGCTTCACGATCTTGGGGTCAGCCTCAGTGCCAAGATTCAGATCTTCTACCTGATTCTCCTCCACAACTTTGTTCGGCTGTAAGGGAACATCATTCTTGTTAAACAACCTTTCTAAGGGCACTAATCCTCGGGGAATGGCATTCCCTTTCAACTGCAAAAATTTGTGGCCAGCTACCTTTTCTTCCCACTTATCTCCTGGAGTATCTTCTGTCTCCTCTTCACAACTATCAATCTCCATGTTGGAGAATTCCCCAATTGTTTCCAAAAATCTCTTCACTTGCTCTTCATCTTCAAATACTTTCCAGTGTTTGATATTGTCTGGGATTGATGGCCGATAACGTACCTCAATTTTATACCTCAAGAGGGGATTCTGAGGTGGACGAAAAGTACTGGCAGCCACTACAAGGGAGTCTGCCATTCTATTTTGCTTCCGGGGCATGAACTGGATATTAAAGGCTAAGAAGAAATTCTCCACCAGATCCCAAACTTCATTCCTATAAGCCCTTAGCCTAGGATGTTTAGCTTGGCACTGATTCCTCACCTGTCTGACTACCAGTTCTGAATCTCCCAGAACTTTTAGACTTTGTATGTTCATACTCCTGGCTATCTGCAGCCCCAGTAGAAGTGCTTCATACTAGGCCACATTATTTGTGGCTTCATACTCCAGCTTGAAAGAGAAAGGGAACCATTGGCCTGCAAGAGAAATCAATAAAACCCCAGCCCCATTACCTTCCCTGGAGTTAGCCCCATCAAAATGAAGTGTCCAGATTTCTAATTTAGGACTCTCGATGGACTGCTCTGTCTTGATCTGGAAAAATGATGATTCATGTGCGTACTCCTGATCTTCCTCTAGCATTAAACATGATAAATCTCCCTCCCTGCTATAAACTGGAGAATTAACTGAATCATCTACCTTGGTAACTGTCTTGACAAACCTGGTTTCCTGGTACAACCTCCTCTCTTGACCACCAAATACAGGGATAGTGGCATAGGTCAGGTACAACTTGATCGATCCCCCAATTTTGGTCCCCCAAGATCTTGACAGTAGCATGCCAAAGCGAGCTGGAATTTCAGCCACCACTATGTCCATCACTACACTTTTTGCTGGGATCTAAGCCAGATTGACCACTAAATCCTTTATCATGCCCAGGCACTTAAATCTTTTGGAGTCAAATGAGTAAATGTCTTTGTATGGATGGGTGATCTATAGTCCTAGTTGTTCCATGACCGAGAGGGGTAAAAGATTATGAGAGGCTCTCGAATCTAACATACAATTGTGCAGCAGCATGTCATGTATTACTAAAGACACATAAAATGGAGGAGTAGCAGCATCTAATTCTTCGACATGTGGGCCAAAAACAACCATAGGCCTTTCTTCCTGAAGGTTCAGACTGTCTGGGATGTTTATTACTTATGGAGGGAGTATAAAGGACGTGACCTGGGACTGATATGCGGGTTGTTTGAACAACTCGATCAAAGGAACTGGGATTTTCACCTTCTCAAGCTCCTTTTGTAAGCTGAAGGTAGAGGATGACTTATCTACTAACACCTCTTTTGGTTATTTATCTTTAGAGTCTTTGTTCTAGGGGGGGGGGGGTTTGACTTCTTTTAAGATTGGCTTGACACTAGGGGGTGTAGCCACTTGTGAAGATGAAGGAATTTGATCAGCAGACTGTAAGGATTGGTTAAGGGGATTCTTACCTTTGTCCGGGGTCTTTTGAGATGTTGCCTCCTTCTGAGCAGGTGCCTCTTCTTGAAGTGTGTCCTCCTCCTGGTCCTGAGTGCGAGTTCTCTTTCTGGAAGATCTGAGGTCATATATTATATTGAATTGAGCTTGCATGAAATCGACGAAATGCTTGCAGTAGTCATCAATCTCAGGATCTTCAGTGCCTTCATTAAATTTCCCTTCTGTGTGTGCCTGCACCTCCACTTCGTCACTTTCATGTAAAGGACATTCAACTTCATCACTATTTGAGAAAGAAAGGTATGCCTCCTCTTGCTCATAAGTAGTGTCTTTAGTAGGGCCCTCTACTTTCCCTTCCAAGTATAGAGGGTGTGGTACTTGATCTTGCTGCTCCTTCTGTCCCCTTTGCAGTATTTGCAAGGGTGGCTTTCTGTATTGAGGGTTAAAGCCTCTGTTTGGAGTATTTTGGAAATTCTTGGAGGATGAATTCTTTGCCTCCATTTCAAGCTTTACCAGCTTGCTTGAGAGATTCTTGATCATCTTGTTCATCTCCTCAATCCTGTCATTAGCTGAATCTCTATCTTGGCTCGAGGTGGATACCTCTTCCTTTCCCCTTATTCTCGTATCCTGCTCATATATTCCCTTGGATTTACTAGTGGAGGAAAAGTTTGCCTCAAGCTCTAGTGCATCTGTCTGAGCATCATCCAGAGTGGCTGGCTTTCTTTCTCTCAGAGAGAATCCAAATTCTGAGTCAAAGGCTACCACAAACACAACCTTGGCAGCGGTCTAGTGCGGTTTCATTTCTACGGGAAGGCTCAGGTACAACTTGCTCAATATCTTAATAAACTCGGCCACCCCTTCATTGTGCCTTTTTTTGAGTGTATTAAACTCAGTCAGACAATGTCCATGGTATTTCTTCTCTCCCCATTTCTTGAGAAAAGTGTCTTCCATTGCTTCCCACGTGTTTATATAACGGTCTCCCAGCGTCTTGAACCATTTTCTAGCTTCACCATCAAGGGATTGCACAAATAGTCTTAGGACTACATCAAGATGTTCTACGTTGAAATTTTCTGCAAAGGAGCAGAAGACCTCAAGGTGTTTTTGAGCTTCGATCTCATTCTCTCCATTGAAACGAGGCAGAATCTTTAGATAGTCCTGTGGCAGGTCGTTCAACACTTGAGGTAATGCCAGGGGTGCATAATTATTCAGCAAGAAGCCCAAAACATTTTCCATTGGAGGAGGAGGTGGAGGTAACAGAAGAATTTGATGTGTAAGCGAAGGAGGAGGTGGAAGTGAGGTATGAATGACAATGGGAATGTATTGGACAACAGCCTGAGGTGATGATGAAAAAGGCAGAGTATTAATAGTAGATATTTCAGTGATTTATTTTACTTCTTCCGCATCTGGAGTGGGGTGGAGTATGTAAGGAGTGGTGTCTATTGACTCAGCCTCGTCCTTAACTTGGATGTTTCCAGGAGGTAAACTGTCTGAGTAGTAACCGGTTTCTCCCACAGCGGAGTCAGAATCTTGTACTTGGGCCATTTGAGAAGAGGAGGAAGGGAAGTCTTCTAAAGAGAATTGTGGGATCTCAGTGTGAATAAATTGTCTCTCCCTCCAACTTATTCTATGAAAGATTCTCTCTAGGTCAGACACAGAGGGTGTCTTAGGCTGAGACGTATCTGACCTAAGGTGTGGCTTCTGAGGAGCCAGGATTGCAAATAGATTTATTTGAAAAATGAATGTGGAGACGCCAAGGTGAGGGATATACAACTCTCAACTCTCCATGCTCACCTAATTGAAGAGTGAATAAGGTTTTGTCGAGGCCCAGGGATTTCAATCTTTCTCAACTTCATTCCTCGGCAACGGCGCCAGATGTTGTCAATCCTAGAGACAACCTTGAGTTGTGAAAGACCCGTGCCTAGGACATCTTATATATAGCAAGGGGCAAAATGATATGGTAGGGATAATTAGTAAGGCAAAGCTCTCATGTTGTTTCTTGTAACAGGAAAATTAACTTGAACGGGACCAAAACTTTCAGAAGCTTGATATAGAGAAATCAAGACGGCAGAGGCAAGATGTGAAACTCTAACAAAAATGTACCAGACAATTTAAAGGCAGCTCACTACAAAGAGGGTTGGATTCTAAATACTTCACAGAGATGAATGATCATAAAGTGTTCACTGTATATGTAGAATAAAGAGGATACTAACTGTTATGGAGAAAATATCTAGAAACATATACCAACATGTGGTGGGCTTATGCAATTAAGAATCCACACATGATAACAACATTTGTGAATAACATCTCATAGCCGCTAATATAGCAGAAATACGGGTGAATTGAAAATGAAACAACATATCACAACTGAGCCATATTTAAAGTGACGAAAAGCTTATGACATAAGTATCAACAATGATAAGTTTATATCAGAAACAGTGGGCTACTTGCATTCCAGAATGTGATACAAGATAAATGGATATAAATTAAATGAACGGCTAAGCTACAACACCTAGGAAAGAATTACACACTGTAAAGCATCAAGACCAGAATCCATCATTAAATATAAAACTCCTTCTCATTGAGACCCAATGGGCTCTTCACATTTATATTAAAGCTTTCACAAAATGCATACAAGAAATCCTTTTACAGTCAATTCTTCATAAAATTTGGAACCCATTTTTCTCTTCTGATTTTGCTTATATAGACACATCCATACATGAGCAAGAAGATATTTTCTGAAAAATATCTTCTTCGTATGCCAATTTTTTTTTAAAGGTCCTTATCAAAATGATCAAAACTTATGACGAGGAATGTAGACCTCTCATCATTTGCGGTTAGGCACTAGGCCGTTTTGAAACAAAATTTTAAAACAACATCTGGGAAGAAAGTAAAAGACTGAGGTGAAATATAAATTACACCCGAAACTTAAAAATAACTAACTAAAGTAAAAGTAAAAAGGCCGCTTAGGCCGAATCATGAATTAACACTGTTTCATGGATGATAAGGGGTCGAGGCTGTTGCTGACACAGGTGGCGAAACATTTGCGGACGAGCTGGCGATCTGGCTGGTGAACTGGGTGCATCTTTGCTGGCTGTCTGCTGATGGTTCGAGCATCGCTGCGAATCCTTCCACCTTGATATAGGCCTCTATGAGGACGTTGAAACTTGCCTCGGTGGGGAGCTTGTGCTTTATAAGATGAAGGAGGACGAACTCTCAGCGGAGGGATGAAACAATCGTCTCAGCCTTTAACCGAGCGGTTTTATCCGATAAGATGTATGTTCGGTCTCTTTCTTTCTGGAGGCATGTCTTATATTCTGTTAACGGCCGTAGCACGGAAGGAGTGGTTGGGTCCCAAAAATATGGAAGTCCAACCATTGTAATCTTGTCCCACACTGCATCGAACCGATCCACGCTTGCTACCACCTATTGCAGGGCTCTCGAAGCTATAACTCGAGCCACCTCTTTGTCGATGATTTTCTGACATTCAATGGCCTCCATGAACTGACTTGCTATGCCATGATTTTCCACCTCATCAGACTCCAACTCTTTCAAGAAATAAATGTAGCTTCTGGCGTGCTAGGTTTTGCTGGACAAGTTGAGGTCTGCCTCTTGCAATTTCCTGTTGAGATAGAGTGCCGCAGATTTGGTTTCCCCCATCATTTTTAGGAAACCCCACTGTTCTGTCACCGCCGAGGTTACTTCTGACCAGATTATACTTCTTGCCTCACTGAGGGTGATATTTCCCTTCAGGTGGCTGTTGAGGTCGGTGATAGTTTTCTGCTGGTCGTCTCTTGTCTTCTTTTCCTGCTCGATCTCTTTCTGCAGTGTCTCTATTTTCTTGGTATTCTCAGCCAGGGAGTTTTCCAAATCAGTGATCCTTTGCCTCGCGGTGGATGCCTGCTTTTCTAATATATCATTTGTAGCTTGTGCTGCGTTCAGCTTCTCTAACAACGAACTTGTCTCTGGTGGGATTGTAGCAGGCGCACAACTGTGCGTGTCCTAGGTGTTCTGCAGCTCCGTCAACCTACTCTGAAGAGTGACGATTGTTTAAGCCATTTTTTCTTTGTCCTCCTTCTCCTTTTCCAATGTGTCAGCTAACTTTGCTTTTTATTTTTCCGCTTGCGCCAATTTGGTCGTCTGAACATGGTGGGAGGCCCGTATACTAACCTTACTTTTCAATGACACGACCTTCTTCTGCAATTGGTCTATCAAATAACGCTGCGGGTTTGATTCTCTAGTCTCTTTTCCTTTGATTGACTCCTGGAGGCCGCGTATTTGATTTTCCTGGGCGTGGGAGTTTGCCTGTTCATTTTTGAGGGTTGATCTCACCTGTTCATGCTTTTTCTCCAACTTTCTCAGTGCAATGGTAACCCGCATTACCTCGTCCTTCAGCATATCACCCATGACCTGAAACATGTTACATTTTTCGGGTGCTGGTAATTTGGCCATATCAATCGCATGTTCTAGTACCCTGTAACTAGTGGTACCGGTATCAGGGTACAAGATGGCCTCGGCCATAGACAATACTAGGTGCTCCGTGTCCGCATTCATGGAAGCCGAGACCCTGGTGTGATATTTCTCGACATACCCTCCCAACTCGGCTTTGTACTTATCCCTGATCGTTCTATTTCTCTGAGCCCTTTCAACTGCAACTGGTGAGGTATAATCTCTGATGGCCTGTGAGACTTCAGAGAAGTCAGAGGAGGTGACACTGTCTCTCAATACTTTTATCCTGGCTTTACTCTTGTCCAGTTGGCCATATGGTGCAAATGGTTCCAGCAGTTGTTCTTCCCCTATGACTTCTGCCTCACTGGAGGCTGTTTTTTGCTTTTTGCGAAGGGGAGAACCAGCTCTTGAGGGACCCACTTCTTCCTTGCCTTGGCCTTTATTGACGTCTTCTCCTTTCCCTATAGCAGATGAATCTGTCTCCATCTGCGAAATCAAAGGCCAAGTTTCAAGGTTAGCCTTCCACTCTATAAACAGACTTGATTCATGTGCATAAGGAGTGGACTTGTTCCTCTTTCTTCTGTTTGAGATAATTTCTCGAGGATCATATGGCCAAGCCTTTCCCTGTCTTAGGTCCGTGTCTTGCAACAAATTCTCAAAAATGGGAAGAGCATGTCTTGAATTCACAACAAAAGGGCCGATTGTGATAGGGAGTCTCAGGATGAAACCCTTCTTTGCAGGGACAAAGTGTAGTTGGTCAGCCTTGAGGGTCTGCCGAATATACTCCAGAGCATAAAATCGTCGAACAGGAAACACAGGAAGCTGGTAAGGGGAAACCTCGGCTCCATAGACCCAAATTTTCGTGTAATTTTCAAATAGATACCAATCCCCAGTGCTCTGGGATTTACCGGTTTGTAGCCAGCTCTTCATTTAAGGAAAAACCCTAGGTGAGGGTGAATCATGGATGATAGTATAGGCAATGGATATGAACTCATTTAGGAACTTGGAATAACCCTCCCCCTTTGGCAATTGGCGTACAGAAAAGTTCCAGTCAAAAACTGGTCGGGGTTGGGAATTCTCCTCATATACCCTATCTAAACCCAAACCCTCAAACTTATCAGCGTGCTGATATAAGACAAGGTAGAAGACCATCGAATAAAAGCGGAAGTGACCAGTTTATGAAAGCTCTTGGAACTAGGTTTGAATGTTAGCAGCAAGAAAACCAGGGATATCCAAAACTACCCCCTTTTGAGACATTAACCACAAGAAATAAACACATCCCCTAGAAATTTCCCCCAAACCACCTAAACCTAAAAGACCAGTGATGAGGGCAAGGATGGGTTGCACTTCTTCTGTGAATAGATTTAATGGGAAAGGATCTGCGGTGGGAAGAGACATAGCCTGATTGCTAGTTATAGAAGAAATGAAGGCGTTTTGATGCTCCCATGGCAATTTGGTGAATTGGGAGGTTAAGGCCACTTCATTGAAACTGGTATAGGTCGCGCTGGTGGGAAAATGGAGGGCTTGCCTGATAATGTCGGGGGAAAGAGAAAAAATCTTATTCCCCTGTACAGAGGTAAACATGCCTCGGTGCTCATCACAGGTCTCTTTAAGCCAACAAATAAAATCGACCACAGGGTAGACTGAGGGAGTAATCTGATGGTATAAACCTGATACAACTACTCGATATTGATCTCTATTGTCGATATGACACCTAAAAAGCTTGGGTTTTATACTGCTAATGTGAAAAGGGTATTTGGGGTCACATATTCCAGCTTGCAGGTCAATAAAAGGCTCGAACTCGGGAGGGTTTCTAGTTTCTTGGACCTGAGGGGTCTCTGGTTTAGTTTTCTTGGGTGTGCCCCTTCCCATGACTGACATACAAGACTTTTAAAAAATGAAAGAAATGTAGAGGGAATATGAGGGACATAATACTTGTGTAGTAGGGAAATCTGCTCAGGAAAGTGACACGGGGGTGTTGATAGTGACTGGGTAGACTTTGGCACTGGCTCCCACTTAGTTTATACCGTAGCTAGAAAACCTGTGAATTTTACTACAGTAAAATACGAGAAGACTATTATCTATGACTGAGCGTTCTGAGGTAAAAAGCGGATAAGTGGAATAAATGGTGGGGAAGTGTCGTAGGGACACTGACAGTGGAGCACGCGACGCATAGGGATTGGGGTGTCAGCTGGAAGCAGGTGAACACCATGTGCTGGGTTTAATACTGGTACATGCCTCAGTACCAGTTAGCCTAGAAACTTACCTTACCTCTCTTGCCGCATAAACCATACGATCCTTGAAACACATTGTTCGCAAAATAGGGTTAAATACACAACATGCCAATCTCTAGAGCCTGCTTCCCATTTTTCCACGTCACTATACTTCCACGCTTTGCTCTGCCACGTCGCTCTTCATCTCGGGCCCACCCTGCGGCACGTCACTGTAATTCCATGAGGGTATGGGTCTCTTCCCTCTTATCCTTCTTGACCCCCGCGGAAATCACACGTGAAGGATTTCCCCACGTGCATCTTATGGACACGGCCAATTTTTAAATAATTTTTGTTGCTGCATCTTTTGCACCATGTATTTGCCCTTTTCGCACTACCTTTACTCTTTTGCTTTCTATTTTTACCCTTTTCATACACATGTTTCCTTTTAAGTGCAATACTAGCCTCATCATCCTTTCCCTTTAATCGGTCCTTTGAATGCTTCCACCATCAGCCAATCATTCAATACATGTCTATCCAAAGGTTAATTCGGAAGAATGACTAATGTTAATTTATGATCAACATTGGCTCCACCTGGGGATGGCACATTCGTCCTTGAGCATGTCGAGAACTTCGCAGACCACCTGTTTATCTTATGTGAACACCATTCCTCTTCATGATTCATCAAGACGCACACATTATTTAAGCAAAGATGAAAACAGACACTAATATAAAATATGATACATCAGGCTGTCTTGACCCAACTCAGAACTAGAAATAAGGCTTGAGAAATTGGCCATTTATAGGGGCGTCGAGTAGATCTCCCTGTAAATTCTCCAACCTGAAAGTATTGTTGCCACCTTGTTCTACAATTTTAAAGGGGCCGAACCAGAGAGGGTAGAATTTACCGTGTTTACCCTTATCAGCCCTTCGAATGTCCCATCTGAGCACTAAATCCCCAATATGTAATTTTTTGTCTTTGGCATGTTGATCGAAAAGGTCTTTCATTTTCTCCAGGTATTCAACTAGCCTCTGACTCACCTGGTTCCGCGTTTCTTCTAGCTCCACGAGCTGGTTGATTCTCCTGGTTACATCATCTGGTTCTTCATGACTTTCTTGCATGAATCGAGCCACTGGTAATGCTAGCTGTACAGGGAAAACTGCTGCCCTCCCATATACTAGTTCGTATGGGGACTTCCTGGTTTCTCTCTTGCTGGTAATCCTGTTAGCCCATAGAGCGAATTTTAACCGGGAATCCCAATTACTTTGATTTGCATTAATATCCTTCTTCAGTGCCCTCACCAGAGTTTTATTTGATGACTCTGCTAGGCCATTTACCTGTGGGTAATAGGCTATAGAGTGACCTAGTGCAATGTTGTACTGTTGGCAGAAGCTGACAAAATTTTCAGATTTAAAGGCCAGTGCATTATCGGTCACAATATTGGAAGGGCAACCAAATCTGGATATGATGTTTTCTTCTATGAATTTCATCACCACGGTGTCTGTTGCGTTCCTGGTGGGTATAGCTTCTACCCACTTTGTGAAATAATCTGTGGCAGTTAATATCCACTTATGCTGACCGCTGGATGGGGGGTGTATTTCTTCGATGAAGTCAATTCCCTACTGCTGGAATGGTTCATATATATGGACAGGGATCATGGGAAGAGGTGCTAGCTTTTGTCTCTCAACAAACCTTTGGCACTTCTCACAAGCTCTAACCTGGGTAAACACATCTCCAAATAGTTTGGGCTAGAAGAAACCAGCCTTTAGGATTTTGTGAGCAGTAGCCCTCCAATTGTAATGGCCCCCACAGATTCCTTCATGAAACTCAGCCGTTATACCCTCTACCTCTTCCTATGTCAGGCATAGGAGCAGGATGCCTGAGGGGTCCCTCCAATACAGCCGGCCGTTTGCAACCATGTACTTCTGTGACTTCAACCTCAGTTTTCTGTATTTAGATTTTTCACAGCTGGGTGGGCAAATTAGTGTTAGAAGATATTCCACTATTTCCTTGTACCACTGGTTGGTGAGGTACTTCATATGTGTCTTCTAGGAAGCTATCTCTACTCCCTGTGGTTCTTCTTTCCCTTCAGATGCCTCGTTTGCCACCATGGACAGATTTATACCCAGAGCCTGGAAATTTGACTCAGACAAGATTTTGGCTAACCCCTATCCCTTGATTAGATTAGTAGGGCGGATGTCCAACTCATACTCCTATATTTTGGCTATCCATTTCCCTCTTTTTCCTTCACTATCTCCCTGGACAAGGATATATTTGACAGCTGTTGTGGGCACAAATGCGGTGATGTGGGACTGGAGAACATACATACGAAAGGCTTTAAGGGATTTCACTAGAGTATATGCCTGCTTTTCCAGTATGTTATATTTCAGCTCAGCATCGCGAAGTACCTGACTGAAAAAGGCAATAGGCTGCTCATACCCATATTCATTTTTCTGCAACAAAACTCCTGCTACTGTGTGAGGTGATGTAAAGGAAAAGATCATAAAAGGTTTGGCATAGTCTAGCTTGGCTAACACAGGGGCTTCAACGAATGCATTTTTAATCCTAGCAAAAGCTTCTCATGATTCTTGTGACCACTTAACCTCATTATTCTTATTTACCATGTCAGTAATATGCCTAACTATCTCAACATAGTTAGGGATGAATCTCCTCAGGAAATTTATACGACCTAGGAACACTGGAACTTCCTTTTTATTTCTGGGGAGGGAAATGCCATTTATGACTTCTACTCTCTTAGGATCTATCTTTACTCCATCTTTGGTTACAATGTGTCCTAAGATCTTGCCCTATTCTAGTGCAAACAGAGACTTCTGCGGATTTAGGGAGAGGCCATACTTTCTGCACTTCTCGAAGGTACTGCGCAGGTGTTCAATGTGCTCTGCATCATCTTTTGAGAACACAATAATGTCGTCCAAATATACCACCACAGACTTATATTGCTCTCTGATAAAAGCAATGTCCATGGCCCTCTGAAAGTTAGCCCCTGCATTAATCAACCCAAAAGGCATCCTGGCATACATAAATGTTCCCCACAGAGTGGTAAAGGCAGTCTTCTTTTGATCTCCTGGTAGTATGACCACCTGATTGTACCTAGAGAAGCCATCCATCATCGACATTCGAGACGCTCCTACCACTTTCTGTAGGATGTGGTCCATCTTCGGCAGTGGGTAGTTATCTTTTAAGGATGCTCTGTTCAGATTCCTAAAATCAACACATAGCCTTATTTCTCCATTCTTCTTCCGTACAGGGACTAAATTTTCTACCCACTCAGAATATCTCAAAGGTACAATGATTTTGGCCTTCGGTAATTTCTTAATTTCTTTCTCAATAGAGGGCAGCAACAGGGGATTTATCTATCTAAGATTCTGATTATGTGGTTTTGCATCTTCTGCTATCCTGGGGATTCCTATTTCTTGGGAAATGCTATCAGGTGAGACTGGAAAATGGAGGATGCCCAACTTTGCAAAAGTTCCTTTGAAATTCAGTGCAAAATCTTTTGAAACCTGTATATAATTACCCTGTAGTCTTTGGAAAACTGCATGCACCCTGATTTTGTGAAAGCCTCCATGAAACTGGGATATGCCATGATTAGTGTTGGATTTATAGGTTCATATCTTAATGGTAAGCCTCATTTATTTGTCTTCCTCTGCGTAGCCATCTTCCTTCTTTGCAGTGCTGACCTCTTTTAGTAATGCACACTTGCACAGTCAAAGCTTGATGACAACAAGATGCTTGAGGATTACAAGGTTGGTATGAAAACAACACCTACACTCTAAATGGAGAGCAGACACATCGAGCTGTTTGAATAGCATCTTACAAGGATGGAAGAATAAAGTGCGGAGAATGAAAGCTAAATAATGAAATAAAACGAGATGAAATTCATGAAAGGACGGTAATTAATGAAAAAACGTGCTCAAATATTTTAATGATGACCGTAACCTGACCAGCATGACCTCTAATCACTCATATTTTGACAAATCATCGATTCACAGAGACTATTGCAGAAAAACCGAAATCCGTTGCGAGTTCAGTTTAACAGGTGTCAGATTCATTGTGAATTTATTAGGTGATTTCATAGCGAAATCTGTTAAATTTGCACTAAATACGCTATGAACTCAAGAAAAATCTGATAGGTGGCTAGATTTGACAAGTTTGATTAATTTGAGTATCAAATTCGAATTTGTCCTTTTGACATGACTTGAATACACTCCCTAAAAACTTAAGATAACCTAAAAACTCACACCATATCATAAAAATTTTCATTTCATGACTTTTTTATTTGACCCCTAACCAATCTACTTACAAAATTGACATGTTTAACAAACTAAAAGGTTATGGATGATAACACAAGTTATAGGCCAAATTAGATGTTCCTGTATTTGAAGGCCAGATAGATGCATATGCCATAGATAGATGGTTGAATTCGCTGAAGGGTATTTATCAGTCCATGATTTCTACGACCGAGAAAATATTATTTTTTCACTCCTCAAAGCCGCCTCCCATGTCAAAGATGGGTGGTAAACCTAATGTGAGCAAAAGGAAGAGAGGGAACCCTCTCTATTCTCGGCCACACCCAGTTGGAATTTGTTCCGAGATGGAATCAAGAAACAATATTACGCTGTGGGGAGCCATGAGGACAAATAAATCCAATAGACCACATTGTGGAAGCAAAGGGATCAAGACGTGCACGAACTGACGAATTTGTTCCATACCCTCTACACAAAGTTGGGTATTAAAGATTCATAGACATTTGGTGCTCAAGTACTGCAACTATTTGCACATATACATCTAGGAGGTAATGGATTTCCTTGACATTACCTTTCTTGACACGACATATCGCTATGCTGCCAAGATCGAGCAGAAATTTAAGCAGAAGAAGTGAGGCTTTGGATATGCGAATCCAAAGCCAGGGAAAGGTGCCCCCAAACCGCAGAACAAGGGGCAAAGCCAAAGCGGGGAAACTCATAACAACACCAAAAATCCAAAAAACATGGGGAAGTGGTGTGAATTTCATAACAAACACACTCACAACACAAATGAGTGTTGGGCCAAACAGTCACTGGTGGCTGAATTGAAGGCACCTGAATCAGATGCAAGTTTTGATCTTGAGTCAGAACCAGACAATGGCAATGACAAAGGGAAGTAGATCATTTATGGGGATCCTAGTGGCATTTTTTCCACCACCAAGCTCCAGAGGGAGGATCCCGAGGATCTAGAGGAGGGGGAGTGCCTCTTCCATTCACACATGTGGGTGAAGGGTTCTCTGCTGCAATTCCTTGTCGATAGGAGAAGCCAAAAGAACCTCATTTCAGTAGAGGTCATCAAGTGGCTTGGCCTACCGACCATAGCGAACCTGCAACTGTATACCATTGGGTGGCTTCACCAAGGAAGATATATCCATGTCTGTTAACAGTTCCACCTTTCGTACAACATCAAGCCATACACAGATGACGTACTGTGTGATGTTGCTCCTCTTGATGTGTCAAATGTATTATTGGGCCAACCATACTTGTGGAAGTGACATGCTATGTATGATTCTATGCCTCGTTCTGTTGTTATTAATTTGGGAAATAAATTGTACAAGATATCGAAGGTGGTGCCACCTCTTTCCATCTCTTTGACTACTGCAAAACAACACAGTAAGATTTTTTCCCAAACCAGGAAATTTATTTTCATTACAATTCACCCACAGAGCAAGAAGAATATTGTGGCCACAACCTTGAAGTAGGAATCCCTTCCACGACAACAACATATGGAAAAATTCGTGGAGGAACACGAGGACATTTTCTCCTCTCCCACAGAGGTTCCTCTACACTGTCAGGTCAAGTACTCCATTGATCTGATCCCAGGCGTGTTGCCGCCTAATGTTTTCATACCTCATGTGACCACATAGACAAAATCCATACATGTACTGTATAAGGCTGATAAAGCAACCAAATTTATTGAACGCATCCAGCACGTCTTCCAGTAGGTCCATGACATCTTTGACAAATCCAATACTAAGTTTAGTAGAAATTGCCTCATCTCATGGAGGAACTCAACGCAATGGGGACCATTGATTTCTAAGGGGGGAGGAATAACACAACTGGATATTGGTGGCCACCCACCTATTCCTTTTGGAACCCCACCATTGGTTCTTTCAGTTTTCAGTTTCAGCATAACTTACTATTTTTAGCAGTTTTTCAGGTCATGAAATTTCAGAGCCATTTTGAGGCCCTAAATGATGTTTTTTGGTAAAACCAGGAGCAACATGGAGGTTCCTTTGATGTTTCTCATGTAAAAATTTGTATTCCTCAGATAGATATTTCTAATGAGGTATTGAGCGCGTCAAACATAGATCATATGCCAAAGTTACGTCCTCGGGAAGTTGATGTACCAATTTACCCAAACGAGGTCCATAGTTTGGGCGCTTCATCTCATAGGGTTAGGCTTTTGGATGTTTAGGGTTTTCCATTTTTTATAAACAATAAATAGGCCTTCGAGCCTCATTGTAACACAGTTCAGAGGCTTGTAGCCGCCACATCACTTCTCAATGATAAGGTACCGATGCTCTAGCTATTTTATTTTCATTATGTCTATAAGCATATTTTTGTTATTTGATACTAATGAAATGAAGTATTATTTTTGCTGCATCTCTGTTATTATGTCCATTTTTGTATTTTATTTCATTTATGCATAAATCCAGATCAGTGGTATCAAAAAAGTGTGCTCATTCTCTATTTTTATTTGCATTTCCCCAACGAGGTCAGGGTATAAGGAGTTAGGGCTCGATCTGGTTGAACCCTTGCAAGATTAGCTTTGCAAACCCCAATGAACTCCCATGGTGGAAGAAAAGGAAGACGAGGGAGCAAGATATTCTAAAAAATTATTCCTCTAGAGGCCCTCGAGAAACAAAGGAACACGATGATGGATAAATTTTCCCAGATCCTTCAACGTTTGCGCACGGACGACACATCTACATCCAACAGCCACTCTGGAGGCGCCTCTCCTTTCAAGGTACATGTCAAATTTTACATTCATGTATTTGAAGGCCAAATAGATTCATATGTCATAGATAGATGGTTGAATTTACTGGAAGGGTATTTCTCGGTCCATTATTTCTCCAACTGAGAAAAGATTATTTTTACACTCCTCAAAGTCGCCCCCATGTCGACTGGTGGGAAACCTACCATGAGAAAAATAACAAGAGGGAATCCTCTATGTTCTCGGCTGCACCCACTTGGAATTTGTTCTGAGATGGCATCAAGGAACACTATTAGCCCGTGGGGAGCTATGAGGATAATACATCTAATGGACCACACTACGGCAATAAAGGGATCAAGATGTGCACGAACTAAAGAATTTATTCCATACCCTGCACACAAAGTTGGGTATTAAATATTCAGAGAGATATTTGGTGCTCAAGTACCACATCTGTTTGCAAAAATACATTATGGAGGAAATAGAGTTCCTCAACATTACCTCGCTTGGCACAACATATCGCTATGCTACCAAGATCAAGAAAAAATTTAAGCAAAAGAAGCGAGACTTTGGATCCGCGAATCCAAAGCTAGGGAAAGGCACCCCCAAACTGCAGAAAAAGGGGCAAAGCCAAAGAGGGGTGACTCAAAACAACACCACAAATAAAAAAAATAACATGGGGAAGTGGTGTGAATTTCATAACATCCCCACTCACATCACAAACGAGTGTCGGGCCAAATAGTCGCTAGTGGCTGAACTGAAGGCACCTGAATCATATGAATTTTTTGATCCTAAGTCAGAAACAGACAAGGGTAATGAAAAAGGGAAGAAGATCATTTATGCAGATCCCAGTGCCATTTTTTCCACCACCAAGCTCTAGAGGGTGGATCCCAAGGATGTAGAGGAGGGAGAGCGCCTCTTCCATTCACAGATGTGGGTGAAGGGTTCTTCACTGCGATTCCTTGTTGATAGCGGAAGCCAAAATAACCTCATTTTCGTAGAAGTCATGAAGTGGATCTTCCTACCGACCACAACACACCCGTAGTCATATACCATTGGGTGGCTTCATGAAGGAAGAGATCTCTGCATCCGCCAGCAATGCCGCCTTCTGTACATCATCAAAACATTCATAGATGAGGTAATGTGTGATGTTGCTCCTCTTGATGTGTTAGAAGTAATTATTGGGCCAACCATACTTGTGGAAGCAACATGTTGCGTATGAGTCTAGGAATCATTTTATTTTTATTACTTTGGGAAATAAATTTTACAGGATACTGGAGGTAGTACTGCCTCCTGCCATCTCTTTGACTACTGCAAAACAACATAGTAAGATTATTTCCCAAACCAAGAAATTTATTTTAATTACAATTCGACCACAAGGAAAGAATAATATTGTGTCCACAACCTTGAAGTAGGGCTCCCCTACACAACAACATCATATGGAAAAATTCATGGAGGAACACGAGGACATTTTCTCCTCACCCACAGAGGTTCCTCTAAAATGTGAGGTCAAGCACGTCATTGATTTGACCCCAGGCGTGCCACCGCCTGATGTTGCCATAACTCATGTGACCACAAAGACATAATCCACACATGTATTGTCTAAGGCTGATAAAAAAACCAAATTTATTGAACGCATCTATCACTTCCGCCAACAGGTCCATGACATCTTCGAAAAATCCAATACCAAGTTCAACATAATTTGCCACATCTCATGGAGGAAGTAATAACAATGGGGATCATTGTTTCATAAGGGGGAGGAATGATCTAGGTGGATATTGGTGGCCACACACCTATTCCATTTGGACCCCAACCATCGGTTTCTTTAGTTTTTCAGTTTCAACACAATTTACTATTTTTAGCAGTTTTTTCGGGTTGTGAAATTTCGAAGCCATTTTGAGGCCCTAAATGATGTTTTTTGGGAAAAATAGGAGAAACATGGAAGTTCCTTTGATGTTTCTTACGCCAAAAGTTGTAGTCCCCAGATAGATATTTCTAACGAGGTATTGAGCGTGTCCAACGAAGATCATATGCCAAAGTTATGTCCCCGGGAAGTTGATGTACCAATTTACTAAAACGAGGCCCATAGTTTTGGCGCTTCATCTCATAGGGTTAGATTTTTGGATGTTTAGGGTTTTTCATTGTTTCTAAAAAATAAATTGGCATTCGAGCCTCATTGTAACATAGTTCAGAGTCTTGTAGCTGCTATATCTCTTCTCAGAGATAAGCTACCAATGCCCTATCTAGTTTATTTTCATTATGTTTGTAAGCATATTTATATTATTTGAAATTAATGAAATGAAGTATTATTTCCTCTGCATATTTGTGTTTATGTCTATTTATGTAATTTATTGCATTCCTGCAAAAATCAAGATCATACTTGTAGGAAAAATATTGCATGTATGATTTCCTACCTAGTTTTGACATGCATGGTATATGCATGTTGGTATTTGGTTATTTTACTATCAGTGGCATGGTTTTGGAGGGTTTTGACTGTGGTTTATAGCATTGTCTTGCCTTTTTTCAGATAAAAATGGTGTGATGGGATTGTTCTTGGTTTTTAGCTTTGGAATTGCTGGATGTTTTTCAGAATTTGAGGCGAAGGTGGTCTCATGAACATTCCCAAAGACCTAGGAATCCGTTGATCGATTTTAGTAGGATACACAGTAAAGCCTAAGGGCGGTGTCTCGGTAAGGGAATAATGTGTTGGGTATGTGTTATATTATTTCCACGATTATTCACATGCGCGGGGGGAAAACCCCACCTGTACGTTGCGTCGGGCGCAACAGAGGGATCACAGGGGGTGAGTAGCCCCTTATGCGGGGTCCGAGGTAGCGCCACTGGAAAATTTTTTTTGACCCTATTTTTCGGTGGGTGGACCCACCCATGGTTTTATGCATGGGTTTGCACATGGTTTTAGGGCATGAGGGTTTTCAACCCCTAGTATTTTGTAGATACAGTCAAGGGAACTACGGTTATGTTCTAATCCAGGGTTAATGGATTGGGGTTTATGAATGCTTCGACATGTATATATATGTGTTGTAATACTAAAAGTAATATAATGAAAAATCAAGCTAGTAGTCCCAATTTGGAATCTAGGGAGAAATATTTGTGTATATATATTTTATGTTTTATTCTCTCGCTATTATTTATTTTCTGTTTTTAAGATTCATTTGCAGATAATTTGTGTACAGGGTTAAAACCTACATTTGGTATTAGAGCAGTTTCGGCTTCAAGGGCACGCCTTTGTTGCTAAGGGATTTTTTTGGTCGGGCCTGTGGTAGACCCTATTCAGTGGGAGATCTACGGGATCGATTCTTGCCATGAAAGAAGATGGCAAGCAGTGGAAATGTAGATATCAAGAAATTTAATGGTCAGAGTTTTGAGTTGTGGAAGCTCAAGATGGAGGATCTACTGGTGGATAAAGATCAGTGGATCGCGGTAGATCGAGGTACTAAACCAACGAAAATGTCAGATGAAGACTGGAAGAAGTTAGATCGGAAGGAAAAGAGCACAATACAATTGTGTATCTCAGATTCAGTATTTTTTAATGTATCTGGGGAAGCTACGACGAACACTTTGTGGGAAAAGCTAGGGACTTTGTACCAATCTAAGTCTCTAGTGAATAAATTGTTCCCACGGAAAAAGATGTATAACCTAGGATGAAGGATGGAGAATCAGTGCTAGAGCATCTAAACGCCTTCAATACTGTGGTTAGTCAGTTTTGATCTATTGATATTAAAATCTAAGATGAAGATAAGTGCATCAGTTTTTTGTGTTCTTTACCAGATTCGTGGGATAGTCTGGTTATTGCAATAGGTAGCAATACAAATACCTTGAATTTTGATGAAATTGTCTCAACCTTACTGTCAGAGGAAATGAGACGGAGAAACATGGAGGGCTAGAATGGAGATGCCTTATCTATATGAGGAAGGTCCTAGAACAAATTTTTTTTTTTCTTTTCGAGTGGGAGATATAAATCTAGAGGGAGATCTAAATCTCCAGGAAAGTTTGTAAAGGTATGGTGGAAATGGGGAAAGGAAGGGAAATACAAAAAAGACTGTAGATCTAAATCTCCTGAGAAAGGAAAGGGACCTGATGATGCTCCTTATGTAGAGGTAGAAACCACCTTAGATGAAGGTGGGGATGTGTATTTGGCTTCTTCTTCAAATACACATGTAGATCATGAGGCATGGTTGATTGACTCAGGTGCATTGTTTCACTTCACTCCCCATAGGGAGTGGTTCTATGAGTATGAGAAGTATGTTGGTGGTGATGTCTTCTTAGGGGATGATAGGAAGGCCAGAATCATCGGGCGTGGAAAATTAAAGCTGAAGCTGCAAGGTGGAAGGATTAGAACACTTCCTGGTGTTCTGCATATTCTTGCATTGCCCAAAAATCTGATTTTTGTAAGAAATATGGATGATGCAGGAGTAAAAATAATGTTCGAGAAAGATACCTGCAAGATGGTTTGGGGAGCATGGTATTAATGTAGGGAGTTCAGATTGGAATTCTGTACAAGCTTCAAGGTATCACTTTTATTGATGGGTGCAATAATTCTATGGTTCCTGAAAGTGGAGCAGAAAGCCTAGCGGTCTCTGGAGAAAATACCATGCTATGTCATCAAAGGCTTGGACATATTAGAGAGAAGGGCCTTCAGACACTGCATGGTAATGGTATGGTAGAAGGTATGTCCAATTTCTCTCTGGATTTCGATTTCTGTGAACATTTTTTATATGGGAAGCAAATTCATGTGAGTTTCCCTTCTGGTGCTAAGAGGGCAAACAAGCTATTAGAGCTTGTGCACAATGATGTGTTTGGACCTATGTCTATTCCATCATTGGGTAAGTTTGTGTACTATGTTTCATTCATAGATGACTTCTCAAGGAATACATGGATATATTTCTTGAGGAAGAAATCTGAAGTCTTTGACAGATTTAAAGAATTTAAGGCTCTGGTGGAAAAGAAAACAGAGAAGAAGATAAAGGTACTGAGGACAGATAATGGTGGAGAGTTATACAAGAAGGAATTTGAAGAGTTCTGTAAGAAGTGTGGTATAGCATGGAAGAATACTACTCCATACACACCTCAGCAAAACAAAGTTGCAAAAATAATTAACAGAACGCTGATGGAAAAGGAAAGAAGTATGTCCAGTGGTACCGGGTTAGGACATAAGAGTCTGGGTAGAGGCAGTGGAGACTGCATGTTACCTGGTTAACAGATCACCTTCATTAACGTTGGAGGATAAGAATCCACATGAGGTATGTACTGGCAAGAAACCCTTTCTTTCACATATGAGGATATTTGGATGTGATGCATATGTACATGTTCCAAAGAAGAAAAGGACACAGTTAGATAATAAATCTGAAAGGTGCATCTTTATTGAGTATAAGGATGGTTTAAAATTTTACAAGCTTTGGAACCTAGAAACAAGGAAGGTTGTGTACAATCGAGATGTGGTGTTTAGAGATGTGAAAGATGTTGTTAAACATGAATTACTACCGAAGGAACCTGAGAAGATAGAGTTTGAGCTGAAGGAGGATGAATCAGACTCTACAACAGAACAAGATTAAGAAGAGGAAGAGCCACAAACTCCAGTTGTGAGAAGATCACTTTGGGAAAGAAGGCAGCCAGAAAGGTATAATCCATATACTTTCTATTCAAATTTTTATTTAATTATCACTGATGATGATCCTAGAAATCTCAGGGAGGTAGTGGATTCAGAGGATGGAAAACTCTGGAAGGAGGCCATGGTTAATGAAATAATATCCTTGCACAAAAATGAGGCATGGGATTTGGTGGAGTTTCCGATTGGAAGGAAGCCCATCAAAAGAAAATGGGTGTTTAAGAAGAAGATGAATGTAGAAGGCAAGGTGGAGAAATACAAAGCTCGATTGGTTGCAAAAGGTTATTCACAGGGGTCAGGAATTGATTTTGGTGATATTTTTTCTCCTATTTCCAAGGTTACTTCTATTAGATTACTTTTATCTGTTGCTGCTGCATTTGATTTTGAGGTAGAACACATGGATGTGAAGACAAAATTTCTTCACGGGGATATGGAAGAGGAGATATACATGGAGAAACCTAAAGGCTTTATGGTGAAGGGTAAGAAAGAACTGGTATGCAGGTTAAAAAAGTCTATGTATGGGTTAAAATAGTCACCAAGGATGTGGTATTAGAAATTTGATACCTATATATGGGGACTTGGCTTCACCAGAAGCAAAGAGGATCCCTGTGTTTATTTTAAATTAATTGGTGACCGTGTTATTTATTTGGTCTTGTATGTGGATGATGTGTTGCTGATTGGAAATGACAAATAAATTATCCAAGATTTGAAGACCCAATTGTTTTCCAAATTTGACATGAAGGATCTTGGTGTTGCAAACTATATTTTGTGCATGGAAATTAAGAGAGATTGGGCAAAGAGGAAACTCCAGTTAAACCAGAGGAAGTATGTCGAGACAATATTGTAGAGGTTCAATATGTAGGATAGTAAACCAGCGAAGGTTCCTATTCTTGTAGGTGTAAATATATCTGCTGAACAATGTCCCAAGGCACAATAAGAAGAGGAGGATATGTCCCATGTTCCATATGCAAGTGTAGTGGGTAGCCTAATGTATGAAATGGTTTGTACTATACCAGAAATTACACATGCAATGGGAGTATTGAGTAGGTTTATGTCAAAACTAGGGAAGGAGCACTGGACAATAGTGAAGCAAGTTTTCAGATATCTGCGTGGCACTAGTGATTATGGTTTGTGCTACCAGGGAAGACCAGGATTGGACAGATTTTTGGACATCCGTGGTTTTGTTGATGCAAATTGGGCTGGAGATCTGGACCAAAGAAGATCTACAAGTGGGTATGTGTTTAGCCTATTCAGAGGTGCAGTTAGTTGGATGAGTAAAAGACAGTTTGTAGTGGCTCTTTCAACTACAGAGCTAGAATACGTGGCAACCACTCATGCAAGCAAGGAATCAGTTTGGTTGCAGATATTGTGTTCAAGTATGGGGTTGGTGCAGCGAGCTATAAGGATAGACTGTGATAGCCAAAGTGAAATTTTCTTGGATAAGAACCCTGCTTATCATTCAAATACAAAGCACATTGATGTTCAATATCACTTTGTGAGAGATATTTTTGAGGATAAAAGGGTGTTGCTGGTAAAGGTGGACACTTTGAAGAATGTTGCAGATGCATTGATGAAGTCTGTGAGCACTCATAAGTTCTCTTGGTGTAGAGAAATAATGGGTGTTGTAGAGCTGGACTAATGAATAAGCTCTCCTATGGCCCCATGTGGAAAGAAAACAACAAGTGGGAGAATGTTGGGTATGTGTTATATCTTCTTCATGATTAATCGCATGTGCCGGGTGCAGCAGGGGGGTCATAGGGGGGTAGCAACCCCTCTTTCTGGGGGTTCGTAGGGGGCGAGAAACCCCCTGCGTGGGGTCCAGGGAAACGGCCCAGGAAAAAAAATTTGGACCCTATTTTTCAGTGGGCAGACTTGCCCATGGTTTTATGCATGGGTTTGCACATGGTTTTGGGGCATGATGGTTTTCAGCCTCTGGTATTTTGTAGATCCGATCATGGGAACTACGGTTATGTTATAATCCATGGCTAATGCATTGGGGTTATGAATGCTTCAAAATGTATATATATGTGTTGTAACATTAAAAGGAATATAATGAAAACTAAAGCTCGTAGTCCCAATTTTGGATCCAGGTGAAAAATCTCTGTGTATATTTTTTTTATGTTTTATTCTCTTGCTATTGTTTATTTTATGTTTTTAAGATTCGTTTGCAGATAATTTTTGTATAGGGTTAAAACCTACATAGTGATCTGGCATGGTTTGTGGTAAAGCCTAGAGACAAGTGTTGGGCCAAGAAAAAGGTATGCTTCACCCCCATCGTTACCACAATTTGTCATACAATTTTATATATTTTCCCTTCATCTTAGAAACAAAGTAAAGGAAAATAATGCAAAAGTGAGGTAGAATGGATTAGTGATAAAGGGAGTGTTTGATAACCTAAAAACTGATTTATCACCACCTTTATTAATAGGGAAGCAAAACAGAAAAACTGTTGACTGGATGACTGAAAGATAGCAGACAAGGGAGGTAGACGGAATCATATCGGCTCTTACGAATTGGAGGAAGATGGAAAGGTACGGCCATGCTTGGAATACTCAATCGACAGCCATGAAGCAGCAGGGTCCCATAATGAGAAATATATGTTAATACTCCTGAATTCACCTTTAAGCTATAAAAGGCCAAATAATGAACAAGAAAAACAGTTCCTGTAATTTAATCTTTCTGTAATAAACATACTCGAACATAATCGTCAAGTTTTATACTAATGTATTGCTTGATGGATTAATGAAGAATTTGGCATTTTTGGAATAGAGAACTTCTAAGTATTCCTTAGCAGTATGCTTCTAGTTGCTTTAGGCCCAAACCTGGGGGTTCTTCTGCTACTTCTGTGCTTTACGTTTATTTACAGAATTTTCATTTCAAGTTATCCATTGCATTTCATAATACATTGTTGAATTGGTTAATTGTGAGAATGAAATGTTATATCTTCCTTTTTACTAGACTAGTTTACCATTCTTGTTCTTCTATCTGAATTCAATGCTTTTAAAATTGTTAGGTTAGCTACAATACGATTGCTGTTCAATTCTACATATACTTGATGTTTGATCTTTTCATCATTACTGTGAGCATTTGATTGATGTTTAATTTAGAAGGATGTTATTAGTTGATTAAAAGAGAATTCCATTGCAAAATCTAGAATAATTTATTGCTGTTCAATTCATCAGAGCATGTTGTTCAATTGCAGTTTATTATTTTCAATCTTAATAGTTATTTCTACATAGGCTTAGAATAGAGTTAGCTCCCTTAAAGAGTCATAAGCATTTCATAATTCAATCCCAAGTTGATTTGATTAAACTTCGAGAATTAGACAATCTTCCTTATGATAATTTAGCGTAGTTAACCTCTGATGTCACTTGCATATATTGTGCCTACACTCTTGAAATAAAAAGATTTTCCATGGGTTGATAATTAATGAAGAGCATTGAGGTTACCTTTAAATAGTCACCTTTATGACCCAACATTTTGGCACCGTTTTTGAGGAGAGTGTTTAAGAGTGATGTCCCTTATTTCTTTTTCCTTTTGCTATGAAGAACTGGGTATTGAAAATGAGAGGTAAAAAACTGTGTATCAGCAAGAAAAATGCTTTCTCTCCAACCCGCTTCTCAGGAATTGTGTATAGGTTAGTAGGATAGGTGTCCTTGTTTATGACTAGGAAGAAAAATATAGATCAAAACCCCCCGCTTAAATCCACAAAACCCAAGGGATCGATGGTCCTTGGTAGAACAACATATATAGACGAAATCATTAAGAATGCTGAATCCAGGCATTTGTAGGACCCATAACAATGCCCACTAAGAGTCCTACTATATTCCCTCAGGCAACAGCCTCACCATCTGTAGCCCATGGCGAGATTCATAGTGAAACAGAAGCATCTGAACAAATCCTTTAGACTGCTGAGCATGTAAATCCCGACCCTTCAAGAGAGAGAAATTCTTGAAATTTGTAGGAAGGAGGGGGAGAAACTAGTAGTTCAGTACAAGTAAAAACTCCAGAGCCTGAATCCACTGAGAGAGTGGTTGAGTCAAAGACACCCAGTATCCCAGATCAGGGAAGTGCTGTAAGGCTCCCTCCAATTCCACTCCCTAATTCCACTCAAATTATTCCGCTAGAATAAGTAATACCTGAAGATTATTGGCATAAATTTGATCAAATGGAAAATGACCAAAATCGGAGGCATACATCAATGTTCTAGTATCCCATTGTTGATCCAGACGCAAATGCCCCTATGAAATCCATTCAATTACAAAACATCCCCAACTTCCATGGGCTGACCTCAGAAGATCTAGATGCATTCTTATTTCAATTTGATGTCTTATGTAGGGGATATGAATACACCACTAACCCTTAGAAATTGAAATAATTTCCCTCTACTTTGAAAGGGACAAAATTACTGTTGGGGCCTTTTTTTTGAAAAGGAAACAATTTTGAGTTGTGGAGAACAGGTGGCGGAGAGAATCACGATAGACAGGGATTTTTCATGGCTGTGGATAGCTAGAAGATAGGTGGCACGACAGTTGTGGAAAAATAGCACAGATGGAGGGAAGGGGAGACAAGGACAGTCAGCGGAACTCCCAGTGATTAGGAAGAAGCAACAAACAGTGAAGTAGGAAAATAGGGAATATTGACAGTCACATTGGCGGAAGAACAAATAGGCGATCAACTAGTGTAGATGGGAGTTATTCATGTTGGAGTTCCCATGTTTTGGCAAGTTTGGAAATACCAAAAGATGAGACAAAATCAGAACCACTTTTAAACCTCAGGATCTAGCCCTCTTGGGTCCAGAGAGGGATCTCTCTATGAAGGCAAAGGTATATGTCTTTGAAGCTTGGTTTCAAGGTATTAGGCTAGTTATAAGGCACAAGGTTTGTTTTGTTTTGTTTGTTTGGTTGTTGGGAAACTGGAAGGAAGGGTTCAATACAAGACAAAGGGTGAGCAAAGAGGATTTTAGGCAAAGGAGAGGTAATTCAGAGAACACTCGAGACCATTGGGAAATGGAGTCAGGAAAGGGTTTACTTGATATTCAGTATTCAAGGCCTTCAATTGGGCTAGTCATCTAAAGCATAGGATCTTAAAGATGATAGTGTGATATGAAATGATGGGAAATAAGGTGAATGACAAGGAAACCTCCAAGGTGACCACTCAGGTTTCATTGAGAACCTTCCGATCCATGCGATGGATGGCTGAGATATGCAGAGGCGAAACAAAGGCGGGGGAGTTGGTTAGTGGGTGGGAGAAATCCTAGCCATCAGATCAAAAGGAATGAACATTCAGAATCTAATCAGAAGCAGAGGAGGCAGGGGCCAAATCTCTGACGTGCTCATGAAGCGATTGGCTTTAGACCGTCAGATCTATGGAAGATCGATGGCTGCGATTGGATCGAAGGGTAACCAATCGAGGAAAACAGGGAAGAATGATAAGAAATATGGGTCGTTGGATCTAAGGTATTGGACGGCGGAGATTCAATTGGGGCTCGCCAATCAGGAGTGATCGGTAGCATGGGATTGGTGCAATTGGCAGTGCTCCGATTGCGCGATAGCCGTCGGATTAGGGTGGTAGATCGACAGTCAGCCTAAAATCGGAGGGGTAACAAAGGGGTGAGGCGGGCGCATTGTGAGATAAGCGCGGACCATCAGATCTGTATAGATCAACGGCTGATAATGCACCAAAGGCCGATAGAACCAAACACCATTGCATCAGAGATTTTAAACTTTACAAAGGAAATGTGCTCCGCTCCAACCTTCTGATGCGATGAGCACCTTATGTCTTAGTGCTTTGTCTTAGCGCTCGGGTTTATGGAGGGGAAGTGGTTCGGGGCTGGCCTAAAAGGGGCTAAGCCTGTTTTATAATAAAAATGTGTTTTTGGCTTAAAAAACAACGTTTTTAAGGCTTTGAAGAGGCTTCTGGTAAATGGAAAAATGGATTTTTAAGCCAAACAAAGGGTATTTGTGAGGTTTAGAGGGGAGGTGGAATGATTTAGTAGTCTTGGGAGGGGATTTTGGGGGAAAAAGGGTAAAAATGGGAAATTTTGTAGGGATACCAGGGGCGAATGGAGGCCTTTTTGAGCATAATTTTTTCACAGGTAGTGAGGCCTTTTTGATGGAAACAGTAGTGAAGATATTTTCAAAGGTAAAGGGCACACAGAGGCTTCAAGGATGAGATATTTTCATAGGAAATGTATCTCTTGAAGGCTTAGAAAAATATTTAGCCACCTGTTTGCTTACCAAAAAATTCATAGGTGGCTAACAGTGGCTCCACATGGGGATGGCATCTTCTTGAAGGTGTCAAGAATTTAGAAAATAATCTTTGGAGTAGGCCAGATGCTTGATCTTTGAACCATCCTCTCTTCTTTGATTTAGCTGTTACAAACATGATGGATATTAATCAACAGAAACATTCCAAAACAATCTACCTACCCATCCTACAATCCTAACATTTTTTCTTCAAGGTGCATTTGAATTTACAAACCTTCTTCATCATTTTTTTTATTGAAAGCATAAAACAAACTAGTCTAATTTTTCCCTTATTACTCCATGAGACCAGATTAAACTATTGGCCTCATAGTTTCTCTACCTAATCTAATATCTGTTAGGATTAAACTGTCTAGCATATTTCTTCTCTACATTCTACAACAGAAATTTAAAAACAGTCAAACCAGGATTAAACATTCTGGTTTGTTGTGGATCCATGGAATAAAGACAGCTGCACATGAACTGAAATTGCAGAAAATTGAAAACAAAATCTTGAAGGCTTGAAATCTGAAACTTTTAAGTATCCTTGTTTTCTTTGTGACTCAAGTTTTGAGCTTGTTAGAGTCACTTTCTTCTTCACTTAAGCTCTGGTTTATGGCTTGTTAGAGCTGATTCTTCTTTCTTCTTTGCTGGTTCAGATTTTGAGCATATTAGAACCAGCTTCTTTACTTCCTTTGGCTCAGGTTTAGATCATATTAGAGCCAATATTTTTCACTTCAGAGGTTCAATTTTTGAGCATGTATGAACCTCTATTTCTCTCTGTTTTTTTAAATATTTTCTCTTTTTCTTTGAAAACAAAACACTGCAATGGTATTTACAGTGGAAATGAGAACTATAAATTTGAAATCAGCAGTAGTAATGCTTGAGCATCCTGCCATTGACAGGACCCCCAAACAGATCTGTACCATCTAGCTCTTGCAGAAAAAAGGCATTTGGACCAATGGTGGAATGTATGATGTAAGGACCCTGCCACAAACTGTCAAATTTTCCATGCTTTCCTTTGTCTTCTCTCCTAGAGTCCCACTTCAGAACCTTCTCTCCAATTTTGAAGTCACAAGATTTTGTTCTTCTATTGAACAACTTATTTATATTTTACTGTACTTTCAGAGCTCTGTAATAGACTTCTTCTCTTTTTTGTTGGAGATGAATTGTTTGATTTATCCTCCTCACCATACTGTCCTCTTCTGTCTGAATCTCTTGGAATAGTTTAATCACTGGTACCCCAAGGCTGGTAGGAAACACTGCCTCTGTCCCATAAACAAGCTGATATGGTGACATACCAATGGATTTCTTTGTTGTTAGCCTGTCAGCCCACAAAGCATGCACTAACTTGTTATGCCATGACTTCTTGTTCTATTTAAGAAGCTTTTTGATAATGGTCACCAAGCTCTTGTTTGATGATTCAACTAACCCATTACCTTGTGGGTAATAAGCAGTTGAATGACCGAGTGCTATCTGATACCTGTGACAAAAATAAATCATTTTCTTGGATCCAGAAGCAACAACGTTATCAGTGATTATCTTTCTTGGGAAGCCAAATCTAGAGAGGATGTGGTCTTCTAGGAACTTAATGATAATAAAATATGTGGAATTCCTAGATGGTATGGCCTCTATCCACTTTTTGAAGTATTCAGTGGTTGTAAGGATCCACTTGTGTTGAGCAGAAGATGCAGGGTGTATTTCTCCTATGAAATCTAGGCCCCATTGTTGGAAGGGAGCCTCAACAGTGATGGGTTTTAATGGTAAAGGGAGTAGCTTTCTTTTTCCCTAAAAAATCTGGCACTTATGGAAGGAAATTATCATTTTATGGATGTCATTGAAAAGTGTAGGCCAATAATAGCTAGCTCTGAGTATTTTGTTAGCAGTGGTTTTCCAGTTTAAATGGCCTCCACACTCTCCTGCATGGAACTCTTGTTTAATCCTCTCTGCTTCAATTTCAGGAAAACATTTAAGTAATAGACCATTTGCATTTTTCCAGTATAAACATTCATTCAGTATGCAATAGTTTCTAGCTTTTAACCTTAGGAATTTGGCCTTAGTATTTGATAAATCAGGAGGGGCATTCAGGTTTGTGAGTACATACAGGATATCAGAATACCAAGGAGAGTTTTGAAATTTTTCTTCAACAGTAGGATCGGGAAATCCTTCATGTTCATCCACGGCATTCACCATGTTTATGTCAAGGGATTGCAAATTTGATTCGGCCATCAGTTCAGCTAAGCCCTAAATTTTGATCATTTTTGTGGGTTTTATTTCCAGGTCATACTCTAATATTACAACAATCCATTTGCCCCTCTTTCCATTAGGGTCTTGGGACAAAATGTCTTTAACCACTATGTTTGGTACATAGGCAATGATGTAAGAATGAAGTATATACACCCTAAAGCCTTTCAAGGCCTTTACCAAGGAATAGGTCTATTTTTCCATTATGTTATATTTTAAGGGTGCATCCCTCAGAGCCTTGCTGAAGAAAGCAATGGGCTGTTCCATTCCCTCTAGATTTTTCTGCAATAAAACTGTGACCACTATGTGCTCGGAGGCAAAGGAAAATATCAGGAAGTCTTTTGAAAAGTCTGGGCTAATTAGGACAGGTGCCCGGGTGAGTGAAAATTTAACTGATTCAAAAGATTTTTTAGCCTCTACAGTCCATTTAACCCCTACACCATTTTTCAGCATGTTATTCATATTCCTGAGGTGCTCAGCTAAATTGGGAATAAACCTCCTTAAGAAGTTAATTTTCCCAATAAAGGACTGTAACTCTTTTATGTTTCTCAGGTGTGTAATATATAGTATTTCCTCAACTCATTGTGGGTATATTTTAATTCCCTTATTTGATATAATATAGCCAAGAAGCTTACCTTCTTGAAGCCCGAATATAGTCTTCTTGGGATTTAAAGACATACTGAACCTTCGACATTTTTCAAAAACTCTTCTTAGATGTTTTAGGTGCTCCTCATCAGTCTTGGAATAGACTGTTATGTCATCCAGATAGATGACAATGAAGTGCCCTATTTCCTTCGAAAAGGATATGTCCATTGCTCGTTGGAAGGTCGCACCAGCATTCATTAGTCCAAAAGGCATTTTTACGTACATAAAAGTGCCCCATAGAGTGGTAAAAGCTATCTTGATTTGGTATTCTGGGAGTGCTAATACTTGGTTATAGCCTAAAAAACCATCTAACAGGGAGATCCTTTTTGAGCCCGCTACCCTCTGTAGGATGTTTTCCATCTTTGGTAAAGGGTAATTGTCTTTAAGAGAAGCTCTGTTAAGGTTTCTGAAATCAATGCACAGTATAATCTCACCTGTTTTATTTCTCACGGATACAAGTTTGGAAAACCAATCGGAAAACCTCACAGGCACTCTGATTCCTGCCTCGTACATATTCTTGATTTCCTTTTCGACTAGAGGCAGTTGTTTTGGGTTAATTCTGTGAAGTTTCTTTCTGAAGGGTTTTTGGTTCTCTTTCAAAGGGATTTTGTGCTGTATAATGTCTGTATCGTAGGCCTTTAAGTCCTCGTAGCTCCAAGAAAACACATCGATGAATTCTTTAAATAAATCGATATATTTATTTTTCATGCCTGCGGGTAAGGAGTTAGCTAGTTTAATCATCTTAGGCTTATCTTCAGTGCCTATGTTGCATTCCTTGACATCAGAGTCTGAGTGTTCTATAGTGGGTTTCTTTGCTACGTCATCGAAATTGAAAAGGTCCTCTAAAGGTGCCAGTCCTCGGGGTATATTCTTATCTTTTGACTGCAACACCTATATTTCCTCTTTATCTGCATTCTTATATTCTTCGGTTTGATTTCCAAGTTTTTCAGTTAAAGTGTTTATTTCTACGTTATGTGGTGGTTTTTCTTCATCGGGGGGCTCTTCATTCAGGCAAATTTCATCGGATTTAGAGTCTGAATTAGAGAATTCAAACTCATTCCTGCCAAGCAGGAAATCCTCTATCTGCTTGTCGCCCTCAAATACCTGCCAATATTTCTCATTATCGGGCACTGTAGGTCTGTATTTTGTCTGAATGATTATTTGTTTGTCGCTAGGAGACTTATGATATGAACTAGCTATGCAGGCTAATCCATTCGCAATTATGTTCTAACTCCTAGGAAAAAACACGAATTCATACTCTACAAAGGTTTTTTTTAAATCCATAACATCATTCCTGTACACTCTCAATCTAGGGTGTTTAGCTGTATACTGTCCGTTCACTTTTTTTATGATTAACTCAGATCTCTGTGTATAGCTATCCTTTGGGCTCCTAGTTTTGTCAACAGATTCAAGCCTAGGATGAAAGCCTCATACTTTGAAATATTTTTTGTACATTTGAAGTTCAGATTGAAGGCTTGACTCTCTACATAGTCAATCTCTGTGTTATGTAAGCACACTCTCGCTCCTGTAGTCTTTCTAGTGCAAGACCCATCAAAATTCATTCTCCATAAGGGATCATTTTCCTGTTTATCATCGTTTTCCTCCCTAACATTGGTTTCACTGTTATGCTGTAATATGGGGTCTACACCGTGGTGTGGGGGGTTTTGTTCTTCATGATGTGTATGGAGTTCGGAGGGGTGACTAGTTGGTTGTTTGCATTATGTTTCTTGTTCACTCTGAGTTTCAGTTTCAGTGCACTTTCCCAAGGTTTCTTCTTCGTTTTCTTCTAAGTCTAGAGTGGCCATTATGTTAAAATCTATGGGCTCTACTCTATTGTTTGTATCTCTATTTTCTAGCTCTGGCTCATCTATGGTTTCATTGTTGCAAAGGATAAAAGAGTCCAGATCTGTATGTACAGAGTATAGAGGTGAGTTTTCAGGCTTTTCAGGGCTGCTAACCATGAACTTCATTTGTGCCTCTCTATACAGTCTCCTAAGCTGGTTAAAGACAGGGATTGTAGCATATGACCCATCCATGTGCATTGTACCTTGCAGCTTGGCTCTCCATGACCTCGATAGCAACATGCCATACTTAGGTGGCACATTTGCCACTACAACATCCATAACCATACATTTGGCTGGAATCTGGGTCAAGTTCACACACAGATCTTTGATTAGGCCAAGGCATTTTACTCTTCTAGAGTCAAATGAATATAAACCTTTATAAGGATGGGTTATCTCTAGGCCTAACCTCTCCATAACTACCTTAGGCATTAGGTTGTGTGATGCCCCAGAGTCATGCATTGCGTTGTGAAGGATCTTGTCATGGATATTGAGGCTGATAAAAAGGAGGTACTACCCCTTCCTGAAACTTCCCTTCTATCTTTAGACCAAACAGAAGGGCTAGTTGGTCATCACTTAGGTTGACAATATCACTGTTTTCACCTAGATTTAAATCTTTCAAAATTTGGCCTTTATATACATCCTGAGCGGCCAGCTCAGAGAATGGGACAAAGATTTTAATTTTAGCAATATCACTCTCCACATTGAAGGGAGACTGACTCTTTGTAAGACTCGACTCTGTTTTTTTAACCACTACTTTAGTGGCATAATCGATGTGCCGATTCTCACTATGTATAGTGCTGGTGGCTGTTTTATCAGGAGCACTAACTGCAGTGCTAGTGCTGCTGGTTTGTTGACTTTGTTTATCAGTATTTTGGCTATCTTCTTCTTTGTTCCTCCCAGAACTCTCAGCTGTTGATTTGCTACTTTCAACAGTCACCTTAGAAGTTTTCTCAGGCCTTTTCTTAATGGTAATCTCAGAAGCTTTTGGTTTTGAAGTGTCTAAGCTCTTTTTGCTTCTAAGTTCATACTGTTCTTTGACCTGGATGATGGAATTTTCAAATCCTAACCTATAATCCTCAGATTCTAACCTTTCCTCATCCCAATGTGAGGGTGAGATCTGATCATCTTCTATGGAATAGTTGTGGATTGCGTTTTCTATTTCAAACATATTTATTGCATTTCCCTCAGACTCTTCTATTATCCCCTCATCCTCATCAAGGAATTTTTCTTGAAATGGGGGTATGACTTGCTGATCAGAGTCTCTCTGTCTGTTAGGAAGGTTGTTTCTCCTAAAGTTCTGGTTCTAGTTATGGTTTTGGTTTCTTTTCTGATTACTAACTGTGACAACCATTTTTTCCATCATTTTCTCTAGCCTTTCCACATTTTTGAGTAGACTGTCATACTTGGGATCAGATGTGGAAGCTGTAGTGTCATCCCTATATGTTACCCTTTTCTCAGCCCTCATCTTGGCTTTCTTTTCAATCAGGTTAGACTCTACACTCACTGCTCCTTTTTTCATATCTTCCAATGTGTTGTAATCTCTCTCCCTATGCTGGTAGGCCATGTCAGCATCAAAGCCTTCAGGATATTTCACTAAAGCCAAACCTTGGGGAGGTTTCATGTGTGGAGGAAGAGCATTGTAAACACTGTTAAACCTTGTAGAATAGTCATGGACACTCTCTCCTATGTTTCTTTTAAGGTTCTTGTATTCTGCTAAGATTTGGAGAGGGTTGGTCTTGACTTCCCATTTTTTTATGAAGGACTGATATAAAGAGGGAAGATCATGGATACTATTAGGAGGTAGACCTTTGAACCATTTATTCACATCACCTCTTAGACTCTGGGCAAATATTATCATCTTGACTGTCTCATCATATATCTCCATATATTCAAAGGAATCTTCCATCGTATCTACATGGTGTTGAGCTGTGGAAGACTCTTTTGCAGTGAAGTGAGGGATTTTTGATTGATAATCATTGGGTAAAGGCACTAGAGGCTGTGGTAACACCAGAGGTGCAGACCAGGCTGCCATAATGGTGTTTTGAGGAGGTAAAGGATTGGCCTGAGCAACAGGTATGTGGATGACAGGAATACTAGGACCAACAACACTCTGTAGAGCTGAATTAGGGTGACAGAGCCCCAAGTTTTGAATGAAATGAATATTGGGGGGTATAGATGGAGGGGTTTCTCTATCCCTAATGTGTTGACCATTGTGAGATGGTGAACCAAAAAGCTCAAGGTCTGACTGGTCGAAAACACTGAATGACCTAGTTCTAGATAAATTGATCGGTAAGTCTAGGTCAAAAAAAGTGTCTAATAGAGCTGTAAAGTCTTCTAGTGCAGAGTTAGCTCTATGGAGGTGTTTGGAAATAGTTGGCCTTCTAGGTGTAGGAGATTTCCTAAGAATTCTCTCAGGGTTGTCAACTATTTCAGGTGGGTTTGGGTTAGGATAAGCTCTTGTATGAATGGTTCTTGAAGCCAGAATGTTTGTCTTAAACAAAGAAGCTTAATCCTACTTGTTACTTCTAATATGGCTGATGTTGTAATGAAGGCTGGTCTCCCAGTGGAGTCTTATTTAAACTAAGATAATTAGTAGGCCTACTGATCACCAGTGAAGTTTTTTAACTGTTGAAGGATATGGAGTCACCAGGTGGAAGGTTTAAAATGTTTCAAGGAGGTATACTGCCCACCATAGTGATTAACCACCAAACTAAGGCTACTATGGTCTTCTTTGAGTTCTTAGAAGTGTTTAAAGGTGTGTTTTACTCAAAATCCCCAGTGGAGTCGCCATTATGTTGGAGACTACAATGGGACACAAGACCAAATATAGCAGTTAAGGGCACTCAAAGTTTTTTCCCTAGCGGAGTTGCCATTATGTTGGATTTCCCATGTTTTGGTAAGTTTGGCAATACCAAAAGATGAGACAACATCAGAATCACTTTTAGACCTCAGGATCTAGCCCTCCTGGGTCCAGAGAGGGATCTCTCTATGAAGGCAAAGGTATATGTCTTTGAAGCTTGGTTTGAAGGTATTAGGCTAGTTATAAGGCACAAGGTTTGTTTTTTTTTATTTGTTTGGTTGTTGGGAAACTGGAAGGAAGGGTTCAATAAAAGACAAAGGGTGAGAAAGAGGATTTTAAGCAAAGGAGAGCTAATTCAGAGAACACTCGAGACCATTGGGAAATGGAGTCAGGAAAGGGTTTACTTTCTATTCAGTATTCAAGGCCTTCAATTGGGCTAGTCATCTAAAGCATATGATCTTAAAGATGATAGTGTGATATGAAATGATGGGAAAGAAGGTGAGTGAAAAGGAAACCTCCAAGGTGACCACTCAGGATTTAGATCTAGGGACAAGACATCCCATTATACACCTGTGATTCACCTCCTAAAAGGTTAAATATTCAGACAAAGGAAACATTAAAAATTTAAACACAAAGGCGAAAACATGAGATCAGAGAAAGGCTTTAAACTTTCAATGCTCCGACATCCAACTTCAGGGAACTTAGAGAGGTTCAATTGATTGAAAAAGACCCCAGTGAGATAGAATCAACATTCTAAACTCCCAGTATCTCAATTATTTCAATTAAAATCCAACAAGAACATCTAAGAATAGATTCATTAATTCATACATCATCTAGCAGTAAATATTAGCCACTACACTGGTTAAATTATCTTGAATCAGTGCTCAGATAACACATATAGCAGAAAAAATCAAAGGTAAGTATATAAGAAGCATTAGGGTACCATGCAAGGGTATATCCTAAGCCAGATTTCTGATGCTTACCAGAGAAACGAAATGTAATGAATTACAAAGGAAAACAGAGACAAAGGTAGAAAACATCATCGCTGCTTTAAATCAGGATCCAAAGAAATGTGCTTGTCATATTAAGAGCAACACCAGTCATGTAACACATTTTCCAATAGCTTGATATTCAGTCTGAAAACATCTTCCTCAGCCTAACTTACAACTTTACACAGAGAACTATACCTCAAGATAAACAACTTACAATTCACAGATATCCGATCAACAACCTTTACAATGTGTTTTTCTTGAGTTTTTATAGCTGAAAGAGAGGTAGAGGAGGTAGATGGAACACTAAATGAAAAATTAAAATAGAGTAGAAGAAGAGGGTCAAGGCCCATTCTGTCTTAATATCTATGCATTAATTTTTGGTACTATTTGGATGAAAGAGTGGTCTTCGACAGGCTGAAATTTACTCCAGGTATGTTCTTTGATGTACTTTCGGCTGTAGAACTCTGCAGTACTCTGGTGAATAAAAAAATAGGCAGATAAATGACTTTAGGTCTGCCATCCTACATAACAAATGCTCTGGCATCATTAGGACTTCTGTCAGGGTAGAAACCTTCTCAGGAACATGATACAGAATAAAAAAAGTATGGGTACTGTGTCCTTTCTCGGGAGGGAAACTTCCGCTGATGTGAAACACTGATATATTGTTTTCTGTGCATTAGGCCTCATTAGGCCCTCTGTGTTAATCATAAGGTCTTCAATCTGGTACATTTTCCTTTAAATTATATAATTAAGGCTTAAGGTCTTCAAAAACATGTTTAAAACCTCTTAAACCTTCACTGATACGCTTTTCCGCTTCATGATTGTCTCTATCTGTGAAAATAAAGCTTTAATGGCGCTGGAGGTTTTACAGAGTTGAAAAATGGTTCTTTAATGGAAATATTTCATTCTAAACACCTTCCCAGGTGTTTCTATGTAATCCCAAGCTCTGAAATGGCCTTCTCTGTGCTCTGTGTCACTATAACAGTGACTGTGAACAATGGCGGTTTCCACCGCCTGTACCCTGCAAAAACACATAAATGTTAAGGAAATCCATGCAGAAGGATGATGGATGTAGTGGAAGGCTGTGAGAATGGCAGTGCAACAGAGATGAAAATGGTGGATGCAAAGGAAAACTATGGAAAAATGCAGTGTAATGGTGAAAAATGCAGCTGATGGAGGTTTGGTGGAGAAACGGGCGTGGACCATTAGATCAGATGGGCTAACGATGATCGACAGAGAGGATTGACTGAAGGGATGACTTTATAAGGTTGGGGAAAAATGGAATAATCTTTAATACAAAACATTAAAGTTCTAATGTTGGGCGGAATGATATAGCCCTTTAATGTAAAACATTAAACGTTTAAATGCAAGCGGAAGAAATGATTTTTAATGCAAAACACAAGGTTGGGACCTTTGAACGAAATACACAGGGAATGTATGAAAAACATATGAAATGGACTTTATATGGTGGGACCCGATCATGGGATGAGGGAGATTTAATATGGACCGTCAGATCTCAGCAGGAGATCAATGGTTGTGATGATCCGATGCAATGTTGAGGTCGCGCGATGAACAAAATGTGAATGGAGAGCGAGATGAAACGAGGGCCGTTGATCTATATAGATCAACGATCAAGATCTATAGATATAATTTCAAAGGCGGGAAGTGGGGAAGTGGTTTTTCTGAAGAAACAACTGTTTTTGTGTAGCAAAAGGCGAGTAAGGCGGTTTTCACTTTTCGAACACGATATAGGTCTCCGGCTGACACGTGGCTTTCAGAAACCACCTATATTGCGTGAATTTCCACTGTTAAAGCTCTGACACAAAACTTGCATGATATTGCTGCTGGCCGTTGCATCTGGGATCATGAGATCCAACGGTGATGGATGAAGTGCGATATGGGAACGTGCGTGGACAGTAGAGTGGGGCCAACGGAAGGTGGTTTCATTGTGAACCCTCCGATCCATGCTATGGACGGCTGAGATCTGTAGAGGAGAGACAAAGGAAGGGGAGTTGGTTAGTGGGTGGGAGAAATCCTAGCCATTGGATCAAAAGGAATGAATGGTCAGGATCTAATCAGAAGCGGAGGAGGTAGGGGCCAAATCTCCGACGGGCTCATGAAGCGATTGGCTCTGGACCATCAGATCTATGGGGAGATCGACGATTGCGATTGGATCAGAGGGTGACCAATCGAGGAAAAAGGGAGAAATGATAATAAATCTGGGTCATTGGATCTAAGGGATTGGATGGCAGAGATTCAATTAGGGCTTTCCAATCGGGAGGGATCGGTAGCAAGGGATTGGTGCGATTGGCGGTGTTTCGATTATGCGATAGCCGTCGGATCAGGGTGGTAGATCGACAGTTGGCCTACAATCAGAGGGGTAATAAAGGGGTGAGGCGGGTGCATTGTGAGATAAGTGCGGACCGTCAGATCTGTATAGATCGAAGGCGGATAATGCACCAAAGGCTGATAGAACAAAACACCATCGCATCGGAGATTTTAAACTTTACAAAAGAAATGTGCTCCGCTCCAACCTTCCGATGCGATGAGCACCTTATGCCTTAGAGCTTAGTCTTAGCACTCAGGTTTATGGAGGGGAAGTGGTTTGGGGTTGGCTAAAAAGGGGCTAAGCCTGTTTTATAATAAAATTGTGTTTTTGGCTTAAACAACAACGTTTTTAAGGCTTTGAAGAGGCTTCTGGTAAATGGAAAAATGGATTTTTAAGCCCAAAAAAGGGTATTTGTGAGGTTTAGAGGGGAGGTGTAATGATTTAGTAGACTTGGGAGGGGATTTTGGGGGTTAAAGGGGAAACTTTGAAAAGGGGAAAAAGGATAAAAATGGAAAATTTTGCAGGGATACCAGGGGCGAATGGAGGCCTTTCTGAGCATAATTTTTTCATAGGCAACGAGGATTTTTTGATGGAAACAGCAGTGAAGATATTTTCAAAGGTAAAGGGCACATAAAGGTTTCAAGGGTGAGAGATTTTCATAGGAAATTTATCTCTTGAAGGCTCAGAAAAATATTTAGCCACCTATTTTCTTGCCAAAAAATTCATAGGTGGATAATAAGTCCAGCAGAGGGCTGAGGAAGAGAGCGGTAGGAGAGCTCTATTAGGTTACTGTTGTACTGTATCACAGTAGCTGTTTCATATTGATCTTGAAATATAGCTCTACTTGTGTGTGATATTCTGAGTTTAGTGTTAATTAGTTGCTTATTGTGAATGTATGGCCTGTTTTAAATTTTAATTCTGCATCCTAAATATGCTTAATGAGTGATATATTATGCAAAGTGGTAAGATCTATTTGTTGTTTCAAGTCTCTTCAGATGTGCTTTATAGTTGTAATCAGTCGATAATTGATCTGTTTCCTACCTTAATAAGGTCATGTCATGCCTCGAGTGAGACACTCTACTCCTCGGAGTAGGGTGAAAATGTCGGCATTGTGCTAGACTACTGTGGAAACCTTGTTGGCCTCTCTTCTCAACCTCGGTCTTGCTTAGAGACCTCCTTTTTCTCCAACAAATGGTTCCGTTTTCGGGACCTGAAAATTAATTTAGGAGATAAATCATGGTATTGCAGATCTATGGGAGAGAACTACGAAGCTGGTGGGATAACCACTTAGATCAGTTCATATCACAGCAAGTGGAGTTGCGACAACAGAGGGAGAAAAATATCGAGGATCGGGTTCTATTCTCTGAATCTGCAAGTGACCTATACAAGATTTTCTAGGGAAAGTTTCTGGAAGAAATTTATAATTGGTTGCGGAGGCTACAAGGCAAGACACTCTGTTGGGGTTCCCATGTTTTGGCCAGGTTGACAAGACCAAAAGATGAGACAACATAGAACCACTTTTAGACCTTAGGATCTAGCCCTCCTAGGTCCAGAGAGGGATCTCTCTATGTTTGTCAAAGTATATATGTCTTTGAGGCTCAAAGTTTAAGATATTAGGCTAGTTATAGGCTCAGGGTTCGTTTGTTTGATTGTGTATGTTTGGTTGTTGGGAACCAGGAAAGAAGGGTCCAGTATAAGACAAGGATGAGCATAGAGGGAATTAGGAAAAGATAGATAACTTAGAGATCATCAAGGCCATTGGGAAATGGAGTCAAGAAAGGATTTACTTGTGTTCAATGTGCAAGCTTTCAGTTGGGCTAGTCGTCTAGAGCATTTGGATCTTAAAGATGATATTGGAATGGGACATTAAGGACTGAAAATGGAAGGAGGAGAACCATCCAATTTTGTCTATAGATCAGGCCAGAGGTCATTTAACTCCATACCTACTTGGACAAAACCAAATGCAAGACAAGGGATCTTAGAAAGGCTTACTTGAGATGGAAAGATCTTAGTGAGGCAGAGACGGGGTTCTAGACCTCCCAGCGTTCTCAACTCATCCAACTAAATCCTAACAAGAACATCTAAACATAGATTTCATCAATTCATACATCAGAGAGCAGGCAATGACATCCACTGCACTGGTTAAATTAATTGAAATCAATATTCAGATACACATATAAGCAGAAAACATAAAAGGCTGGGAGAGCAGCAACATAAGGTACCTATCAAGGGTAAATCTTATGCCAAACTTCTAATGTGATCTAGTAGAAATGGAATGAAATGAAATCAAACATAGAGATAAGAAAACATCACCGGTTGCATTAGATCAGGATCCAAAGAAATATGCTTGTCATATTAAAAACAACACCAATTAGGTACATCATTGCCCACAACTTGAACATTCAGTCTGAATACATCAAATCTCAGTCTATCTTCCAATATTACACAGAGAACTTGTCTCAAGAGGAAAATGCTTGCATTCTCTGATATCTCATCAACAACATTACAATAATTTCCTTCTGCGTTTTATAGCAGAGGATGAACAAAAGATCGACTGAGGAGGTAGGTGAACACTAAATGTAACATTAAACACAGAAAAGAATAGAGGGCCGAAACCCATCCTGTTTTAAATCTCTGCATTTACCTCTAATATGGCTCAAGTGTTTTGACTGCAGTATTGTGGTACTTATTAGTACAATAACAAAATAAAATAAGAAATAGTGAGGTTTGTCCTACTTGAATCACCAATGCTTTTGATCACGTAGGACTGCTATCGGGTAAGAAACTTCAGGAACACAGTGTATAATAAAAATTGCATGGACACTTTGTCCTTTGATGGAGGAAAACATTCTGTTGCTGTAGAAACCCTGGTGGTACGATCCCTCGTGCATTAAACTTCTGATTGACCTTCATGGTTTTGAATCTGGTACTTTGCCTCTGAAACTGCTGCATTATGGATCTAAATCTTCAGTCCTGAGCACTAAAAACTATGATCATAGGCTGGTTTTACTACTGGTCCATAAATGCCTCGATTCTGCAAGATCTGAGCTTTAAAGGCACAGGATGGGGTTGTTGATTTTCAAAACCTGTCCTCAGATGAAATTTATACCTCCACCACCTTTCTTGACACTTCACTGGAGTACCAGTTCCCTTATCATCTCTCTGTCTCCACAACACGCCATTGAAGATGTACGTATGCATCATGGCGGTTTTTACCTCTGATAACCCTGCAAAAAAGTAAACTCGTTAAGAAATCCATGGATGGGGGTGATGGATGCAGCGGGAGGATGGGGATGGACACAAAAATTGGTGACATGGCGGAATGATGCGGTGTTGCGGCATAATATGCAGTGGGAGGCTTGGCGGAAAACAGAGCAAACATACATGAAAAAACCTTAAAAACATGAAAATGATCCAATATATGTGATGGAATGGACGCATGTACGATGGACGCTCGTGGAGATGACGTGGCGGGACTGGGGGCAGTGGAACAGTCAATGGCGGAGGGACAAATCGGGACCGTTGATCATGGCGGGGATCAACGGCGGAGGGTGACGGAGGGCGGGCCAGGGGTACGGCGGAGACGATTTAACCCGTGCATAGCTTGGTTGATGTGTGACCATCATATGAGCGTCTCGAGATCTAATGGCTGACAGTGATTTTGCTCGGCATCCGTGGTCGAAATATAATGCCCGGGGGATGGGCGGTTTTGCCGTCGTACAGAAGACACGCGTCAGCAGCTGTATGGAATCGCTGGGTGCTCGGGGAAAACCACTCGCCGCGCATAAGCGGTGCGGAATAAACCGTGTCGATTTGGAACAGTGCGCGGCGGGGTCCATTGGGCGGGGAGGCTCCGGACCGTTAGATCAGTTGTGAAATGAATGGCAATGGCGCACTTGGGGGATTATAACGGGGAAAACATGGGTGCTGTGGATTCGACGAGGACCGTCTGATCTATAAATATCTGCGGTCAGGAACGACCTTGATATGGATGAACCGTGATCCGTTGATTTGCGGAATTAAATGGACGGTGGAGATGTACTGCAGGGGCGCCATGGGTATGGAAAGGGGGAAATATGAATGCTGCGGGGGCGGCGATCGCCGTCCATTCCGCGATGATCGACGGCTGCAATCGTGCCCGATGAAACATTGGGGAAAGCGCCTTCGGGCTAGTGCTTCGGTCACGGCGTGGGTTATATGGAGAGAAAAAGGCGCGGGGCTAGCGGAGAAGGGGCTGAGGCCTATTATAAGGTCCGAAGTGGGTTTTTTGACCCATTTTAATGTATTTTGAGGCCAAAAGGATAACGATAGGGAGATGGAGGGGAAATTTGGGGAAAAAAAAGGGTGAAGGGATTTTTAGGGGGGATATAGGGGGTTAGTAGGGAAAATAAAAAAGGGAAAAAGAGGGACTTTGTCAAAGGGGAAAGGAGGGGAAAAAGGGACATTTTGCAGTGGTACAAGGGTAAATGCAGGCCTTAGGGAAAGGAAACAACAGAGGGTACCTGTATAAGGCAAAGCACAGAGAGACCTCAAGGATGATGTGTCTTCAGGGGGGATGCATTCCTTGAAGGTCTCCAAAAAATATAGCCCCCAGCTTGCTTGTCAAGAATTTCATAAGGGGGCTAATAGTGGCTCCACATGGGGATGGCTTCTTCTTGAAGGGGACAAGAAACCAAAAATGATCTTTGGAGTAGGCCAGTTGCCTGCTGCTTGGCACATCCCTTTCTTTCTTCCACTTTCAGCTGCCACCATATGTTAGATACAAAAATCAGCAGAAACATTTTCCCAACCAATCTACCTACCCAACTACAGTCCTGGCATTTTCCCTTCAGTGTGCATTTGAGCTAGCAGACCCTTTACATCATTTTACTTTTCAAACAGAAAATAAACCTATTCTAAATCTACCCTTATTGCTCCATGAGACCAGATTAAACAGTTGGCCTCATATGCTTCTCTACCTAATCTAACATCTGCTGGGATTAAACTGTCCAACAGGTTTCTTCTCCTACATTCTAAGACAGGAAATTGAAAAACAGTCATGCCAAGATTAGACTGTCTGACTTGTTGGAGTGAAGACTTGTTAGAAAACTGAAAACAAACTGTGAAGGCATGAAATCTGCAGTTTTGAAATATCCTTCTTTCTCTGTGACTCAGGTTTTGAGCATATTAGAGTCACTTCTTTTTCTTTTATTTCAGCTCTGGTTTTGGGCATATGAGAGCTGGTTTTTTCTTTTCTTTGCTGGCCCAGATTCTGAGCATGTTAGGACCAGCTGTCTTCTTTTTCCTTTCTCTCTCTCTCTTTTTTTTTTTTTGAACACCTTTCTCCTTTCTGAAATAAACTGTAATGGTATATACAACGAAGAATGAAACTGGAAATTGAGATTTAGCAGAAGTAATGCTTGAGCATCCTGCCATTGACAGGACCCCCAAACAGCTCTGTACCATCAAGTTCTTGCAAGAAAAATGCATTATGACCCACAGTAGCTTGGATAATGTATGGACCTTGCCACAAACTATAAAACTTGCCATGTTTCCCTTTGTTTTCTCTTCTTGAGTCTCACTTCAGAACCTTGTCACCAATTTTGAAATTAGCAGCTTTGGTTCTTTTGTCAAATAGCTTCTTTATATTTTCTTGGACCTTGACTGCTCTGTCATAAACCTGCTCCCTTGTTTGCTAAAGATGGATAGTTTCACTAATTCTTCTTACCATACTGTTTTCCTCTGTCTGAATCTCCTGGACAAACTTGATCACTGGTATTCCAAGGCTAGTAGGAAAAACTGCTTATGTTCCATAAACCAGCTGGAAAGGTGACATGCCAATAGATTTCTTTGTGGTGAGCCTATCAACCCACAAAGCATGCACCAACTTCTTGTGCCATGACTTTTTGTTCTCTTCCAGCCGCATCTTAATGATTGTGACCAGGATTTTGTTGGATGATTCAGCTAATCCATTACCCTGAGGGTAGTAGGCAGTTGAATGACCAAGGGCTATTCCATACCTGTGACAGAAATCAACCATTCTCTTGGATCCGAAAGTAGCAGTGTTGTTAGTGATTATTTTCCTTGGACAACCAAACCGAGAGAGGATGTTATCTTCTAGGAACCTAATGATGACAGAATCAGTGGCATTCCTAGTGGGTATGGATTCTATCCATTTGGTGAAGTAATATGTAGCAGTTAGGATCTATTTGTGTTGCCCAGAAGAAGAGGGGTGAATTTACCCAATAAAGTCTAGGCCCCATTGCATGAAGGGACCTTCTACAGTGATGGGTTGTAATGGGAGGAGGATAAGCTTTCTTCTGCCTTCAAAGATCTGGCATTTGTGGCAGGCAAGTATCATTTTATGGACATCATTGAAGAGTGTAGGCCAATAGTAACTAGCCCTAAGTATTTTATTGGCAGTGGCTTTCCAACTCAGGTTGCCTCCACACTCCCCAGCATGGAATTCTTGTTTGATTCTTTCGGCTTCAGGTTCAGGAAAACATTTAAGCAATAGGCCATTTGGATTTTTCTAGTATAGGTCTTCATTCAAAATACAGTAGTTTCTGGCTTTTAAATTTATGAATCTGGCCTTAGTTTTGGACAGTTCTAGAGGGGCATTGAGATTGGTGAGCACATAAAGGATATCAGAATACCAAGGAGAGTTTCGAAACTTCTCCTCAACAGTTGGGAGGGGCGATCCTTCTTGCTCATCTAAGGAATTGACCATGTTAATGTCAAGGGCCTACAGATTGGATTCAACCATTAATTGGGCCAGGTCTTGACCTTTAATCAGTTTGGTGGGCTTTATCTCAAGGTCATACTCTAAGATTGTAGCGATCCATTTGCCCCTTTTCTTATTAGGGTCTTGGGACAAGATATATTTGGCCACTATATTTGGCACATAAGTAATGGTGTGAGAATGCAGAATATACACCCTAAAGTCTTTTAAGGCCTTTACCAGGGCATAGGCCTACTTTTCCATAATGTTGTAATTCAAGGGCACATCTCTTAAGGCTTTGCTGAAAAAGGAAATTGGCTGTTCATTACCCTCTGTGTTTTTCTGCCATAAGACAACAACTATTGTGTGCTGTGAGGCGAATGAAAAGATCAGGAAATCCTTTGAGAAATCTGAGCTGATCAGGACAGGGGCTTGAGTGAGTGCAAGCTTTACTGACTCAAAAGATTTCTTGGCTTCCACAGTTCACTTGATTCCTGCACCTTTCTTCAGCATGTTAGTCATTTTCCTAAGGTGCTCAACAAGATTGGGAATGAATCTCCTAAGGAAATTTATCTTCCCTATAAAGGACTACAATTCTTCGATATTTCTGGGGTGTGAGATTCAGAGTATTCCCTCAACTCGCTATGGGTCTATCCTGATTCCTTTCTCAGATATAATGTGACCAAGAAGTTTGCCTTCTTGCAGCCCAAACACAATTTTCTTAGGATTTAGGGACAGACCGTACCTTCTACATTTTTCAAAAAAATTTCTCAGATGTTTAAGGTGTTCTTCTTCAGTTTTGGAAAAGACAGTCAAATCATCCAAGTAGATAACTATGAAATGTCGTATCTCATCTGAGAAAGCTATATCCATCGCTCTCTCGAAGGTAACCCCAGCATTCATCAGCCCAAAGGGCATTTTCACATACATGAAGGTGCCCCAAGGAGTGGTAAAAGCTATTTTGAGTTGATCTTCTGGGAGTACCAGAACTTGATTGTATCCTGAAAAACCATCAAGCAGGGAGATTCTCTTAGAGCCCACTACCTTTTGTAGGATATGTTCCATTCTAGGCAAAGGTTAGTTGTCTTTCAGGGAGGCTCTGTTGAGGTTTCTAAAGTCTATGCATAGTCTGATCTCCCCTGTTTTCTTTCTCACAGCCACTAGGTTTGATACCCAATCAGAAAACCTCACAGGAACTATTATGCCTGCATCATACATATTCTTAATCTCTTTTTCCACTGCAGGCAATTGTTTCGGATTGATTCTTTGGAGCTTTTGTCTAAAAGTCTTCTGATTTTCCTTCAAGGGTATCTTGTGTTGTATTATGTTTGTGTCATAAGCCTTCAAGTCTTCATAACTCCATGCAAACACATCAATGAATTCATTGAACAGGTCGATGTACTTCTTTTTCATGTCTGCAGGTATAGACTTAGCCAGTTTGATCATTTTGGGTTTATCTTCAGTGCCTATGTTGCATTCTTCTATATCTGAGTCAGCATGTTCTATAGTGGGCTTTTTTGCTACATCATCAAAGTCAAAAAGGTCCTCCAAGGGTGTTAGGCCTTTGGGTATATTTTTGTCTTTGGCCTGCAGCACCTCTATCTCTTTGCTATCTGCGTTTTCACATTTTGTGGTTGGATTTCCATTTTCTTCATCCAGGGTGTTTATCTCTATGTTATAGGGTATTTCTTGTTCATCTGGGGGATCCTCACTAGGGCACCTGTCATCAGATTTTGAGTCTGAATAAGGAAATTCAAACTCATTTCTACCCACCAGGAAATCTTCAATCTGTTTGTCTCCTTCAAAGACCTGCCAATATTTTTCATTGTCTGGCATCGCAGGTCTGAATTTGGTCTGAATGATGATTTGTTTGTCAAGGGGAGTCTTGGGATATGAACTAGCCAGACAAGCTAATCCATTTGCAATTGCGTTTTGACTCCTGGGAACAAAAAACAATTCATATTCAACAAATGTTTTCAATAAATCTAGAGTGTCGTTCCGGTATGCTCTTAACCTGGGGTGTTTTGCCGTGTATTCACCATTCACCTATTTTATGACTAACTCCAAGTCTCCTCTTACAGCTATCCTATGGGCTCCTAACTTTCTCAGCAGGTTCAAACCTAAGATAAGAGCCTCGTATTCTGCAATATTATTAGTACATTTACAGATATTACAGATTTACAGCATTGCTCTCTACGTGGTCACTCTCTGTGTTACGTATCCACACCCCTGCTCCGGCAGCTTTCCTAGTACAGGATCCATCGAAATTCATTTCCCACAGGGGTTCGCCATTACACTGCATTGTGGGGTCTGTACTAGGCTACGTGTTGTTTTCTTCTTCTTGATATGTGTGGAGTTTAGAGAGTTGGCTATCTTGCTGTTTATGTTCTGTTTTTGTTTCTGGTTCACTCAGAGTTTCGTTTTCAGTATCCTGCCCAAGGTTTTCTTCATCGTATTCTTATAGGGTAGCCATTATGTTAAAGTCCATGGGCTCTGTGTCCTTGCTTGTATTTCTGCATTCATATTCTGGCTCTCCTAAGGATTGGTTGTTATAAAGAATGAAAGAATCCAGGTCTGTGTGCACAGAGTATAATGGTGAATTCTCAGGTTTCTCGGGGCTACTGACCAGGAATTTCATTTGAGCTTCTCTATACAGTCTTCTAAGTTGGCCAAATATAGGGATAGTGGCATATGAGCCATCCATCTGCATCGTTCCTTGCAGCTTGGCTCCCCATGATCTTGACAATAGCATGCTATACTTAGGTGGCACATCTGCCACCACCACATCCATAACCATACACTTAGCAGGAATTTGGGTCAAGCTCAAACATAATTCTTTGATTAGGCCTAGGCATTTTACTCTGCTAGAGTCAAACGAATATAGATCTTTGTAAGGTCGTGTTATCTCCAGGCCTATCTTTTCCATTACTACCTTAGGCATTAAATTGTGTGACGCTCCAGAATCATGCATGGCATTGTGGAGTATTTTGTCATGAATGTTGAGACTGATATAAAAAGGTGGAACTAACCCTTCCTAAAACTTTCCCTCAATCTTTGGACCAAACAGGAGGGTAGGTTGATCATCATTCAAATTTACAGTGTCATTGTTTTCCCCCAGATTCAATGCTTTCAAAATTTGTCCTTTATATACATTTTGAGTGGCCAGCTCAGAGTGTGGGACAAAGATTTTGATTTTTTCAATCTCACTCTCTAAATTGAAAGTGGGCTGTGTCTTTGGAGTGCTCAATGCTGTTTTATTTGCTACTGCCTTAGTAGCTGCATCCATTTGTGATTTCTCATTATGTACAGGGTCGAGAGTCGTTTTATCAGGAGCACTAACTGCAGTGCTAGTGCTGCTGGTTGGTTGGCTTTGTTTTTAAATGTCTTGGTTGTCCTTTTCCTTGTGTTTACCAGAACTTTCAGCTGCTGATTTTCTATTTACAGTAGATGCTTTAGAATTTTTATCAGGTCTTTTCTTGATGGTAACCTCAGGAGTCTCAGTTCTGGAATTTTCTTGGTTCTTTCTGCTCTTAAGTTCATATTGTTCTCTGACCTGCATCATGGCATTTTCAAATCCTAATCTGTAATCTTCAGTTTCTAACCGTTCCTCATCCCAGTATGAAGGTGAGGGTTGATCTTCCCCTGAATCACAGTTAAGGACTAAGTCTTCTATTTCGAACATGTTTATTGTATTCCCTTCAGATTCTTCTATGATTCCCTCATCTTCATCAAGAAAGTTTTGGAATGGGGGAATAACTTGTTGATCTGATTCTTTTTGTCTGTTGGGAGCATTGTTGTTCCTTCTAAAGTTTTGGTTCTGGTTTTGGTTTCTATTCTGGTTACTGACCGTGACAACCATTTTCTCCATAATTTGTTGTAGCTTATCCACATTTTTAGATAATCTATCATAATTTGGGTTTGAAGTGGAAGCTACAATGTCATCCCTATAAGTTACCCTCTTCTTAGATCTCAGTCTTGCTCTTTTTTCAATCAGGTTTGCCTCTATGTTCACTGCTCCTTTCTACATGTCCTCCAATGTGTTGTACTCTTTATCTCTAAGCTCATAGGCCATGTCAGCATCAAATCCTTCGGGGTAATTTTCTAAGGCCATGCCTTGTGGAGGTTTCATATGTGGAGGGAGAGCATCGTAAATGCTGTTAAATATTGTTGTGTAATCATGGAAACTCTCTCCTACATTCCTTTTAAGGCTCATGTATTATGCTAGGAGTTGGCGAGGGTTTGCCCTAGTTTCCCATTTGTTTATGAAGGTCTGATATAATGCAGGGAGATCTTGGATACTGCCAGGAGGCAAGATTTTAAACCACTTCTTTACATTACCCCCTAAGCTTTGGGTAAAGATTCTCATTTTGATTGTTTCATCATCAATTTCCATGTAGTCAAAAGAATCCTCCATCTTATCTACATGTTGCTGGGCTGTGATGGATTCTTTAGCAGTGAAGTGTGGGATTTTTGACTGATAATCATTGGGTAAGGGTAACAAGGGCTGAGGTAAAACCAGAGGTGCATACCAGGCTGCCATGATAATGTGCTGATGAGGTATAGGGTTGGCTTGAGCAGCTAGTATGTGGATGACAGGAATATTAGGACCAACAAAAGTCTGTTGAGCAGATCTAGGGTGGGAGAGCCCCAAGTTTTGAATGAAGTGGTTATTAGGTGGTGTAGATGGAGGGGTTCCTCTGTCCCTAGTGTGCTGACCACTGTGAGATGGTGAACTATGAAACTCAAGGTCCGGCTGGTCTAGATGATTGAATGACCTAGTTCTTGGTAAGCTTTTTGGAGGATCTAGGTCAAGGAATGGGTTCAATAGAGCTGTAAGATCTTCTGGTGTAGAATTATCTCTATGAATGTGACTGGAAGTAGTTGATATTTTAGGTGTAGGAGCTCCCTTAAGGATACTCTCTGAATTGTCAACTATTTCAGGTGGGCCAGGATTGGGATAAGCTCTTGTGTGAATGGTTCTGAAAGCCAGAATGTTGTTTCCTAGCCAAGCAGCTTAACCCTACTCGTCACTTCTACTGTGGTTGATGTTGTCTCGGAGTCTGGCCTCCCAGTGGAGTCTATTGTGAAACCAAGTTAATCAGCAGGCCTACTGATCACCAGTGGAGTCTCTTCGTTTAGGTACAACGGAGTCTCCAGATGGAGGGTATATCTAAGGGGTTCCATTGTCCACCACAGTGCTCAGGCACTATCACCTTTCAGGAATTTCCTCAAAAACAGCAAACTCCCACCAGAGATTGACTGGGAGGGCATTTACTAGATATGTCACCTCCGAAGAGGGTGAGATCCGGAGGCTACCTGGCCCTTTCCAGGCTCTGTCTGAGAGTATGATGGTCACTCGACAATGGAGGTCGATTCAAGAAAGGAGTGAATTACTGCCAACCTAACCAGAGTTCTAAGTCTCTGAGTCTTTTAAAAATGTTTAAGGTGAAATGCACTCAGATTTGTCCCCAGTGGAGTTGCCATTATGTTGGGGTTCCCATGTTTTGGCCAGGTTGAAAAGACCAAAAGATGAGACAATATAGAACCACTTTCAGACCTTAGGATCTAGCCCTCCTAGGTCCAGAGAGGGATCTCTTTGTGTTTGTCAAAGTATATATGTCTTTGAGGCTCAAAGTTTAAGATATTAGGCTAGTTATAGGCTCAGGGTTCGTTTGTTTGATTGTGTATGTTTGGTTATTGGGAATCAGGAAAGAAGGGTCCAGTATAAGACAAGGATGAGCATAGAGGGAATTAGGAAAATATAGATAACTCAGAGAAAATCAAGGCCATTGGGTAATGGAGTCAAGAAAGGATTTACTTGTGTTCAATGTGCAAGCTTTCAGTTGGGCTAGTCGTCTAGAGAATTTGGATCTTAAATATGATAGTGGAATGGGACATTAAGGACTGAAAATGGAAGGAGGAGAACCATCTAATTCTGTCTATAGATCAGGCCAGAGGTCATTTAACTCCAGACCTTCTTGGACAAAACTAGAGGCAAGACAAGGGATCTTAGAAAGGCTTACTTGAGATGGAAAGATCCTAGTGAGGCAGAGACGGGGTTCTAGACCTCCCAGTGTTCTCAACTCATCCAACTAAATCCTAACAAGAACATATAAACATAGATTTCATCAATTCATACATCAGAGAGCAGGAAATGACATCCAATGCACTGGTTAAATTAATTGAAATCAATATTCAGATACACATATAAGCAGAAAACATAAAAGGCTGGGAGAGCAGCAACATAAGGTACCTATCAAGGGTAAATCTTATGCCAAAATTCTAATGCGAGCCAGTAGAAATGGAATGAAATGAAATCAAACACAGAGATAAGAAAACATCACCAGTTGCTTTAGATCAAGATCCAAATAAATATGCTTGTCATATTAAAAACAACACCAATGAGGTATATCATTGCCCACAGCTTGAACATTCAGTCTGAATACATCAAATCTCAGCCTATTTTCCAATATTACATAGAGAAATTGTCTCAAGAGGAAAATGCTTGCATTTTGTGATATCTCATCAACAACATTACAATAATTTCCTTCTGCGTTTTATAGCAGAGGATGAACAGAAGATTGACTGAGGAGGTAGGTGAACACTAAATGTAACATTAAACACAAAAAAGAATAGAGGGCCGAAACCCATCCTGTTTTAAATCTTTGCATTTACCTCTAATATGGCTCAAGTGTTCTAACTGCAGTATTGTGGTACTTATTAGTACAATAAAAAAATAAAATAAGAAACAGTGAGGTCTGCCCTACTTGAATCACCAATGCTTTTGATCACGTAGGAATGCTGTCGGGTAAGAAACTTCAAGAACACGGTGTATAATAAAAATTGCATGGGAACTTTGTCCTTTGATGGAGGAAAACATTCTGCTGCTGTAGAAACCTTGGTGGTACGATCCCTCGTGCATTAAACTTCTGATTGACCTTCGGGGTTTTGAATCTGGTACTTTTCCTCTGAAACTGCTGCATTATGGATCTAAATCTTCAGTCCTGAGAACTGAAAACTATGATCATAGGCTGGTTTTACTACTGGTCCATAAATGCCTCGATTCTGCAAGATCTGAGCTTTAAAGGCACAGGATGGGGTTGCTGATTTTCAAAACCTGTCCTCAGATGAAATTTATACCTCTGCCACCTTTCTTGACACTTCACTGGAGTACCAGTTCCCTTATCAGCTCTTTGTTTGCGCAACACGCCATTGAAGAGGTACGTATGCATCATGGCGGTTTTTACCTTTGATAACCCTGTAAAACAACAAACTAGTTAAGAAATCCATGGATGGGGGCGATGGATGCAGTGGGAGGATGGGGATGGACGCACAAATTGGTGACATGGCGGAATGATGCGGTGTTGCGGCGTAATATGCAATGGGAGGCTTGGCGGAAAACAGAGCAAACATACATGAAAAAACCTTAAAAACATGAAAATGATGCAATATATGTGATGGAATGGACACATGTACGATGGACGCTCGTGGAGATGACGTGGTGGGACTGGGGGCAATGGAACAGTCAATGGTAGAGGGAAAAATCGGGACCGTTGATCGCGGCGGGGATGAACGGCGGAGGGCGACGGAGGGCGGGCCAGGTGTACGACGGAGATGATTTAACCCTTGCGCAGCTTGGTTGATGGGTGATCGTTGGATGAGCGTCTCAAGATCTAACGGCTGACAGTGATTTCGCTCGTCATCCGTGGTCGAAAGATAATGCGCGGGGGATGGGCGGTCTTGCTGTCGTACAGAAGACACGCGTCGGCAGCTGTATGGAATCGCTGGGTGCTCGGGGAAAACCACTCATCGCGCATAAGCGGTGCGGAATAAACCGGGTCGGTTTGGAACAGTGCGCGGCGGGGTCCACTGGGTGGGGAGGCTCTGGACCGTTAGATCAGTCGTGAAATGAACGGCGATGGCACACTTGGGGGATTATAAGGGGGAAAACACGGGCGCTGTGGATTCGACGAGGACAGTCCGATCTATAAAGATCGACGGTCAGGAACGACCTCGACATGGATGAACCGTGAACCGTTGATTTGAGGGATTAAATGGATGGCGGAGATGTACTGCGGGGGTGCCATGTCTTACACCATTTTTTTGGTCATCTAACCTACTATCATTAGATGGACCTAGGTACACCATGTAAGACCAATTTTACCCCAAGTAAAATTGCTTTCACTATGTAAAATAACTTAATGAAACACATTTATTAGGTTGTTTATGGTCTAAATAGGAAACCCCAAAGGGAATAATTAAACAAACCTATATTTTTTTGATTTTCCTCATGGAATAATTAATTAAACAATAATTTAATTATTATTCCTGGTCATGTTGAACCCAAAAACAAAGAAATTAATTAGATAAATCCTTATTTATCTTATTATTTTCTAGGAATAACTGTTTAAATCTTATTTACATAATATTCCTTGTTAAATATGACTAAATCACCCATGAATAATTAAATAAATCATTATTTATTTGATTATCTTTCAACCACTTCCTCAAAATGATAAATAAATCATTTATTTATTTATTATTTACAAATAAAGGGATTTAACCCAAGTCAAATACTTTTTCCCTCCAACAAATATAATAAAATATTCCATAAAAGGTGGATCTAGAATTGGTTAACATTATTTTAATCATGCACCAAGATCTAGAATGACCCAATATTTTGTTATAAATAGGATGGTTTTTCGTACCATTCCTCACCTTTTGTTGCCTATTAGATCACTCTGGATCTAAACTCTTGGTTTGACTTTGAGCCATTATCATTGTCATATTTTCCATTATTTGCTGTGTGAGCTCCCTTTGAGTTCTGTCTTTGTCTGGGTTTTCTACACCAACAGGAGAGAGAAATGCTAGATCTGAAGTGCTGAGGACTTCCAAGAACCCATCCCGTTGAGGATAATTGGAAACATCTTCTTGTTTTCCTCCCAGGTGCCCTTAATACAAAAAATTCTTTCAAAAATTGTTCTTTCCTTGTCTATTGGATATATGGAGCAAACCCTTCTTTTTACTGCTTAATGTCTTTCTATGCATAGATCTGGTTTTTGTAGCTCTTGTATTGATCAACTAACCCCAGATCTGAAGATATTGGCAGCCATATTTGATGTTAGGGCTATTAGTTATGCGTAGCTAAAGTGGTCTTTTTTCGTACACTTCGACAAAGGATTCATACTAACAACTGGAAACTCCACACAGGTTTTCAATTATGACCGTTGTTGTTTTTCATATTCCTGCATATCCAGCTACTTCAAACCCTAGGGTTTCTTTTCAGTTTTTTTTTTCCTATTTTTATGTTGTTTTTCTCACATAAAACCCTAAAACATTAAAATTTCTAACTTCCGCGTGTTTCTGGCCCTATTGCGCAGGTGACAGACATCAGCCGCAACTGAGACGACAATTTTTTTTGAAATCTGCCGCAGAGAGTGCCGGAAGTGCAGGTCGCACTTTTTGGCCCAAAAATTGTGTCATGGAGCTTCAGGTCACAGAAAACAGCCCCAAAAATGCGACCTGAGCGAAAAACATGTCAAAAATTGTGACCTGGACTTTTTTCTGGAATTTTTCTGAAATTTTTCTGGGTTTTTCTGAAGCTTCTGTCAGGGTTTTCCAGCCTCTGTCTCAGCCCGTTTAGACCTGTTTCTGATCGGTTTTGCTCATCTAAGTGGGAACATAGCCCCCTAGGGCTTCAGTACCCTCCACTTTTGGTGGAAGAGTTTTAGCTATTTCAGGTGTATGTTTTTCAGAGTTTCAGCCTTCCCTTTTTCAGATCTAATAATTCCTTTTTAGATCCCTTTTAATCAGCTCTTCTCCTTTTCAAATCACCTCCTGAATTTTTGTTTGGATCTACCTTTAGGGCCTCCTCCTTGTCCCTTCTTCTTTTGGCTGTTTTCCTCCTTTTTTTCCAGCCACCTTGCCTCTGCCTCTTGGCTGTGTTCTGCACCTCTTTTCAACAGATTTCTCCTTTAGATCCCTGTCCCTCTCGACCCTAGATCCATTGGCCTCTTTTTAGTGTGTTTTGTCTAGATTTTTTCCCTCTGTTAGACTAGTTTTGAGAGACCCGCCTTTTTGGGTTAGATTGATGCATTGTTAGCTGTTAATTTTCTGTTATTTCAGCATTATATACTGTTCTCTGCAGATTTATTTTCAGTTATTCAACACACTTTTTCTCTCGCTCTCAAAATGAAAAGGGTTTAAAAATTAAAATTAACACACGCCACACACTCACCCTAAGCGAAGAAGAGTCTGGTTTACAGTGCCAGGCAAAGAATTTAAAATCAATTGACATTGCACCTATCTGCCCTTGTTTCAACATTGTAATCACTTGATTCTGCACCTCCCTGCCCTTGTGGTCATTCTTCTTGCCCTTGTGCCATGTTTGTGTTGTCATCATGGCGCCCCCCAGGTGCACCTCCCGGAGACTTCTTGGCCTTCACCCTCAGTTTCCGGTCGGTCGACCTACTCCGTCCCGTCGTCGTCGAGTTAGTCCTCCTCCAATTCCGCACTCCGACTCTTCTTCTGATTCATTGGGTTCTCCTTTTACTTCCGGTTCTCCCCCTGTCACCTTCACTATGTCTGGTCGAGGGCCTAACACTAGTGGTAATCCCGGCCCTAATGCCGGGACTGCTACTAGCGGAACCGCCATAGGAACTACCTTGGCTACGCCCTTGCTCCCCTTCATGGCAGGCCTCAGCCTCCCCGATTTGGACCGATTGATTTACGACCCTATACACCATGACGCTAGTTGGCCTGCTATGCTAACAAAGCTCCCTTCTGACATCCCAAAGTTTGAAGGCCTTGTTGGAGAAGATCCTTCAAATCATGTTCGATCTTTCCACATGTGGTGTTCATCTACCTCCATTACCGATGACTCTGTCCGTCTTCGGTTGTTCCAATGAACGCTTACAGGCGTGGCTTCTAAGTGGTATGTTGATCAGCCCACTTCCTCTCATACCACCTTTGAAACTCTTTCCCAGGCTTTTTTATCTTACTTCTAGCTTCCCCTTCGTTATGAAACTGGTATCGAACTTTTGACTTCTTTCTGTCAATCATCTGTGACCCGCCTATCTGATCATGTCCAAGAATGGTGGAGAAGAAAGAGCCTATGTCAGTCCCCTACCTTCGAAGATCGTGTCTACATGGATTGGTTCCTTAGATCTCTCTTTCCTCCTATCGGGAAAGATGTCGCATCGCATTTTCCCCAAACCGAAGAAGTCACCCTCCAACTGGCGTTAAAATATGACTTGATCTACGCTCAGACAGGTTATGTTTATACCGTTATACCTGATCTCCCCAGAACCGGTGGTGTCAATGCACCGGGGGCACCTCATGCTGCCAACGGTATCGTTGGCGCTCTCTCTCATCCATATGCCCAACCTCCCATGGGTTATGGTTTTTCTGGGGGAGGGGGCAGCACCTCCCGCACTTGTTCCCCTCCTGCTAGCACGTATCCAGGATACAGCATGCCTCCTCTTTTGGCCCAATCTCCTGGTCACCATACTGTTACCCCAACCCCTTATTATTCGTATCTGCAATTTAGTGCTCCAGCTCCTCCAGCATCAGCATCTCTGCCTCCCTGGCCTTCTAAACCCCTGCAACAGCAGTCACCACCCCCTCAAGAGCAGGTGGATGCACAGCAGGGATTCGTGGCTACCCAACCACCTGACAGACATGTGACCACTCAACCTTCCCCTTTTGGTTCCTCCAATTACCAGATCCTCATGATGAACTCTGATCCACCTCTAACCGTTGACCTTAACCTTCAAAATTGGTCTCGTCAGTACCCCAAGCCTCCCACTTCGTCTGTCCCCGAGTCCCCTTCTTCAGGTTCTACAGAGCCTCTTTCAACATCCAACGGTCCCTTACATATCCCTCAACCCAAATTTGAGGTTCATACCAAGATTCCTAAGGGACCATTACACCAAAATGCTGCTCCTGGTCGAGCTACTCATTCGTATAGCATAGTAGATGATTTGGCGCAGTCTCCTGCTGCCATTTCCACATTGGAACTCCTCCAGTCATGCCCTTCCCAAAAGAAGGCTCTGCTATCTACCATGGGGGCTGTAGATCCTGCTGATGACCAAATGATTGTTTTCGACGCCCATCAATCAGAACATCCCCCTCTTCCTGCTTCCGTCACCTTCCAAATCCCAGTCAAAATCTGGAATGCTAACGTTTCCTGGTGTATAATTGATGAGGGGGCATCCACCTGTGTGACGTCTGCTTCGGTTTGGAAGAAACTTGGATCTCCTGAGTTGGCCCCTTCCACGATCACCTTCGAGTGTGGGATGGACACACCTCCCAGCCCATTGGCCTCTTCCGTAATTGTCCTTTCACTCTTGCGGGCAAGACTGTTTGCGTTGACGTCGAAGTCATCAACGCCCCTCTAGATTACAACATTCTCTTGGGGCGGAGCTACAACTATGATATGTCTGCTGTCCCATCCACAGTTTTCCGCAAGATGTCTTTCCCTCATAATGGAAAGATAGTCACCATCGACCAGTTGACATATCATGAGCCAAAATCTCAGACCTTACCTGAGACGACCATCTCTTCTGTAGCCAACAAGCAAACCGTCGATTCCTTGACTAGTGTCTCTCCTGGCATCTACAAAGACTCCTCTTTGCTCAAAACCTTCCCTGGTCTTCCTCCTCCTCCTATCTCTGACCCCAGCTCATCGAATGTTTGCATGATGCAATCGTCTCAGGCTGCTCTCAAGCAACCTACTTTGGCTAGTCAGCAACCACGCTCTCCGCAACTTGCTCCTAGCCCTTCACCTACAGCTGGTAGTCATGAGCCTCTTTATCCTCCTGGCACGGTTCCTCCAAGCCTTAGCCATTTAGGAGCCATCCCACCTGGCCATTCCCCCTTTCGTCAGATACCGTTCTTAGCTCCCCCACCAGGAGTGTCCACGGTACCTGTCATGGCCACCCTCTCTCTTCCTAACCTGACCCTTGGGATTCCCGTTTGGTACCTTGATCCTCCAGTCCCCACCTTGCCTGGTCAACCCAAACCTTATATTGCTTTGACCCCATTTCAACCAGTCCCCATGAATTCTCCCGCTGCAACAGTGCCTTAGTCACCTCAACAGGAACCACCTCCTGTTGCAACCACTTCGGGTAAGAAGGGAAAAGCTCGCAAGGGGGCATCAAAGGAAAAGGCTGCCCCGACAAACCCTACCCCTCCTCAGCCTCCAAAGCATACCATCCAGTGTGCTTTGTGTGATGTTGTCGGTCATGCCACCCATACCTGTCCTGAATTGCTTCATCTCAAGCCCATGGTTAGTGTCATGTTCCCTGAGTCCACAGTCCTAGAAGCCTCTGTTCCTTCCGTAACTGCCACCAAGAACCCCACGACTATTCACACCAACCACCCCTGTGCTTTGTGTGATCTCCATGGCCATTACCCCCACCTTTGTCCCCGCCTCGCGGACTTCCGCACCTTTCTAGCCGCGGTCCGCCAATTCGAGGCCACGCGCAATGAGTCCACCTCTCCCCTATTTGCGCATTTTTCTTCGGAAAAAATACAAGACATGACTGCTCCCATTGACATTCCCCCTCCTGATGTCAAGATGACGGAGCCTTCATCCACCATTTTATACCTATCATCATCCATGAGACCCTCGGGGAACATTCCATCTGAATCCTCCCCTGTTGTTTCGCTTGACCTTCCTTCAGCGATCACCTTGGGCTCAACATTGGTAGATCCTTTGTCTACTTACTCTTCTGTCACCCCTTGTGACGATGCACATGTGAACCTCTCTTCTCATGATGATGATTCAGGTAGCTTCACCATGTCAGGTGGCCTTTCTTCCACCAGTCACCCCATCTTCTATCACGATGACGACATTATGGAACAAATCCCCACCCCTAACTTTATCTATTCCCCCTTACATCGAACCCATGCATTCACACCACATACACCTTGTGGCCATTACTTTGAAACCCAATGTTTGGGTAAGGGGGCACCCACATTTGAGAGACCAAGAGAAGCAATTCTCCACAACTCTCCTAGTGTATCTGGTCGTGCCGACTTTAGTACCATTATTCTTCCACATTTAGAAGAACCTCTAGAGTCCCATCTCACTTCACATCACTCTAGGGATGATACCCCTTATCATTCCTTCATCTTACATTAGCAACTCAGTCTCTTAGACATTGTTGTTGACCAACCTATAGCTTTTCTACGAGAGCATCAGTTCATTATCTCCAACTCCTCTCTTTGGGATAGTGACACCAGGTATGCCAACCCGGAAACTTAAAGTCCATTTGATTCCTATATGCAGTACCAAAAGATATCAGTAATCCTCCATTCCATTTCTCAAACTGCATAACCATAATGAAAAAAAATGGCGCACCACATCATTAAAATACGTTTAGATTCCCCTTTTTCTAAATACATTTCGGCATGACCACACCATGCTTGGGGGCACCTATGCCCCTCAACCATAACCCTCCTCAAAATCAAATTTCTTCACTTGCAACACTCATACTAGGGGCACCAGTTGGCCTCCATACTTATCCATGCTTGTGTTGATGTTCATCGTGAGTTACCATCTTGTACTCATGTTTTCATGGTCCCCCATTGGACCTTTATTGTGTGGCAGCACCATCGAGTCACCCTTGTTTAGAGCATCCAAGTTGAGTCATCATCACATTCATGGAGTCTATCCCGAGTCCCTTTGTACCCCGCTATAGTCCTCCATCCTTCATTGCTTGGTCCCTCTCTTGTGTCGCACATTATGGCCTTCAGTCCCACTGTCCCCTATCCCTCATGATATTGTGTCAGTCGCTGCCATGTCATTCATGCCCTTTATGATCTAACAAGGGAAGTCGTCCATTCGATACTCAGTCCCCTCCATTTCATCATCATCATTGGTATTAGTTTGTCAGTCGCTCTACTATTTTCTCTCATTCCTTAGTTGAAGATATCTCATTGCCTCACCTATGGTAGACCTCCTTTTGTTGACATCAGCTCCTTCATTCCAGAAGACAGGTCTAGAGGGCAGTGTACCTTGGTTCGAGCTACCACTCTTGTTCGGTGCCTCAGATCAGGCAAAGGGATCTCTCCTTCCCCTTTGACTTGATAGTTTCTCCACTCCAGCTCTTTTCAGCATGATCAAGATCCGTATACGTGATGGTTCAGTGATGCAGCAACAGCTCTTGGTGATTCCCGGGTTTGTGTGAGATGTCTCAACCCTCATGAGGGGGTGGCCCTACAGGTAGTCCCCCACATGCTCAGATGACCTCTTCTTTGCAGCCTTTGATGCAGCTCCATATATTTGATGATGTTGGCCTTAGCCACTTGCAGCGCTTCTTTGATTTACATATATCATCAGATTTTGTGAGCCCTTCCCCGCATATAGGGGGCATTTGGGTTGTATTTGTATCTCATATACTTCGATATTATTGTATAAGTCCTGGCTGTTATCCCAGGCACAACATGTATGTGGGATTCCTCATTGTATTGTTATTTGGCTCGTGTTTATGCCGGTTGTACTTTATGGTTCGGTCCCTTGTTTACTAGACACACTATTCATTTGTACTTTGTCTCGGCGGGCATAGGTATGCCTCCCCCGCTGCCTTTAGCACAGGTACCCTCTCATAAAAAGAGACTTGTTGCACCTGTAAGTCTCGTCTCCTCAGAGTCTAGTTCTCCAGCACATTAGTCTACCTTACATTTCTCTCTCTGACTTCCCTTTTGATGTCTAGTGATTGAGTTCTTACAACGTACTTCGGTCATACGATTTGCTCCTAACACTCGCACGCTGGGGGCAATCTGTTACACCATTTTTTTGGTCATCTAACCTACTATCATTAGATGGACCCAAGTACACCATGTAGGACCAATTTTACCCCAAGTAAAATTGCTTTCACTATGTAAAATAACTTAATAAAACACATTTATTAGGTTGTTTATGGTCTAAATAGGAAACCCCAAAGGGAAATATTAAACAAACCTATATTTATTTGATTTTCCTCATGGAATAATTAATTAAACAATAATTTAATTATTATTCCTGGTCATGTTTAACCCAAAAACAAAGAAATTAATTAGATAAATCCTTATTTATCTTATTATTTTCTAGGAATAACTGTTTAAATCTTATTTAAATAATATTCCTTGTTAAATATGACTACATCACCCATAAATAATTAAATAAATCATTATTTATTTGATTATCTTTCAACCACTTCCTTAAAATGATAAATAAATCATTTATTTATTTATTATTTACAAATAAAGGGATTTAACCCAAGTCAAATACTTTTTCCCTCCAACAAATATAATAAAATATTCCATAAAAGGTGGATCTAGATTTGGTTAATGTTATTTTAATCATGCACCAAGATCTAGAATGACCCAATATTTTGTTATAAATAGGAGGGTTTTCCCTACCATTCTTCACCTTTTGTTGCCTATTAGATCACTCTGGATCTAAACTCTTGGTATGACTTTGAGCCATTATCATTGTCATATTTTCCATTATTTGTTGTGTGAGCTCCCTTTGAGTTCTATCTTTGTCTGGGTTTTCTACACCAACGGGAGAGAGAAATGCTAGATCTGAAGTGCTGAGGACTTCCAAGAACCCATCCCATTGAGGAGAATTGGAAACATCTTCTTGTTTTCCTCCCAGGTGCCCTTAATACAAAAAATTCTTTCAAAAATTGTTCTTGCCTTGTCTATTGGATATATGGAGCAAACCCTTCTTTTTACTGCTTAATGTCTTTCTATGCATAGATTTGGTTTTTGCAGCTCTTGTCTTGATCAACTAACTGCAGATCTGAAGATATTGGCAGCCATATTTGATGTTAGCGCTATTAGTTATGCGTAGCTAAAGTGGTGTTTTTTCGTACACTTCGACAAAGGATTCATACTAACACCATGGGTACGGAAAGGGGGAAATATGAATGCTGCGGGGGTAGCGATTTCCATCCATTTCACGAGGATCGACGGCTGCAATCGCGCCCGATGAAACACTAGGGCAAGTGCCTTCAAGCTAGCACTTCGGTCACGACGCGGGTTATATGGAGAGAAAAAGCCGCGGGGCTAGCGGAGAAGGGGTTGAGGCCTATTATAAGGTCCGAAGTGGGTTTTTTGACCCATTTTAATGTATTTTGAGGCCAAAAGGATAACGATAGGGAGATGGAGGGGGAATTTGGGGAAAACAAAGGGTGAAGGGATTTTTAGGGGGGATATAGGGGGTTAGTAGGGAAAATAAAAAAGGGAAAAAGAGGGACTTTTTCAAAGGGGAAAGGAGGGGAAAAAGGGACATTTTGCAGGGGTACAAGGGTAAATGTAGGCCTTAGGGAAAGGAAACAACAGAGGGGACTTGTATAAGGCAAAGCATAGAGAGACCTCAAGGATGATGTGTCTTCAGGGGGGATGCATTCCTTGAAGGTCTCCAAACAATATAGCCCTCAGCTTGCTTGTCAAGAATTTCATAGGGGGGCTAACACACTCCAAGAAGGGTCACATAAGGTCTGCCGCAAGTGGACGCACGTGGATCTAGTAGCACTCCATCGGTTAGATTCCGATTTGACCTGAGCCGTAGATTTCTAGGTATAATCTGCCTTGGAAGGATACATTGTAGAATTTTCAGCTGAGTGTTACCAGTCATTTTCAAAAGAGGAAGATGTATTCAGATCTAGATTGTAGGGATAAATGTTGAAGGAAGTTTCGTTGTGGATCAAAGTTTTAATGGTGGACGAGGGTTTGATAGAATTTCAAAAATATGAGATGGACACTTAAACCTCTAGTACTGGGGGAAGCAGCTGAGGGAGAGATGCTACAAGTATGTTGGAAGGGGGAGTAGGGATATGGATGCCAATACCTCCAGTAGGTTGAGAGAGCGACGAGCACATTAGAGGGTATGGATTGCTGAGAAGTGGCGGGAAAGGGTGATGAAGGAGTTAGAGAAGCAGGAAAGTAGTTGACAGGACAAGGATAAGGCACCGTAGATGAGAAAGGAAATATAAAGTCAGACGGGATCCAAAAGAATAGGAGGGACCATCAAGGAAGTTAGGCAAGTTTATAGGAGCCCAGCCCAAAGAGAAAAGGGAGAAAATTCCAACGTGGAGGACGCACGCCATGAGGAGATATCAGATGTGGAGTTGCATGTTGCAATGGAGAAACTATTCTGAGAGAGGTCGGCACTCATAACTCAAGGTAACTCTATTCCCCAAAGTTTAAGTAGCTCTAGTCCCAACCTTCCCCCGGTACTCTATCAGCCACTAGGTGAAATTTTTGTTAAGCTACGAGAGTTTAGCAAGTTGAATAATGTTCAATATACAGTACCAATACCTACTAGCAATACTGCTAGTAATACAATTTCACAACCAAGAAATAGAGGTTTTATTCTAGTACCATCCATACAAAAAAATATGGCGGGATCATTTACCTGATACCCAAAATTATCTGGAAGGGGCAATGATGATGTGGAACAAAATTTTTATCTCTACGAAGCCATATGGAGGGCTCAGTAGATACTAGAGGTGGTTAATTTGATCGAGTTTCAAACTAGTTTAAGAGAAAGAGCTCTTTGTTGGTTCATTAAATGGTCTGAAACTCATCCAAACACAGCGATAGATGATGTAAAGAAAGAATTTGTCAAAGAACTTAAGTTACCTCAGATAGATTAGCAAGGGTTATCAGAGATGTGGGAGATTAAACAACGAGAAGGTGAAACAACGTGGGATCTGATGAGAAGGTTCAAGGATGTGATCGGGAAACTGAGTTGCCTAATCGATCCGAATCATCAGAGAGATTGGTTTATTAAAGCACTTCTCCCATTGACGAGAACTCCCCTAACACAACAAAAGATTGATACCTTGCAAGATGCATTGGAGCAAGCTATGAAGATAGAGGCTATGGAGGGGTATCCAAAAGAATGCAGTGGAGGAGCAATGGCTCAAGACCCTTCCATCTTGGGGTTACAACATCAGATAGCCAATCTAACAGAGAATTTAAGGAAATTCAACCAATACGACCTGCAAGACCTAATGTGTGGTGTACCCATTATCTGATGGAGGGACATGTGGTCACCGAATACCCGATATTGTGGGGATAGAATGCGGGGGCTTCAGCAACAGGAACATAAGGGACTCCACCAGTAGGGGAAGTTGCGCAAATAAACAATCAAAGTTTATACTAGCCACAATACCACTTTATGGGGTTCCCCAATCAATAGAATCAGACCGCAACTAAATACCGAGAAATATGTAAAGGCATTGGTCATCCACCAAGATTATGCCCAATTTTGTAGAAATACTCAAACGTTCCAAAAAATACATATTGTGAGTTCTACACTTCCACAACACATAATACAGAGCAGTGTAGAGCCCTGGATGCACTGGAAGAACGATTGGACAAACCATCTTATAGAGTGAACGAGGCTCCAAGAGGATGAGGAGGAGGAATGAGAGGAGGCACAACTGGAGGAAGAGGACCTATAAGATGTTACAATTATGACCATGAAGGCCACGTAGAAAGGGAATGTCCACTACCCAGAAGGCCATGGTGCTCTCAGTGCAGAGTCAATACACACAACTGAAGACTATCCAGAATTAATTAAGAGATGGGAGGAAAGAGCTAGACAGAGAGGAGCAAACTTGGTGAACACATAAACAAGAATAGTAGAGGCTCAGGCTATGTAAAATGTAGCCATAGTAACATGGGGAGGAAAGAGAACAGGGGAAGATGCAAAAAATATGGACCCGATAAGACTGATCAAGTCATCATCTCCAAAGCCAATTTTCAGACCAGATAGACAGAAGCAATATTTTAAAGAGGTAGTGGAAACATTTTCCCAAATTGGGGGGAGTAAAGGCATTGAGCTCCCACAACTGATTGTAGAAAAATAGAATCAGACCCATACAAGTACAATGATTGAAGAATGGTTCCAACTATTTTTGAAAATTGTAACCAATGCACCAATGATAGAACAACTGAAACAAAATCTGGAGATGGTGGTGTAGGAAAATGCAGAACTAGAGGAGACAAATGATTCAACCCATAAATACATAAGGAGGATCAAAAGAAATAAGAGAAGAACAGGAAAGGAATTCTACGTGAGTACTCAAGTCGCGGGATTCCAAATCAAAGACACCATGCTTGACCTAGGATCAGATGTCAACATTTTGCCAAGAAAGACATGGGAAGCACTGGGGATACCAAAGTTGACATACTCACCAATACAGCTCCACATGGAAAATCAATATTTCATTATGCCCATATGCAGGCTGGAGGAGGTCGAAGTTGATGTTGTGGGGGTAAAGACATACATAGATTTTGAAGTGATAGATATCATGGGGGATAAGGATCCCTATCCGACATCACTGGGGATAGATTGGGATTTTGAGAAATATGTAGTAATCAACTTGAAAAAGGAACTGATGATATTTGAAGACGGGGAAGTCAAGGTCATTTATCCACTTGACCCATATCAAGGACCCCGATATACAGATACTGTTGACAACAGAGAGGATGCTCAACTTCTCGATCATCTTTATCAGATGACGACAAGGAAGAGAGAAGACTACATCAACCCAACAACGGGGGGGACTGTCAGCTAGAGAAGTGTTCAAAGTTCAAACTTAGGCTCAGAAATAGCCTGGGATGATTGGCAACAGGGAGGATAAGAGACTAATACAAGAAGATGTGCTAACATCCAAGGAGTTAAATGGATTGTAATTGAGGTAAGATGATATCCGACTGTATCAAATATGAACGCTATAAATACATTTATTTCAAGAATAGAAGATAAAATACCAATGGAACATAGAGTCCGACTCATGGATGTAACTCTATAGTCCACATCGGCAAGATGGTGGAGAAACCATCACAACTCACTTTTGGGATGGGGAGATGTTGCCACAACATTAAGAGCTAGATTCAAAGAAGATGAAGGACCACAATTCAGTGAAAAGTACCAAGGGGATTCTGATCCCATGAAACACTTACAAAATTGTGAGTACCATTGGAAGAAAGCAGGATATCTAGAATATCTGTGGATGCACAATTTTATACATTCATTAGATACAATTCCACAAGCATGGTACTTAACTGAAGAAAAGAAAAGAGGAATCGGCACCTAGCAAGTAGTTGCGGATAATTTTACTCAATGTTTTTCTTTTGAAGGAGAAACAAAACCAGTTACACAGGCAGTACAAGCCATCAAAAGAGTACTATTTTTTCCAGATATTCAGGAAGACGAAGAACAAACACTCTCGAAACAGATTATCAACCGATAAGTAGCATGCAAGAGAATAGAAAATGAAATGGATGACGATGATCTAGAAAATCTTAGACATATTTTGAAGAAAAAGAAGTGGAGATGGATATGCAAGAATAACCTACAATAGAGGTAATACATCTGCTACCATTAAAGACCAAAAAGCTGAATATTGGAACCTTGTAAAAACCCAAAATCGCGTCAATTGTCGACTACTGGGATACATAAATGACTAAGGAGATCTTTAATCTTCTACAGGAATATGAAGACTTATTCCCATCCTCATTAGCAGAGCTAAAAGGAATAAAAGGAGACATGGGGGAAATGCACATAATCTTGAAGCCTGATGCAAGACTAGTGAAGCACATACGTTACTGTCTGAATCCAAGGGGAAAAGAGAAAGTCAAGGAAAAGATAGATAAAATGTTGAAAGCAAGATTGCTTTTTCCAGTGGAAGAAGAAGAGTGGGTCAGTCCCATAGTCATACAAAGCAAAAAGGAAAAGTCTGAGATTCGAGTATGTGTTGACTATAGAAGCCTCAAAAACGCATGCATACATGATCCATTTCCCACTCCGTTAAATGATGAGGTGCTCGAAAATGTGGTAAGAAATGAAGCCTATTCATTTACAGATGGATTCTTAGGATATCATCAAGTGAGAATAGGCGAAGAAGATAAGAAGAAGACAATTTTTACAACTGAATGGGGCTCGTTCGCATATCATGTCATGCCCTTTGGGCTAAAGAATGTGCCAATAGTGTTTTCACGGATCGTGATAGCATAATTTCAGGAATATATCTACAAGTTCCTTGAGGTTATATGGATGATTGGAAAATTTACAACCTTTTGAAAAATCATGCAACCTTACTAAGGATAATGTTCAACAGATGCAAAAAAATCCACATTTCACTCAATCTTAAGAAATGTATCTTTGCAGCACCTTTTGGGACGCTGCTAGGACATGTGGTTTGTAAACAAGGTGTTTGCGTGGATCCAACAAAAGTGGTAGTTATAATTAACATAGAAGAACCATAAAATGTAAAATAGCTAAGATCACTACTCGGCCATACCGGGTACTACAGAATATTCATCCGCAACTATGAAAAGATAATAGCCCCATTGGAAAAGATGTTGCGGAAATCGGAGCAATTCATTTGGACTGATGACTGTACTACTGCCCTCAATACATTGAAAGAAAAACTAGCAAGTGCACCCATCTTAGTTCGTCCTAATTGGGACAAGTAGTTCCATGTCCATATTTATGCCTCCAACATTGCATTAGGAGCAGTTTTGGCCCAACAAGGAGAAAATTCAATCAATCACCCAGTTTACTTTGCGAGCAGGAAGTTATCGACGGCTCAAAGGAACTAAACAACAACAGAACGAGAAGCTCTTGAGATGGTGTATTCCCTTTAGAAGTTTTTCCATTACCTATTAGGAGGTACGTTCAAATTCTTCATGGACCATTCAACATTGAAGTACCTAGTTAACAAACCTATCCTTGAAGGAAAGATTTGTAGATGGCTCCTACCATTCTAGGAGTTCACCTTTGAAGTGATAGTGAAACTAGGAAGATTAAATGTGGGCCCTGACCATTTGTCAAGGCTCGAAAATGGAGAGAATGGAGGGTCCCTAGATGATCAGCTGCTAGACACTGATCTCTTCATATTAGAAGCCATCCCGGACTATTTGGATTAGATAGAAACCTATCAGGCAACAAGACAATGCCTGACTAAATATACAACAACTCAAAGAAGACATCTTGTCATAAAAGCAGCTGAGTATTAATTAATAATAGGAAAACTATATAATATGGGATTAGATCAAGTCTTGAGGAGATGTGTCATGAACCATGAAAGAGAGCATATACTATGGGAGTGTCATTGGGGAGTTGCGGGGGGTCACGTTGGCGCAAAACCCACCATAATAAAGATATTACAAGTAGGGTTATGGTGGCCCACAATACATAAGGATAGTAAAGCAGTTGTAAGGAAATGTGACATCTACCAAAGAACGAGACGTCCATCACACAGAGATGAGTTGCCACTTCAACCTGTAAGAGCACTGCAACCATTTGAAAAATGGGCCGTTGATTTTATAGGACCAATCACACCTATTTCAAGACATTCACAGGAAAGGTACATAATTACCACAATAGATTACCTTACTAGATGGGCAGAGGTGACACCAGTGAAGGATTGCATGGTAGATACAACAACCAGGTTCATTTTTGAAAATATCATTAGCAGATTTTTCTTCCCTAGAAGTCTAACCAATGATCAAGATGCACACTTCATCAATACAACAATAAAATATCTGTTAGATAATTTTTTGGTGCAACATCATAAGAGAAGTCCGTACCATCTCCAGGAAAATAGAGCAGTTGAAGCATTTAATAAGATCCTAGAAAAAGGAATACCAAATATTTGCAATGCCAATCGAGATGACTGGGATGAGCGCATACCAGCAAAATTAAGGGCATACAGGAAAACTGTAAAAATATTGTACAATCAGACTCCTTTCCAGCTGGTGTACGGGAGGGAAGCGATGGTACCTTCTGAATTTATCATACCGAGTCTGTTAATCACTTCAACACTACATTTAACAGAGGAAGACTCAATCAAGGAATGCCTCCATGAGCTACAAGAACTTGAAGAGGAAATATTTCTGGAGGAATTTCATGAGACGGTCCAAAAAGATAGAAATAAAGCTTGGCATGACTGTCATATGAAACATAAAACATTCACAGTTGGAGGGAAATTTTTATTGTATGAAATTTTTTTTCAAAGGTTCCCAGGCAAGCTCAGAATGCACTGGATGGGACCATACCATGTAATTGAAATAAAATATTTAGGAGCAGTTCGGTTGGCACAACTAGATGGCCAAGTGTTACTAGGATGGGTGAATGGTGCACACTTGAAGCCTTATCACGAGTAAGTTTCATTATTTCCTTTTCAATAAATCTCGCAACCGAGAGGATTTAGTAGGGTAGAATAGAGATAGATTGAGTCAATAACTCTCTCGCACCTAAGAAGAGAATAGAATAGGAATTGCAATAAAGAACAAACTGCCGTAGAAAGAAAAAACTCAACTGTTGCGATGCGGAGACCACATCGCAACCGATTGTGGTCGAGGGGAGGGTAGTGTCTAGCGCATGATCCATGTCAGAAAACCAAGCGTGTCAAACATCATTCTTTCATAATAACCCAACATGCCGATGTCAGTCCATAGGATCACTCGGATTTGAGAATTAATTGCCATAATTAGTAACAACCATACCATAATAAATTTTCCATATTAAGCCATAATCATTACCCATCACGTCTACCCAAATCCTGAAGTCACAGTCAGCAATGTTGGAACACACCTCATCACGGTAAATAATCACATGACTATAGCCACAGGGGAGGCAGAAAAATTAATTAGTTATGGGGTCTTATCAACCTCATTCGTGCCGGTTACATTACTTAACTTGCATGAAAGAAGAAAGCATGAGAATGCCGAAGAATTCTGAGTTAGAAAAATAAATAGCCGCAACAGTAAGTGAAATTTCATCAGAGGAAGTCCAAAGAGAAAATCTAGTAGTAGGAATTCACAGAGAGAGAGCAGGGATAATACTTCAAGTATACAAAAGAAGGACAAAGATGACAAAGGTAGCACCAACAGTCATCGAACCTAAGCTTGATGAGAGAATTTAGAAGGTGGAATCATTAGTGGGAAAGTATGACAATGCGTCACTGATCGACAAATATTTAACTTATCCATACCAATTTTTGGCTATGAAGAGGCAGGTCTACAAAGAGAATTATGCTACGAAAGGAGGAGGGGAAGCAACAAGAATGAATTCAGAGTTCAGAGGTATCCAAAGGTTGACAATATTGAACCTCAGGAACCTCCTGGTGTTTGGAACCACAGGAGCAGCAATGTAGTTTACGAAATTCCTGCTGAGCAGACTCCAGAATGGATCACTGTGGCTAGGGTGGGAGATACCGATACATGTAGAAGATATGCACAGACTAACGAGATTATTAGCAGAAGGAAGGGATGTCTCCATGGAATTCCAGAAGTGTCCAAGAGAGCAAAGAAGGTGTGAGATTGTGATTAATATAAGAAATATGACACTAAAAGAGGAGTGAAGGGGGTAAAGATAGACCTCATAATCAATCCAGCAGTTAAATTTTCCTGTTACCTAATTGCAGGCAAGACGATGAGGCACTACATGAAGGATGAATGCACCCTTGACACCATTTCAGTTGCAGAACACTACTTCTAGGGAACCCAGCTGAACTGGTGTACGTTTCTGCTGAAAGAACTGTTTGAAGCTTGTGAAGATAACTACAAAAGATCCACTGGGTTCATTTACAGCTACCTCATAATGGCATTTACAATGTGGAAATGGACTCACCCGGGGGTGAGACAGCTCACGAAAATCACAAATGATCAGCCGATGGTGATGATGTTTACACCCTGGAAAATCTCGGGAGATCCCAATACAAAGGAGGTAAATGAAGAGGCGTTCACATTATGGTACAGGAATATGGTGGATATGGTGGCAAGGAAAAAAAGGGTTTCGAGGAGTCTATTGGACAGATATTCCTCTCAGATATGGTTCGGGGTCACTCACAAGAAGACATATATCAGGCCCACTTTCATGGATGAAACCACATTTAAGATGAGACCGTTAAAGTTTCAGGTGGATGAAAGGGCGTTCTACACCAAATTCTGTTCGTGGCCGTGAGTCGGAATGGAGGTCAGAAGTGGAATCCATCACTATTCGTTTGAGGGTATGCTACCAAGAGCACTACCAGGGGAGACACTAGATGATACAATGAGTAGAGTGTCTCGACTACAGCTAACACCCTTACTAGCGAAGCTGGACATGAGGGTAAAGGGCTTCAATCGAGTAATTCAAACTCTCACAAGTGCTTCTCCTGTGTTTCATTCTTTTTTAGAGTTTTAGTCCTCAAGTTATGCATCACCTTCCATGATTGCACCTATCTTCATTTCCCTACTATCCACCATGTTTAATTCACCCCCAACAACCACAGTAATTCCAATATGAAAGAGTAAGGCACCTAAACCACCCGTAGCTACCCCTAAGGCCAAGAAAGCGAGAATCATAGTGCCTAGGCAGATAGTTGACCTCACTGAGGAAGATCACACCCAACCTATGGATACGGGAGTACCAATTCAAGAGGATCTAGAGGTGGCCACCTAGGTCACCTCCGAGCTACCTGTGTTCAATTCGTTCTCTATTTTGAATATTCAAACCTTATCTCCACCCCACCCTCATACCTCTTCACCTCGCACTCACCATTCATCACCTCATACTTCATTCACTTCTAAGGACCATTCCACCCGCACTCCATCCACCTTAGCAACTATATAAGACCCAGTAAAGGTAAGTAACAAGAAAAATGGGGACACCAAGGCATAATTTAACTCGGGTACAGCTATGGTACCTAAGGTTAACCAACCTCTGGTGGGACAGGGCACTTTCCTAGACCTATTAGTTTATGAGGGATCTTTTACTATAGACACAACACCCTCGCTAAAGGAGTTGAACCATTTTTAGTAGGCCAATTTGATACTACAATAGATTCAGCTGACCACAAGTATGAATAACCCAGGAAGTCAGCTGCTGCAACAGAATCAACCCACATCACCGCATGAGAACTCAGTAAGATCAATAGCCAGTGGTCAACCCATCAGAGAGAGACCGCCAAACAACAACATGTCCAGTGATGAGAGTATGTAGACCTGGGGTACTGAAAAACTGTACAACTTCATCCAGTGAGCAACACAATAGGCAGAAGGGCTGCACAATGACCTCCAATAGAGGTTCGAGCATCAAAAACAATAGATCATTGTGCTTACTGAAGAGCGCAACCAGCTAAAAGGGGAGAAGGAAAGTCTATAGGAACAACTAGAGAAGGTAACAAATAATTTCAAGGATCTCTGGCCAATAGTAATGACCCAGGATGACAAGACGCCGAAAGACATTTTGTCTTGCTCCATAGTTAAACAATATATCTTTGTGAAGATAACTTGTGCAAATATCAGCAAGGAAAATCAAGAGCTTAAGGAAGCACTCGTGACAAGACCGACATTACCAGATAATATTGTGATATATGCCGAGAAGGTTAACGAGATGCAGAATCATGAAACAAAAATGCAAGAAACCCCGGGGATGACTATAAGAGAGGCTTACAACCTCTTGTAGCATTTACATGAGTGCTCTAACTCATTAATTATGAAAGGCCAACCAATCTCAGCACAACTGCAGCAAATTTCACAAGAAATAAAGGAGGCCATAGATCCCGTCGGCATAACCCAGTTATACAATCAAGCGGAGGCACTGGAAACCGTGATACATAAGATAAAGGAGCATTTTGTTTCCAAAAAGCAGGTCGTCAGAGAGCTGAGGCAACCTGTCAAGCATACAACAGAGGCAATAAAACAGATGGATGCTGAGGCCAAAATAAAAATCAAAGAAGTATTCAGCAAACTGCCCGCTGTTGCAGGCGAAACTAAGGCTGAAAGAGTTGCAACCGAAATTGACCAAATCATCAAGGAATGGAAACATGAAATTAACGACTGCGCCAAACTCAAGTCTTCAACATTGGAAAAGGTTCCCGAGTTGGGGCTTTTTTTTGGATAGAGCGAGGAAACGGAGAAGATAGGGTCAGCCACAGAAGTAGACAGACCAATGGAAATCGAAGTAGCAGGAAAGGATTGATTCGGGCCGAGTCAATAACATGTGGTCGAGGCCTATTAGGGTCTTTGTTTTGAAAAGGAAACAATTTTTAGTTGTGGAGAATAGGTGGCGGAGTACAATCATGATAGATAAGGAGTTGTCATGGTTGTGGATAAATGGAAGATAAGTGGCGTGACATTTGCGGAAAAACAACACAAATGGTAGGAATGGGAGACAAGGACAATCAGCAAAACTCCTAGTGATCAGGAAGAAGTAGCAAATAGTGAAACATGAAAATAGGGAAGGATGAAAGTCACGTTGGGAAGAAGAACAAATAGGTGATCAACCAGCATAGACAGGAGTTAGTCCAATAGAGGGCTGAGGAAGAGAGCCGTAGGAGAGCTCTGCTAGGTTTCTGTTGTACTGTATCACTCTGTAAAAGACTCTATGAGTAATGTAGCTATTTGATATTGTTCATGAAATATAGCTATATATGTGTGTGATATTCTAAGTTCAGTGTTAATTAGTTGCTTATTGTGAATGTATGGCCTGTTTTAAATTTTAATTCTGCATCTTGAATATGCTTAATGAGTGATATATTATGCAAAGTGGTAAGATCTGTTTGCTATTTCAAGTCCCTTCAACTGTGCTTTATAGTTGTAATCGGTCGATACTTGATATGTTTCCTAACCTTACTAAGGTCATGACATGCCTCGGGTGAGACGCTTTTCTCCTTAGAGTAGGGTGAAAATGTCGGCGTTGTGCTAGACTACTATAGAAACCTTGTTGGCCTCTCTTTTGAACCTGGGTCTTTCTTAGAGACCTCATTTTTCGCCAACAATTACATTGGTTTATGGGGCTCGGTGGTAGAACCATTAATATTGGGGATCATATGAAAAACACTTTTCTTAATAAATACATAGACTACTGTCGGACTCGAGAATTAAAAGGCGAAATATTTAATATGTTTGCAAGATCCAATGAGACATTAGAAGAATACGTTGAAAGATGTCAATATAATTTGCAAATATCTCCATATACTACATTGTCTAAAGATATATTAAAAGCAACAATGATTAAGGGAATGAAAGAATAATGGGTCGAATCAGTTAATATAATGGGAAAAGGGGACATCTATCAAGAAGAATATGATGACATCATTGCACTGTGCATCAAGTGTTCTCGTGGTAGTACACGAAGTAGGCCAAACAGGTGAGACTTAGCTACAAGTAATTATAAACAGTCTGGTGGCAACATGACCAGAGCTGAATTTGGTAATATTTTAGAAGATTTTAAAACTGATATCTTGGACACCCTGATAATGCAACTATATTTCCTACAAGCCAAGCAGAAGCAAGCTATATTAGAACAAAACCTGGCTATTTTTTGTCCACGATGTTGGAAGAAACACAACCAATGAGAATGTCCATTAGACATGGTCCATACATGCGCTATTTGTACCAAGGACCATGCCATTGACCATTACCCTTCACTTCCGGGGTTGAAAGCCGTTTTTAAAGAGGCAAGAAGAGATAGAACCAGTCTATCTAATGAATCAACATTGACAGTGGAGAGCATGAATAGGTATGCCACAAGACCTGCCTCAGTTCTTTTCTTCTCCACAATTTAATCAACAAAACCCCGCAAGAGCATGGCAGAACGAATCACCTTTTTATACTTGGCCATCCCAATCATTTTATATGCATCCTTGGCCAACAAAACCCTCTTTAGGTAATAATTGGCCAAGTTTTCCTTGTTCTCCCCCTTATTGGAAAAACAATCCCTATCAGTCCCAGTGGCCTGCCTCCACTTCACAGAACAAAAAATGGTCTTAAAACTGGCAATGAACTCTAGGAATGACCAACCTACCGATGGGGAAAGGGGCTCAGAATCAACCTACATTACCAGTTCCATACCCATTCCAACACAATCCTCAGCCGATAATGCGTCCTCAAATACCAGCTCAACCCAATCCTAACCCCAATAACAAGCTGGTTCAGCTAATCCAGATTGTCGAAAACCCAAACCCCGAGATTAAACAGAAGAAATGCAATGAACTTAGGCTGAGATCAGGACGTATTATTTTACCTAAAGAAGATACAACCCTACCACAACTCGAATTTGAAATTCTGACAACACCTAAACAATCAATTATGACTGAAACAGAGGTAATGCAGGGGAGGGACACAATTGACCAAAGGGACACTGAAAACCTTATTATTTCCTCCTCGCCATTTCCTAAGAGGTTAACATTTCCTAAACCAATAGTCTCTTCATATTTTTATCTCCTAGGGGAATTAAAAAACCTTTGCATTAAAATTCATCTTTTGCAGGCTATCCAAGACATTCCTATCTATGCCAAGACAATTAAAGAGCTGTGCGGAAAGAAACAGGTGAGGAAAGAAAAAACTGTATCAACTGTTCATGTGGTGGGAGCACTATTAGACTTACTCTTGAATAAAGAAACAATAGTAAAATATGAGGATCCAAGGAACCCCATGGTTACTGTACAAATCTCTAGCCACTCCTTTTTGAACACATTGGTTGACTTAGGGGCGACCATCAACATCTTAACCACAGAAACTTGCAAGAAGTTATGCATAAAAACGTTAGAACCCACATCTACCTTGCTAGAACTTGGTGATAGATATGTCATCAAACCAGAAGGAATATTACAGGACATCTTAGTTTCTGTGGACTCATGAAAGTATCCGACAGACTTTTTAGTCATTAACCCAAAAATTAGGTTAGATGGGCATCCTCTGACACTGGGGCGACCTTGGTTGGTAACAACTGATGCTTACATAGGCTGTCGGGCAGGAAACATGCCCATTTATAGAGGCGATGCCATAAAAAATATTGTCATATACCCACCTGTCAAACCAATTCTTCCACTGTAAATATTCACAAACAACCACATACATACTGGGAACAAAAAATCCGTTTAGTGCTGACTATAGTTGAAGCTTTAGAATTCAAAGATCAAACTAAATATGATGTAATAAATAACTTCATGAATCATCCACCTACTTCTGAAAATTTAAAATGCCAAATGTTAAAGGCAATTCTTAATAATGAAGCACAGGAAGACCCTTTGGCAGACATTGATAATCAACGCATACCCACGACTGTTGTTCGCAACAGCATACCAATTGAAATTGAGCTAGGAAAGGTTTTAATTGATCAGCTCTGTGGTGCTTATAGTTTCGAAGTTGGAATCTCTCTGGATAATATTCTGGACTTCAAAGTTGGAATCTACGGGCTGAGACGATTCGCACCAGTTGAGAAAGCCGAAACATTTAACTCCCAACTGTTCAACAGTTTGCAAATCACGGCTTGCGTAAATATATCAGGCTTGAAATCCGGTGAGTTTCAATCCTATGACTGGTGTCGTTCATAATTTCTCATGTGGTCATCCAATATTTCTATTTCTCGTCCCCGTAGTGACGTGAATCGGCGGAGGATTTGAGGTGCGTGCTTAAACCACCTTGGATTCTTACAACAATTTGATTGTTAACCTTCTCAGGGTTGCAACACGCACTATGTTATAAAATATTCTGATCATCGAGTTTTCGTCCGTCAAGAAAAAAGTTGTACAATTTGATTCTTAACCTTATCGATCGATCACATTGTGTTGTCAAAGCCTCACCAATAATTCACTCCCTTGACTGCGGGTTTGCGGTGTTATGACATTGATCGGCTCTTGTTGCGAATGCGGGTCTGCGGTGCTACGACATTGATTAGCTCTATGGTGCGACTGCGGGTCTCCGATGCTGTAGCATTGATCAATATTCTTTGGCTCTAGGGTGCGACTATGAGTCTCCGGTGTTGCGACATTGATCGGTCTTCTTCAGCTTTGTGGTGCGATTGCGGATTTTACTTTCACAGTATGGTTCCCAGCTTCGTGAAGATAATTTCCAGCCCAGTTTCGTCCGCCTCTGAGAGTCAAGATCCTGCCCATATTTTCAGTGAAGCCCCAACTCCCACTGTGCAGGTGGTCAAGGCCTGATTGGATGAGGCCTTGAAGTTTTCTGAAACTTCCTTAATCTGCTGGTTTAATGGATTTTGGCCGCAGCTGACAACTCTCCACAGTTGGATCTCAAAGGTATGGAAGCTTGTCATTTCTGATGAAATTAATATCTACCCTTGTGCTAAGGTTTCTTTATAGTATATTTTGGAAACTCTGAAAGCAAACAACACATTTTAGATTCTATTCCTTGGTTTTGGGAAAAATCAGGCCTATTCATAAAGCCATGGTACCCATATTTCGATCCCTCAAAAATAGCCATAACCTCAACACTATTTTGGGTTAGGTTTCCAAACCTACCTTTGCATCTCTGGAATCTCTCCTCACTAAAAGCCATTGGAAATGCAATTGGGAAATTTAACTGTAGGTGCCTAGAAAGAGAGGAATATGTCAAAACCACTTATGAACGCATCTGTGTAGAAATGGACTTCAGCGCCGGATTTCTAGTTGAAATAATTCTAACAATCAAAGACTATGTATGGAACCAGAAACTCGACTATGAAAGTGTCCTCTTCAGATGTCGATCCTACTTTGAGACAAGCCATCTAGCCAAAAATTGACCAAAAGTCTCCTAGAAAAATTCTGCTAGAAAGATTCACCATAGATCTACATGGTGGGAAGGAGCACAAAAGGAAAATTACACTGTCATCAAGGAAGAATACTCTCCAGAAAAATTTGAATCGTAAGAAATCAGGAAAGATAGAAACAACCCTCAAGACAAGTAGGGGGAAAGCCCAACCCAACAACAAAAAAATGAACTCGATAGCCCCTCTAGCATCAACAATTATGAGGATTCGAATACCACTCAAAAGAAATATTCATTTAGCAATAATGCAGATCTCCCAGATCCCGAAGATAAGACACCAGTGTTACTTTCTTTTGTCATTGTAATTTCAATTTGCTTTTAAAGTTTCGAGATTGGTAAATCATTATAGGGGATATCACTTCCTTGAACAATTATAACCAAGCTTGCTTTTCACTTTAGAATTTCCATTTCACCTTAGAAAGACCATAAACGACAAAAAGTTAAGAAAGAGGTTATCTTGCACATATAGTGCACCGCACTTCATCAGCTTACGATTCCCGGATTGACAATTAAATGCAGCAATTTAGGACACACTAAATTGACCAAACAGTGTCCCAAGAATCAGAAGAGATGAAGGAGGTGCAAGATAAAGGAAGTTGGAAGACCGTAGAGAAGAAAAATAAAGCTACAACACCAATCTCGCTAAGAAAGATGAGAAGCTAGAAAATTAATAACTAAGAAAATTATAGGTCTGATAGACCAAAGTGTGGTCTCAATGGACGTTAACCATCATCATCATCATCAAATATCAATGGCAGTCTGGGTAGCAACCAACAACAAAAGCTCATTAAGGTTTTACACAAATATAAGGGAGCATTTTCTTGGAACTACCCGGACATGAAGGGTATTGATCCTCAGCTATGCACACATCATATTTATACTGACAAGGATGCTTGACCTATTCCACAACCCCAGTGGAGATTAAATCCGCATCTAAAAGAAATTGTAAAAGATGAATTGCAAAAGCTGCTCGATGTAAACTTCATCTATCCTATTTCGGACAACAAATGGGTCTCTCATTTAGTAGTCATTCCTAAGAAGAATGGGAAATGGCGAATCTGTGTGGATTATAGAGAAATGAACAAAGAAACACAGAAAGACCACTTCCCCCTCCTATTCATTGATCAAGTCCTTGATACATTGGCAGGAAAGCGGTTCTTATCCTTCCTTGATGGGTTCAGTGCTACAATCAAATCCAGATAGCCCCTAAAGACCAGGATAAAACAACCTTTACCTACCCATTGGGTACATTTGCCTATAGGGTATTACCATTTGGGTTATGCAATGCCCCAACAACATTTCAAAGAGCCATACTCAACATTTTTTTTGATTTAATAAATGAAGGACTCGAAATCTACATGGACGACTTTACCCCATATGGAGATGATTTTGATCAAGTACTGGAAACAATAGAAAAAGTATTGGAACGATGTATTGCTACCAAATTGTGTTTGAGAAATGATAAATGTCACATGATGATGACCGAAGGAGTAATCCTAGGGCACTACATCTCTGTAGTTGGAATACAGGTAGATTTGACAAAGATAGAGGTAATCCTTTTATTAGCCACACCTTGTACTCAGACAGAGGTACGCATTTTCCTTGGGTATGCAGGGTACTACCGTAGGTTTATAAATATTTTCTCACAAATTTCTGCACCCTTGTATGCATTAATTGGAAATGTTGAATTCCATTGGTCTGATAAATGTGACACTGCTTTTTCGGATTTAAAAAAACTGGTCTCGACTACACCAATCTTACGTGGCCCCAATTGGGAGTTTCCATTTCAAATTTCCTCATATGCATATGAAATAGTGATAGGGGCAGTTCTTGGTCAAGAAGAAGATAAAAATGCTTATGTTATTTACTACATCAGAAAGAATCTCACTCCTGCCGAATTAAACTATATAGTGACCGAAAATGAGTTATTGGCTGTGATTTATGCTATTAATAAATTTAGACATTATATAATTGGCTATCAAGCATTCCTGTATACCGATCACTATGCCATGAGATATTTAGCCAATAAACCTATTACAAATGGAAGAGTGACTCGTTGGCTGTTGTTTTCTTAGTACTTTGACATAACTATCAAGGACTGCCCGGGGAAGGAGAACGTAGTTGCAGATTTCCTATCGAGGGTTCCAAATTTAGATGACTCACTAGCAGTGGATGATCAGTTCCCAGATGAGAATTTTTTTGTTGTAGTAGTAAAAACACCATGGTACACAAATGTAGCGAATTATCTAGTAGTAGGAAAGCTACCAAGACACTTGACATCAAAAAAATGGAAGCTGATTGTCCAACGCAGTGGTAGATTCACCTGGATCATCAGATATCTTTTTCATACAGGAGCTGATATGCATATACGCAAATGCATCCGAGAAGACGAGATTTATGACATCCTAAGGGCCTGTCATGATGAGCCATGTGGTGGCCATTTTGTAGATCGCAGGACGTAATGTTCCAAAATTTTATGGAACATTAAAAAATTTTGTTTTTTCTTTAAGAGGAGAATAAATGGGTAGGAAAATACATTGATAATAAAAATCTAAATAAGGAACCCTTATAATGTGAAAAGGGGTCAATAAAGGATTGGATTTCACACCCCATGTATGAAAAGAGATAATTTGCATGTGGATAATTCTAGAAGAAGCCAAGTGACTGCATAGATAGAGAAGATAAGATTCCCTTGGTGGGCCAACGCAGTTTGCATGAGGAGGAGATCATTCTAGAGAGGAAACCCCAAGGTGTGGGGTCCATTGCAAAGCACCTTTACTTGTTTAAAAGAAGAATGAAGCAGCCATTCTCATTCATGCTTTTGATTATCATTTTGCTTGTCTTCTTAGACAAGAGCATTCTCTAGCAGTTTAGCTGAGATGCAGTGTTGCTAGCACTGGGTGTTACCAGGCGGGAATCCCATCTCTTCCATTGATTAGCTCTTGGAAGAGCTTGTTATTCATTTTCCCCATATTCTGGCTTGAGGCCAAAGCATTCCATTCAGCTTCAGTGTAGTCTCCATTGGTGGTTGAGTTGTGTTGCTGGGTGTTGCAGGGAGGGTTTCTGAACATCACTTCTGGCATTGTGTTTCAGAGGAGGGAGTCCCCATTCCTTTGGGAGATCAGTGAGGGAGTTTCAAATCTTCATTCCATCATTTTGGCATAAGGCCAATCATTTTCCATCAGCATAAGAGCATCCCTCTTCCTTGATTGCACAGTTTCCAGAGAGCATTTGCAGTGAGGGTTGCAGTATTTTAGTGGGTGGTGAGATATTTAATGAAAGGATTAGCCTTTCATTTGGAAGATTGAACAAAGGATTTATTTCAGCAAAGGCATCATATTCAGCAAGCTCCTTTCATTTCCAGTTTCTATTGAGCTGCAGCAGCTGCCCAACAACTCCGACATTTTGGTAAAAATGCCATTTTGTCTAATTTTCATCCAATCCTTTTAGAGGATTGTTGTATTGTATTTTCAGGGGTTGAGACCTTTCTCCCCCTTTCTTATTTAAGCTTACATTTCTGTACCATTCATGTTTATGTATTTACTAATGTAGTACCTCCATAAACTAAAGAGTCTTAGTTGAGAATAAGATTATGCAAGCAGTGTTTTCTCCATTTCTATGCACATATCTCATTGAGGCTCTTTACTTGTTTTGAGTAATAGATTTCTCAAGAGTTGTCTACATTTTCTACTGCATATGTATTTGAAGGTTGATTTCATCTTCTTATGACATGGCTCATTAGAAAAAACACAGTCATTTCCTTTGTTGAGCAAAGTGTTGTTGCAACCCTCTTCATTGGGCCCTTTTCTGAAGATAACAGGTGAAGGAGGCTTGTCTCACACTCCTAGAAGGATTTTTTTGAGTCCACTTCAGGATTTTAGCTCCAGATAGATAAATTTGAAGGATCCCAGACCAGGGATCAAATCCCGCTGCCTCCACTTCTGGAAAATGCGTTTTCCAGGCTTGGAATGTTAGTCATTCCTACTAGGAAATTTCACATATCTGTAGACAGAGTCTGCAAAGGGCCAGAAAGCCTCCAGATCTCACCCTTCTTTAGAAGGTGACATATTCGGTAAATTCCCTCGCATTGCATCTCTAGCATAGATTTTTGATATTTCTGAAAAAGGAACATCACACAGGACGAGGCAGAAAGTATTCAAAATGGGCTATTATTGGCCTACAATTTTTAAATATGCCAAGAAATATGTCCAGGCCTGCGATAGTTTCCAAAGAATGGGCCATCCGGGCCAAGCTGATGAAATTCCATTACAACCATAGTTAGTACTATAATATTTCGAATGGTGGGCACTGGACTTCGTTGGACCATTCAACCTGCCATCAAATCAGAAGACCTACATACTAGTTGCCACAGATTATGTGATGAAGTGGGTAGAAATAGTGGCTTTATTAAGAGCTATGGAAGAATGTGTGATCAATTTTCTTTTTGAGCTATTTGTGCAATATGGCTTACCTCAGGAAGTGATAACTGATGGAGGGGCACAATTTATGGGAAATAAAATTATGGCCAACCTGAAGAACCACCACCTCATCCATAGAGTCACCTCTCCATACCACCCACAGGAAAACGGACAGGTCAAAAGCACCAACAAAGTCCTTGAGGCAATTCTCACTAAAAAAGTCTCAATGCATTGCCAAGATTTGGCTACTAGACCACCAGAGGCATTGTGGGCTTACCACACAACATGACGAAAAACCACTAGATATTCTTCGTACCATCTGATATTTGGAAGGGAACCAATTTTTCCTATCGAATTCTAAGTAAAGACTCTAAGAACAACCCAGGAAGTGGGTCTGGATTTGATGGAGGCCCAGATTAGAAGAATCCAACAAATAAATGAATTGGATGAAACATGACTACTTTCTCTACAACACACATCAATTGTTAAAAAAAAATGAGTGAAGTGGCATGAAAACCTCATAAAAAAGAAGAAATTCCAGAAAGGAGATTGGGAACTTCTCTACAACTCCAGATTCCAAGACCTACTGGGTAAATTATAGATAAGGTGGCTTGGCTGATACGAAATCCAGGAAGTACACAACAATGGTACCATTACCTTGGCTACGATAGACGAATCTGGTTCCACCTTTAGAGTCAACGGACACCGAGTGCACCTCTATCACAAACCACTTACAAAGGAGTATTTCTACCAGCAGGTGCGTGACGATTCCACCATCCAAATTTTAGCTGCAGGGGGTGATGGCCCCGCAACTTTAATTTCATGAACATTTATTATTTCCTCTTGTAAATATTGTATATATGCCCCCTGCAATTTACAATTTTCTTCATTGCTGTACATTCCACAATTGCATTCTTTTCCTTTATCCTTTCTTTTATGAGTTTATTTTTTATATTCAAACCTTTGAACGGCTGCTGTTCAATCCAATTGAATAGCTGCTGTTTAATCGAATTGAATAGTTGTTGTTCAATTAAATTTGTAATATTCCCATTTGGGAAAAGCAGGAATAGAGTGCATAAAATGAAAGCAGCAGCAAGTATTTAACACATGAAATCATGAGACCAATATAGAGCCATATTATTGATCATATATGCGGGAATTAAGTAGAAAACAATGAGGCACAAATCATAGAATGTGATCACACAAGCATCCAATACATAAACACTCTCAAAGTGAGATGTTGTTGCTATACAAAATGCCGGAGAGCTGATACAACGTAGTCATATTAAGCATAAATACAACTGAAGATGATACAATGATATAAAAATACTGATATAGGCCAAAATAGATACTACACATACAGATCTAGGCACTAGATCAGCTTTCCAAGACAACCCAAGAGGGTTTCTGGAAAATGCACACAATGTGCCAATGTAAGCTGCAGCCCTAGGGCTAAAGGTAAGCTGTAAAAACAGAAATGAGAAGATATGGCTGAAGCTGATGTATAAACCTACAACTCTTCTCCAATAGATCCTCCGGCTGAAAGAATGGCTCCTCCACTGAAGAAATCACCTCACAAAACAATTACTGCAACCACCCCTGCAACTCCTCCCTAAAATAACATAGATCTGGAATGAAACTGCACTGTAGGGGATAAATACTCCTTGGTATGATGCCAAATATGTCAATAAATCCCAAGGGGCTTTTTTGCATGCCTTCTAATGGATGGAAACCTTCCTCCACTGCAAAAATAGCTCCCAAAATAATTCTCCACTACTACACCCTGCAACACAACACAATATTCTGTAGAAACTACGTTGATGAAGATAGCTGTAGCTTGGCCTTAAGCCTGAGTTTGGAAATGTAGTGAAATTTTCCTCCAAGAGGCCTCTCAAGGAAAGAGATGGGATTCCCACTTCGGAACACTCAGTGCTAAACAACAAAACAATCTCAACTAAACAGATGAAGAATGCAAGAAGTCTAAACAGACCACATACAAAATAATAATCCCAAAACATAATCCCATATGGCTGCCATCCTCTTCCTTATATAAGTTATGAGCTTCCTTTCCCTTGGCCCCACTCAATTAGGTCACTACCTCCATGCAATCAATCTCCCTCCAAAACTGTGTTATTCCTCATTAAATGTCCACTCCTCCATAACAACGCTGTTGATTTGGTCAAAGTTGACCTATTCAACATGTTTCAACCCCTGTTCACACTAAAAGGTGCTTTATTTAGCTGCTTAGAGGGGCTCATTTTACACTTGAAGTGTTTTTATTGCTGCTAAGGAGATTTATGGGCCTCCCTACCCATTTATTCACCTACCTAGTGACAAAATAATCCATAATATTCCATTTAGATGAAAGCTAAATTTTTGGAATATTATAGTCCTCCCCTCCAAAATGTTGCTTGTCCTCAAGCAACTGTAAGGGTTGAGAAAAATTCTCCCCCTCCTCTTGTGGCCTCCTCATCAAATAGTCTCCACCATTTCTTCAGATATTCTACAACAATTCTGTCTTCCAATGGTTCCTCCCAAATGTGAAAGTTGGCCTTTGGTGGATAAACCAAATGGCTCTCATCATGAGAAAATGGAAGGTCTATATGGAAACCTTCTTGCTGTCCAATGGCCTCTTCAAGGTAGGAGTGATGACAAGAATAAGGGATCTCATTCCGAATGAGAGGCTCCCATCTCCATGCTATCATCCAAATGAAATGAATCACCTTTGAGCATGGTAATTCATAGAAAAGTTCTTCCAAAATTTTCATGAGAGGCATATCCCAAGTGCTCCAAATAATCATATGGCCCACATCATAAAGAAACAAGTGATCTAATATAGTGGCCATATCATTCCTCATACTCCTCCTGAATCATGAAGCATAAAAGGTGTGGGAAATTTCATTCCCCATGGACACATCCAACCAATGTGCCTTCCCTCCAATCATGTTCCAAAAAAATATAAGCGCATAATCATCGTATGGAATCACAATAAAAGTTATGCTAGCTACCACGTGTAGCAAAGGAGAAGGAAAATGGTACCTCATGTGCAACCAACGCAGTTTTTCTCCTAACTGCCATAGAATATGATATAACAAGTGTCTCACATGTTGGAAATACTGAGAGGGGGGGTGAATCAATATTCCTTCAATTAGAGCATTAGTTAATCTTCAATTATTATCAGTGTTTGTACAATGATAGCAGTAAACAAAAGGAACACAAATGCACATAGTTTTTAAGGTGGAAACCCATTCCGGGACAAAAACCACCTAATTCTTTTCTAATAATTCTTTAGTATTCAAATCCAATTGAAAATAAAGCTCCAACTTCCTAGAATCTAGAAAATAATTCTTCTCCAGATCCCACTGGATGAACGCTCCAACACCCGAGATTCTTCAGTAGTCAACTGAACCGATGCCCCAACACCCAATGAGCTACAACTCACCCTAGCACCACCCTACCACCTTGTAGAAGAATAAAAGAAGAATGGACTCTCGTACCAGGGAAAAAGGTCCACTTTAAAATGATATAAAATGATGTAGATGAAGAAGACACACTAGACCATAACCCCAACTATGACACAACCACCTAATGATGATCCTAGACCTCCTAACATTGCCTCTTCAACTCTCAGCAGATAGACACTAGTACAATTTTTACAATAATGTATTTACAATGACTTAGTACAATGATACCTTTATAGTGACTGTATGCATTGCTGCCCGCTTGAAGACTTCATGTTATGAAATTCTTGCTGCTGTTCTACACCTTGGTTTCTTCTCTTTTCATTCTACCCTGTGCTACACCTTGCTTTGCTTTGCTGCCCTAGAAGGTCTGGTCCTTTGCAGCCCTTGACAACACATGATTTATCTTTTTCTTGCCTTCTAGGAGTTTGATATTGAATCTGGTGTATCTCTATTATTTCAGATCCCCTGTTGAAAATGGAAACAAGAAACAGTGAAGGAGGCCTCCTGAAACATCTTTCCCGATCCTAGTTGGAAAGTGATCACCTAAACTAGGTGGGGACCACACATGTGATTTTTGTCGAAAAGTCTATTTTTAGACATATGGAGCATGGTCTAGGAGTTGCGGGATGCTATTATTGGATGATTGGTCATGTTGGTAAAAATATATGGACCTCTATTTTTAGACATTAGGTGGTTTCTATTTTTAGACTGCCGGGCTAAAAATAGAACAGTCAAATATTATTTACCCTTAATAATATTTGGACTCTAAACTTCAGTTTACTCTCTTGGAGCACTTCAGTTTGACCCCCGGAGGTGGGGTATGCAGTTGAAATGAGGATTTACACTATTCCCATGGGTTTGGTGAGCTCATGCATGATAGAATTCAGTTAGACTCATGTGGCAGAGTTTTGGTGGAGTTGATTGAGGAGCTAATGGAGATTGTGTTCCGGTTAACTAGTTGAACTAGTTGTGATCAGTTTAACTGGCGATTACACTAGAGATGAGTTGGGTGAATTAAATATTATTTAATTCACTGATATTAACTCATTATTCAACTAAATAACACATCAGTTAACTCAGTGCATGGACTGTTCATTGGAGATCAGTGAAAGAGGTAGATGAAAGGGTGAGATCGACAACAGTTGTACATTAGTTGTGCATGAGATTTGCACAATCAGTGGGATGAGTATGCAAATGATGATTGCGCTGTTCAAGAAAGAGGAATTTGAATTGGGTCAGCCTATTCTCTCCTTTTGGATTGCAAAATAGAGGCAGGCAGACTTGTGGAGGAGTTTTGAACTCGTGATCGGTTCAAACTAAGCTAGTTTTGTGTGTAGCTTTTAGAGACAGTACTGAGTAATTGTGAGGAGTATTTTATTGTGTAAAGTTACATGTTTCTCATCCATTATATGATACATATAGTTGGGGGTTTTCAGCTATAAGCTTTCCCCATACATGCTGCGTTCTATGTGTGTGAATTGATGTTCTGCCGCTTGTTTTATTTTCCGCATGTGATGATTAATTTGTAGAAGAGATTATGTGTTATGCAGAAAATCGAATTTGTGTATGATCAGGATAATCTCAGTGCTTGAATCTTCATTATTCAGCAAATTTATACATGGTATCAGAGGGAAATTAATCATCAAAGATCTATTACGGTGATTGCAATTTATTTCCTCGGACAGAGCCTGCATATGGGCCAGGTAGCCTCTGGATTCATCTTTCTTCGGAAAGTGAAAGGTCTGGTAAATACCCATGCAGTCAATATCTGATTTGGAAATAATTTTTTCTCAAGTGTAGATCGGAAGCGGTTGAGTTATCAGCTCTTGGAATTCGAATTTGCAGATTTGTGTTTTTTTTTGTGCCGCGGCGAAAATGTCTTTCAACGGATTGCGACTAGAATATGCTTTGGAAGGCAGTTCGAATTATGTTGCATGGAAATACTGCATGGAGGCTGTATTAGATGATAATTGGCTGTTGGAATTCATGGAGAAAGAGATTCCAAAGCCTACTTCTACTGATGCTGCTGTTGTGGAAGCCTGGCAAAAGAAACAAGCAAAATGTCGAAGGATTCTGTTGGAGGGCGTAAAGGATCACATAGTGTCCAACCTGCATGGAAAGGCTTCTCCATATTTGATGTGGAAAGCCTTGAAAGATCTGTACCAGAGAAAGAGTGACCAGAGGAAGTTGGCGCTCAAGGATAGACTCAGAAACATCAAGATGGAGAAAGGAGAGAGCATCCCCAAGTACCTCACGAGGTTCACCCAATGCAGGGATGAGCTGGGAAGCATGGGAGTGATGGTGGAGGATGAGGGCTTGGTGAGCTTGGCTCTCCTGGGTCTTCCGAAAAGTTGGCATGGATATCAATATAGTGTCAATGGTCGGGAGAAATTTCCCGGATGGGAAAGACTGTGGTCTGATCTGGTGCAAGAGGAGGTCCGGCGGAATACCAGGGATGGATCTTCACCAAAGGCATCTGATGAAGAAGACTGCGCTTTGGCTGCCAAAGCAAGGAAGGGGAAGGGCAAGGAAAAGGCTTATCAATCTGGTGCATATGGTAAAGAGCGTGACATGTCCAAAGTGAAGTGTTTTCACTGTCACGATCATGGACATTACGCCACGAATTGCCCAAAGAAGAAGAAGAACAAGCAGGCTGCTGGAGCTGCAGCTGGTGAGGCTCTTGCCTCGCAATTTAAGCTGGACTTCTCATTGATCGCATGCATGTTTTCTAGTGCATTGGGATCGGGGTGGTACTTTGATAGTGGCGCTTCCTTTCACATGACGGGAGATGTGAATCTTTTCAGTGACTTGGTGGAGAAAGGTCTCCAGATGCATGTTGAGTTGGGCGACGGTGGACAATACAATGTGACCGGCATTGGTACCATAACCTTTCAGAGGGAGTCAGGTAAACTCATTCTTTTACAAGATGTATTGCATGTACCAGGTCTAACAAAGAATCTGATCTCAGTCGCAATGTTAGAGGATAAAGGGTATGAAGTTGTCTTTAGAGAAGGAAAAGTTTTCCTTCGGCACAAGGCAACGGGACAAGTCAAGAAGGTTGGGATTTGAGCAAAGAATCTCTACAGACTTGAAGTAGATGGGATGTCTATGGAGCTTCCTACTATTGGGAAGCGGAAGGAAGACATGCAACTGATGCTTGAGAGGGAGCAAGTTTTGCACGCAGGTGAAAGTGAACCTCGGGGTGTGGAGCAACCACAAGAGGATCATGGAGTGGGAGAAACCACTCATGCAGAGAAATCTCGTGCCAGATGGGCAGAGAGAGTGCATGTAGCTATACCACCAGGTGAGAGGTGGGGTGACATGCATGAATAATCCCAAGAGGAGATTTATGGGCATAATTCATGAGATGGTGTGGATCTCATGAGTTGAACCTGGCTACGAGGTGCCCATAGCGTAGTAGTAGCAGATCAGTTGGAGTGATGCAGGCAGATCAAAGTGACAGTGTTGGATACTGGAGCACGGATTAGAGTTGACAACAAGTGCAAGAGTGCATGGGTGCAAAGAGTTCAACAACGCAGTGGTTCCTGATGACATGTGCAGTAGCTAAGCAGAGGTCGAAGACTTTGATGATAGATGCTAGATGCATCAGACTGATTGAGTTGTTTGGAGCCTATTCAGTTTCAGAGAAGTTGTAGAGAAGATGCATGGAGTTGCATGGTGCATGCATGAGTTTTCATGGCACATGCAAAGGGTGCATGGCGAATGCATGGAGTTGCATGTTGCATGCATGGAGTTGCATGGCGCTTGTGAAGGTTACAGGGTGAATGCATGGAGTTGCATGTCGCATGAAAAGACATTCCTTTCTTGTTGAGAGGGAGTGTTGAAAATGGCAACAAGAAATAGTGAAGGAGGCCTCCTGAAACATCTTTCCTGATCCTAGTTGGAAAGTGATCACCTAAACTAGGTGGGGACCACACATGTGATTTTTGTCGAAAAGTCTATTTTTAGACTATGTCTATTTTTAGACATATGGAGCATGGTCTAGGAGTTGCAGGATGCTATTCTTGGATGATTGGTCATGTTGGTAAAAATAGATGGAACTCTATTTTTAGACATTAGGTGGTTTCTATTTTTAGACTGCCGGGCTAAAAATAGAACAATCAAATATTATTTACCCTTAATAATATTTGGACTCTAAACTTCAGTTTACTCTCTTGGAGCACTTCAGTTTGACCCCCGGAGGTGGGGCATGCAGCTGACATGAGGATTTATGCTATTCCCATGGGTTTGGTGAGCTCATGCATGATAGACTTCAGTTAGACTCATGTGGCAGAGTTTTGGTGGAGTTGATTGAGGAGTTAATGGAGATTGTGTTCCGGTTAACTAGTTGAACTAGTTGTGATCAGTTTAACTAGCGATTACACTAGAGATGAGTTGGGTGAATTAAATATTATTTAATTCACTAATATTAACTCATTATTCAACTAAAGAACACATCAGTTAACTCAGTGCATGGACAGTTCAGTGGAGATCAGTGAAAGAGGTAGATGAAAGGGTGAGATCGACAACAGTTGTACATTAGTTGTGCATGAGATTTGCACAATCAGTGGGATGAGTATGCCAATGATGATTGTGATGTTCAAGAAAGAGGAATTCGAATTGGTTCAGCCTATTCTCTCCTTTTGGATTGCACAGTAGAGGCAGGCAGACTTGTGGAGGAGTTTTGAACCCGTGATCGGTTCAAACTGAGCTAGTTTTGTGTGTAGCTTTTGGAGACAATACTGAGTACTTGTGAGGAGTATTTTATTATGTAAAGTTACATGTTTCTCATCCATTATATGATACATATAGCTGGGGGTTTTCAGCTATAAGCTTTCCCCATACATGCTGTGTTCTATGTGTGTGAATTGATGTTCTCTCGCTTGTTTTATTTTCCGCAAGTGATGATTAATTTGTAGAAGAGATTATGTGTTATGCAGCAAATCGAATTTGTGTATGATCGGGATAATCTTAGTGCTTGAATCTTCATTATTCAGCAAATTTCTACATCCCCAATATGTGATTTTTGGTCTTGTAGTATTCCTCTAAGTCTTCTTTCCAATTCCACAGGTCTGACCCAATTTGGATTCTTCAAGGGAGAGTTATGCCCAATCTCTCACAATACCCTAATTATGGACTGTTTCAGTAGAGCGAACTTGTACGGTGGGCCACATGTCACTGTTTCTTTATTTAGTTTTGAAACTGATAGAGAGAAAACTATAGTTTGTGCACTATTTTCCAATTTTTACAGAATTCCAATCCGATACTTAGAAAGAGAGTTATGACAATTTTCCCAAGGTCACTTCTTTGAGATGAATTTCAGGAGCCTGCAAAAAAACTGACTTCCACATATCATATCTCCGAAAATATTGCACACCTTGATCTAAAATTTTTACAGGTGCTTCCTCAGGATTTTGGCTTCACCTCACAAAAAATTCAGCTTATGAGCCTTCATAGAAACAAAGTTGGAGCGAAAATTCCACAATGACCTGTTTCAGATGGCGAAATCCCTTACATAAGGAGGATATGAGGATCACAATTTATATAAATGCTTAGGTTGAGAGGGGCTTCAACAAGTGAACGTGGGAGGGATTTTAGGAGCTTAAAAAATATTAATTATGAATTTTCAATGACCCATGCCACAACCCCATGGGGTTTTAGCCCACTGACTGTGGGTACAAACTTCAAACATGAATATCTCTCAAACCGTGAAGAATTACGTAGCGTGCCATATATCAACTAAAACATCTCGACAAGTAGAAACCATAAAAATAATTATTGACCCAGAAAATATTAATTTGGTAGGTCAAAATTCTCATGCAATATTGGGGTAGACCCTGGTCTTGCTTGGGTTGACATCAATGACAACCGCTGATTAACAATCTCCCCCTTTCACATTGATGGCAACACAAGTACTCCCCTTGCAATCATGACACATATTCCTACAACATTCTCTCCCCCTTTGACATCAATGGCAAAGGGTAACTCCCCCTAACACACAACCATCCTGCGGACCTATACACACTTCCACTCCCCCTTTATATTGTGAATAAGGAAAATCTAATGAGAAATTTGGAAAATCCCAAAATTTTGGTGAAGATATTAAAATGTTTCACGAGATAAAGGTTTAGTAAATATATCAACAATTTGTTATTTTGTACCAACATACTCAAGTTTGATATTCTTTTTAGTGACTTTCTCTCAAACAAAACGATATTTGATCAGAATGTGTTTTGTTTTTGAATGCATGACATGATTCTTGGAGATGATGATGGCACTGATGTTGTCAAAACATATGGGAATAGGCTCACTGAATTGTACTTGAAGATATTGCAAAGTTTGTTTCATCCAAAGGACTTGAGTACAACATGCTGCCGTTGCAATGTATTTTGTTTCTGCTATAGATAACGAGATTGAGGTTTTATTTTTGCTCAACCATGATACGAGACAACCAACCAGATAAAATGCTGCTCCACTAGTACTTTTACGATCATCAATGCTTCTTGCCCAATCTGCATCTGTAAAGGCTTGAATAATGAGATTGTTACCCTTGGGATACCACAAGCCATATTCTTCTGTGCCCTTTATATATCGGAGAATTATTTTGACAACAATAATATGTGATTCTTTTGGTGCTTCTTGGAATCTTGCTACTTGTCCAACTTCTTGTATAACATTTGGCCAGGAAGCTGTTACATATATAAGATTACCAATCATAGATCTGTACAACCTCTGATCCACATCCTTACATGAGTCATCTATGCTCAATTTTCAACCTTTTACCATCAGAGTAAGGACGGGTTTGAAATCTTCCATTTTAAATTTCTTGAGCATTTCCTTAATGTACTTGGCTTGACACATAAATATTCCTTTCTCTTGCTGAGATATTTGAATCCCTAAGAAGTATGTCAGCTCACCAAGTAAAGACATCTCGAACTCACTTTGCATATTTGTAGAAAATTTCTTACTTAGTTGATCATCATTTCTACCAAATATTATATCATCCACATATACCTCAACGATTGTTAATGTAATATTCCTAAATTAGCATGCAGCTAATTGGAATATTTAATTTTGGTTTTTGCACCTAGTGGATGAATAAATGGGGGAGGAGACCCATACTTAACTTAAATCAGCATAAAAACCCTCTTGGTATGAAAGGGGATATTTGTATTAGCTGGATTTCACACCCTCATGTGTGAAAGGGGACTTTTGCATGTGGACAAAGTCAAGTTTGACCAAGTAAACATCATGCATGAAGAGGAGTGGATCACCAGTGTAAATAGCTCAATGTGAACAAGGATCAGCTTAGACAGACATATGAAAGTTGGATTGAAGACACTTGGGTGTGAAAATGGATGAAGTAGGTTGAAGAGGTCAACCTTGACCAAATCAAAAAGTGCTGTTAAGGGAGAGTGGCCTTAATGGAGATACAACGCAGTTTTGGAAGGAGATTGATTAAGGGCCATAGGTTCCTATTATCCACCTTTGATGGATCATCTTCAGCAAGGGATTGGGAAAGAAGACTTGATGCATTCTTCCTACTATACCCAGTGATAGAGAGAGAAGCAGTAGATATTGCAGCGTTGCACATGGAGGGTAAGGAAAGCACTTGGTGGTTCAGTGACATAAGTCATGCAAGATTATCTATTTTTGTAGATTTCACTCAGAGGGTGATTAAGAGATTCGATGAAGAAAAATCAGAGAGGGGGGAGCCCTCACCACCACTTGAGGAGACTTGTATCAGTGCTGTCACAACCTTGGAGGAGCAACCTTTAAAATCAGCAGTTGAGGGAGCCAACACAGTGGAAAAAGGAACTCTTGCAGCCATACAAGGTGTTTCCAAATCCCATCAAGGTATGATTGGATTTCCACTTTCCATTATTGTAGAAAATATTTTAGAGGATTGTGGAAATCTGTTGTTGCATGGCCCAGGATCATCACTTACTACTAATCTAGAGCAGCAGAGTTGCACTGCATTGTCCAAGAGCAGCAGTGAAGAAAGAAGGACCCATTCCTAATGGGAGCATTCAAATGTTAGCTACATTCAGGAAGCAATGGAGGAATAAATGACAAAGGGTAGACATCTTGAGATGAGAAACATTTTCTCCTCTCTATATGACACTTTCTTAATGAGCATGGCATAGCTCAAAGAGAGACTTCTACTTGCAGAAGATCCAAGATCCCATTGGTTTTGGAAGGCCATGCATGAGGAGAAGGTCTCATTAAGAGATCCCATTGGAGGTGCACTTCAACATTTCATGAAGTGCAAAGTTCTTCAAAGATTATAGGAGGTTGGTGTCCTACAATGGGAGGATACCAAGTATTTGCAGAATGAGATCCATCAACCACATTGGGATGAGTGGATGATAGTATGGAGCAAGGGGTTTCTAAACCACTTGCAGATCTATGATACAGGCCAGAAAGAAGCATGGCTAGTTACTCTTGGGTGAGTATGGTTACTACCCAAAGATTCATATTTTATTGTCTCATGCCTTATATCTCAATGATAGGATGCATAAAAAGAAGGCATGGTTGCTTTGGTTGTTAAGAAGAGAGTTTGGACATCACATGTTAAATCTTATTTCCATGGATTTACCCTTGTTTGAGGTATGTCTCATGTATTCACATATATTTCTATTTGAGATGTATCTCATGTATGTACTTATGTTTGGGAGGAAGGATAACTCCCACATGATGCGGCATAAGGGAGCTTGTTTGTACTATGTGGATGAGACATCTCACATGCCCATTATTGTATTTTTGCTCCATGATTTGCATTTTGATAATGCAAGAAGGTAGCAAGAGTCCTTGTTGCTATGGTTACTATTGAGAGAGTATGGGCTGAAATTTCTCCATGCTCATCATGATATTTCAGGAGGAATGTATGGCACATTCAAGGTGCAAAGAGGCTACCCTTTAACATTGAAGGATAAGGAGGGACTTCCACTTAGGAAAAATATTTACCCACATAGAAGCATGATAGTGGATGACTTTGACATATGGAATGTCAAGGAAGGGGATCATAGAGTGACAAGAGCCTTATCACTAGGGCCAACAACACTGTCACTTGGGAGTATGTTTCTATTGATGAGGTGTTACAAGGGGAGCATGCATCCTCTCTTGTTGCAAATTTTTATGAGAATATTCTCATGGGAGGACTCATCCATGGACCTCACTTTTGACCTACTCATTATGAATGGTAAGAAATATATTTCTGTACTTATTGATTATTTCATTGAGTATGTACATTTTCTCACCATGTATGTACAATTCATTGCTCCACAAGAGGGAAATATTATTTATGGGCTTCATGGTCATGCTAGAACCAACCTCTATGATGGAGGTAACCCTTCTCTAGATGAATTTGGACAAGTGTTTTGTCATTTTAATTGTACTCAGCTGATATGTAATGCTATTTACCACCTCATGGTATATGTGAAAACATGCACAACTATCATCTTGTTGAAAGACCACTTGCCACATGATGATCTAAAGCAGCAGTTGCAAAGACTGTGCTGTATCCACTTGATAAAAAATTGGTATCATCCAAACTTACACATAACCTTCAACATTTTTCTGATTTGGATGCCAAATGGTGATGATGTGCCATTCATTTTGAATGGGATGATTTGGGCCAGCATAATTCATGACATGGGAGAGAGGATCTTTGGAGATATAATCTTCTTCTTGCCACTTGAGGGAAACCTTATTGCAGCCCAAGATCAGTATATGCTCTACACTTTTCATAAGTGGAGAGGAAGACAACATGGGGTAGGCCATTTTGTCTACCATGTTCAGTTATTCAGCCCACCTACATTGCAGGAGCCAAAGGTGGAGGAGATCTTTCATAAGTTGCCATGTTGGAGGGTGACTCATCTTGTATGGATGATAGCATGGGGATGGAGGTTTTACATGGGAATGATAGTTCCCAACACATTTTAGTCACCATGCCTTGAGAGGACCTCTAGACAACACATAGTTTCCTCCTTTATTATTTTACCTTTTTATGATGATGGCTATTTGGGATGCTCACCAAAAGCTAGCTTGCATGCTTGAGAAGGGCACTATGGAGATTCATTGTTGAGACAACATCATATTCATTGGAGATGTTCATCATATGAGGATGCTATAGGAGGAGGAGAGGAAACTCTTCAGTTCTATCCTTGCAGTTTCTTGAGGACAAGCAACATTTGGGAGGGGAGGACTGTAATATTCCTAAATTAGCATGCAGTTAATTGGAATATTGATTTTTGGTTTTTGCACCTAGTGGATGAATAAATGGGGGAGGAGACCCATACTTAACTTAAATCAACATAAAAACCCTCTTGGTATGAAAGGGGATCATTGTAGTAGCTGTATTTCACACCCTCATGTGTGAAAGGGGACTTTTTCATGTGGACAAAGTCAATTTTGACCAAGTCAACAACATGCATGAAGAGGAGTGGATCACTAGTGTAAATAGATCAATGTGAACAAGTATCAACTTAGATAGACATATGAAAGCTGGATTGAAGACACTTGGGTGTTAAAAGGGATGAAGCAGGTTGAAGAGGTCAACCTTGACCAAATCGAACAATGTTGTTAAGGGAGAGTGGCATTAATGGAGATACAATGCAGTTTTGGAGGGAGATTGATCATGTGCATGTGGAAACCCTAATGGGTGGGACATAAGGTGAGGAGCCTCACATAGCTTATAAAGAAGAGAATGGTAGACATTTGAGGTTAGCTTGATGATTATTGATGTATGTTATACATGACTATTTGGCATTCTCTTACTGTTTATCAGATTTGCAGTGCTGTTTAGCACAAGGCATTCCTGTTTAGGAATTCCTTCTCCTACCTTGAGAGGCCTCTTGGAGGAGTATTGTACTTTATTTTTCCACATTCAGGCTTGAGGCCAAGCATCCTCTTTCAAATACAACATTATTTCTGCAAAGTATAACGTTGTGTTGCAGGGTGTTGTAGTGGAAGAACCACAACACCACTTCCAGAGCTCGTATTTCAGAGGAGGAAGCCTTTCTTTCTCTGGGAGATCAGTGAGGGAGTCTTTGAGATGATTTTCAGATCTTGGCATGTGGCCAATGTAATTTTAATCTCCTACAACATAGTCCCTTGCAGGAACTATGTCATTTCTCTCTGTGTTGCAGTAGCAGGGTCAAGACCCTTGATGTTGAGCTTGTCCTTTGGGGAAAGGGCCAACCCTTCTCTTGGGAAGATTGTATAAAGCCTCTTCTTCTATTTCTTGTACATTTCAGCTACATACATACATACATACATACATACATACATACATATATATATATATATATATATGTATATATAGTATAACTACGTTATTTCATATCTAGATCTGCAGATCTTCCATTTTATACTTGTACTTCATGCAGCCCTTGCCGGGTGATTCTCATATTGTATAAAAAGGAAGAGATCTCCATTATTCTCAGGAATTGAGTGATTTAAATCTAATGATCTATTGTTTCTCATAAATTTCTACATAAAACCTCATTAAAATAACACACTATCACATGCTTCAGGATTTTCTGTAGTCATAAGTCATGGGGTTTGGGCATTTTTGAGTTGTATTGGCTTGGGGAGACCTGTTTAACTTGGCTAGAGTGATTTTTTTTTGCTCCCATTCTGCATGTGAGATGAATATTGTATGAATTAAGGGATCCAAGTCCCCTTTCTCACAGTTATAACATAATTTCCTGAAGAAAACCTTTTTATGGCCCTTATTGCTACATTTCCCCAACTTTTGGGATCATAAAAGGAATATTAAGTTACTCTTGTAACATTAATTTATGGCTATGTGTTTCTTAATGAATTTTATGAGTTTATTCTCACTGGTTTCACATAGTTTTCTGAAGGCAACGTTTTCACTGCATGTATTGCTGAGTTTTCCCATTTGGGAATATTACAGTTAAATTATCTTTATCTATTTATAAATAAATATTGCTATCAATAGTACCTTTCTTGAACCCTTGTTGACGTAGATATCCCTCAAGAAAAGCATACCATGCTCTGGGAGCCTGCTTGAGACCATATAGAGCCTTCTTTAACTTGCAAACATAGTCTTCTTTTTATGATAGTAGAAAACCTTCAGGTTGTTCAGTGTAAAATTCTTCTAATTCTCCATTCATAAATACCGACTTAACATCCATTTGGTAGAATTTTATTTTTCTTGAACATGCATAGGCGAGAAACATTTAGATGGCTTCCATTCTAGAAACTAGTGCAAATGTTTCGTCGAAATCAATTCCTTCCACTTGTGTATAGCCTTTGCAAACCAATCTTGCTTTGTTTCTGGTAACTTTTCCATCTTCATTCAATTTTTTATTGAACACCCATTTAGTCCCAATGACATTTTTATCTTTTGGTCATGGAACTAATTCCCAGGAGTTATTCTTCTCAATTTGATCCAATTCTTCATTCATAGCTACTACCCAATGTTCATTCTGGATGGCTTCCTCAAAACTACTAGGCTCAAAGGTTGCTAGAAAAGCAATGTGAGCTTGTTGTGACGAACAAAGTTGTCGACCTTCATTTATGTCACCAATGATTTGATTTGATGGATGGTTCTTTTGAATCCATTCCTTTGTTCTCTTTGGAGGAGCTTATTGTTGTTGTTCTGGTATATCTTGATGATCATTATTTACTTCTTCCTGGTTGATAGTTTCTTCTTGTTCTAGAATTTTATTTGTGTCTTTTTCAGCCTCTGTTTCAAGTTTCAAAGATTATAGATCCTCATCATTATTCGTTAGACCACCATCTTCGTCAAATGTAACATTTATGCTCTCCACTATCTGTTTCGTCTTAGATTATAACATTTATAGGCATTTCTTTTGCGTGAGTAACCAACAAAGATACCTTCATCAACATGTGATTCAAAATTGACCAAATTTTGATCTTCTCTTTTGATATAACATTTTCTTTCGAAGATTCTAAAATATTTTACATTAGTTGGTTTTCCTTTCCATAATTCATATGGGGTCTCACTAGTACATTTGTCCCAATTTCTGACGGCCAAAATGTCTCTCTTGCGACACATAGGCGTCCCAAGAGCGACACTTTGAGGTGGGGCAAAACATGGTTTGCCTTAGAGTCACAATTCCGACACTCCAATAAAGTGTCAGAAGAGCAACACATTTTCTAACATTTCTAGACGGCTGTCACTCTTTTGACGTTAGCCAGACCGTCGCTATTCCGACGTTAGCAAAAGCATTGCTCTACCGATGTTCCATAACCGTCGCTCTACCGATGTTCCAGAATGTCTCTCTACCGACGTTCCATAACCGTCGCTCTACCAATGTTCCATAACTGTCGCTCTTCTAATGAAAAGAAATTTAAAAAAAAAACCAAATGTCGCTAGAGCGACGGGTTGAAATGTTGCATTATCGATGAAAGGAAATTAAAAAAAAAAACTAAGTGTCTCTATAGCGACGACAAAGAAATATTTTTTGAAATGTCGCATTACCGATGCCAAGAAATTTTTAACAAAAAAAACTAAGTGTCGCTATAGCGAAGGAAAAAAAAATTAATTTTTAAAAAACCTAGCTGTCAGAATACTGACGGCAACAAAAAAATATTTAAAAAAAATTATTTCCACCAAATCTTCCAGCTTTATGTGATTTAGCAGCACCACATAGATGTAAATGACTAGAGGTCACAACAATGTTCTCAAGAAACTCTTGTTTGAACTTCGAACAAATTTCCTTGGTATAGGATTTAGTTTAATCATCTCGGGGAGCTGGAGACGGACTTCTAGCAGATTTAACCTGCAACGTAACATGACATAATAAATAGTATTACCTAAAATAATCGAGCAACCAACCAGGCAACAGGGTATTCATGATTTGACTAAAATTATTTACTCAGTTTTTTAGAGGGTAAATTAGTTACTGCAGGTGAACGAGAATAGGATTGGCTGCGACTCCTGCTAGGGCTGGGGCTTCGGATGAGGCTACTGCTTGTAGGACTCTGATTTCGAGGCTTATATGAGGTTGGATGTAGAAAAAATAAGGCTAATGTTAAAATTAGCAACAATAAAAATTGAGTAGCTCAGAAAGCTTGTTTAAAACTTACCAAATGCTGAGGGGTTCTGGACCTTGACCTGGACCTTGATAGTGATCTGAAAAAGTATCAAACAAGATGCATTAAGAGGGAAAATACAATATCAGTCTATGTAGAGCATGACAAAATAAAATTTCATAATGAAAGGGGGTGTACTTCCAAGTGGCATGGCATGTTCTCATAATTTAATTACGCATGAGATAATGGAGCAAGATCCCGAAATAACGCATCAGATTCTAGAGTCAAAATTTTCAGGCATCTGCTTCTGATGTTAGATGCTCTAAATCGTGTTTGAAATTCTAACACAACAATTACCGACCTCATGTTGTATTCTCAAGAACTTGTGAGACTTGGATGTGAGGTCCCCCCGTGATGAAGGGACTACACTGCAATTACACAATTTTGAGATCCCTTTTGAAAAAAGATCAACTATAATATCTTCGATCTAGAACCCTCATCATCCATCCATAATCAAGATTCATAGTAATTTTTTGCCGCGAGGAACCAAGGCATTTTTTTTCCAAACTATTCTTCAGGAATACATGACAGACTATGGCAGCTTCTTTGAATAATAGTTCAGAACATATATATAGTCTCTGGCTCTCCACAAGTGGACTAATGCACATGTGTTCCATAAAAAACAAAGATATTTTAAGCATTTCCTGAACATGTAGGAGAAACCTCTTCTACCTGAAAAAATGGTCAAAAACATGCAGAAGATTGAACCTTCCATGCCAACACCATTTGTTGTGTGTTTAAAAGAATTATAATTTGGAGGACTTCCTTTTAGGTATAAATCCAAGCCCTATTCTGTATACCATAGAAAAGACAATGGAAATTTGTACAATTGGTAGGATCATATCCACATCCTTCAATTTGGAAGTCGGAAGCTTGTGTTGGTTTAGGTGTTCTATGTCTACAAAATGAACACAAGAAGCTGAATCCCTCAGTAGAACCACCTGCTCATCAAGGAAAATTATCTATAAGAATTGTAATGTCTGTGCACATGCCATAAGAATATTATCATCCTTGCTAAAATTAGCTATTGAGTACTTTGTGAATACAATAATACAAGAGCATATTTTAAATTTCTCCAAAAAATATTTATACCCAAGAGATCATTTGTACAATAGAAACTAGGCAATAAAAGGCCAACTAAAGAACCTAGGGATCATTCTTTCTATAATTGGGTGTAGCTACTTCCAACATAACATCATCATAAAATTCCCTTAACTAGAAAATAAAGCTTTAGTATCATAATTACAACACAATCAAAATTCTCAAATCGAGAAAAGAAAACATCCAGAAGGAAGAATATGTTGATAAAAGAAGAATGACTGGCAGTCAACCTCATAAAGAATGTGGCCACGTTGAGTCCTATTATCAGCGTTGCATGCAAACCAGCCATTCCTATTTTCTATCCTCATAATTTATGATAATCCAGCTTTATAGTCGCATTCTGTATCATTTCCATTAACTCCTAATAGTACTGGATTTGTCTAATTGTATAAAACATGAAAACTAATATTTCATGGCAATTGCTCAAATAGTATATATTATAAAAATCCATACCTCCTTAACAACAAAAAGTGGAACAAAGGTGGGTCTTGAACATGAGAATCATATTCCATCATCAATATTCATTATGAAATTACCACATCTGAGTTGCCGCTGCAGATCCTTGATATACAGACAATATATATTATGAATATATGCAAGAAATTGTCCAAAAACTTCCGAGCCTAGTTTTTTTTGCCTGTGTTTCTTTGATCATTGCAAACATTGCAATTGAACATGACCCAACAATATTATGAAGAAAAATTCAGGCATGACCAGAATGTTGCGAATTATCAAACTCCAAGTCCATCCCTTCTGATACCTTAGAAGACCCAAAAAAAGGCCTTCTAAGCTACTGAATCCGACTGCAATATCAGAAAATCAAGCATCCATTCCAATAAATTTTACAGATCAAGAATGTAATGTTAGGGTGTTTAAACTTGAAGTATAGACAATATTGTGATTGTGAACAGGTTTGAAAAACCCTTGACCTAAGCATAAGTCAGCAAAACTACTAGTTGAAGGAAATTTTTATGGACAAAATTAGGCATACCTATGATATTTGATATCATAACATATACCGTGTTGCAAGACTTCACATCGGAAAACTATAAGAAAGTATCATCTACAAAGGAAATCAGAAAAATTTGTAAAACACCCAAAAAGTATAAACCCGAACAGAAAAAAAATAAGAAAACCTTTGAAAAAATAACAACTTGATAGGCTGGAAAACTAGAGAAAAATCGAAGACTCTAGAAACAAACAACACAATACAATATAGTTGATCACAAAATTTTTTAAGAAATCCTAAGCTGAAAGTCTATTTGTGATATTGTATGATTTTTGATATCATCAGATAAGTTGTTGCAAAACTCATACTTGCAAAAACTTGAAAAACTCAAAAAACTCAGCACCCTGAAAAACTAGCAAAAAATCAAGAGAAATTGAAAATTTTTGCAACACTATTAACATTGGTATTTGATCACAAAAAAATTGAAGATATCCTTAGCTGAATGCCGATTTCTAAGTGCCATAGCAAGCATTAATTGAAAAACCATAAGAAATATTGCATAATGTTGTGTACATCCAGATAAGTAGAATGCACATGGTTTGTTTACTACATAAAATTGCCAAGTTGAACCTGCACAAACCATAATAAATATTTCCTATTATTGGCTGAGATTTCAATTGACTACCAGAGTTATGATTATCAATGTGTGCTTTTAGTTGTGTACTAGAAGGCTACAGTTTATTGTCATTTATGGCCCAACCACCTATTTTTGGTATATTATTTGATGACCAAGTGGAAATTTTGATCTTGATAAATTAGATAGTGGATGCTTAGCTCATCATGGTGGCCCCTCTTTTCTATATAGTATAAAACACTCAAATGCAGTTGTTTATATTAATAGTTAAAGGAAAATGAAAAAAACAAATAACAATATCTTTGATAACTCCAAAAGTTTCCCCACAAAATCATTAATCAAGAACTGCTTTTCTATCTCATGATGCTCTGGATGTTATTCTCTAAACCCAGAAAGTAGCATGTGTGGGACATAAGCCGTGATGAGAAACTCCACAAATCAGCCACCAATCATCACAATCTGTACAAAATATAGTTGGAGGTTCGCAACTAATGCTAATCAAAATCAATCTGCATATGTGGTCAATGACATATCCCTATGAAATTTATTGATCTTGTAGATATCTTGAACAACAATTTCTTCATCTGTGAATGAACACCAACTCTAGAACTTTAATTTTCTTACACCTTTTTTTCTTTGTCCAATGTCTTAACAGTTAAATAAGAAATGATAAAAAGTCATAATAAGACATTTATTTAAAAAAAATTTCAAAGCTCACTCCAGCACAACTCAAAAAGAGAAATATCCCATGTAAATCTTATTATAAATAAGAAAATTGAAGCAAACATTATGCAGACATAGCAATAATGCAAACAATACAACAAATTCACTGCTCAGAATTAGTTGTCTGATATAATTTTGAATGTTTTTAATTTCCAGTAACTATAACAGAAAATGCAGATGGATACTTTTATTTAGTGAATGAAATTGTTCTGTTAAAAAACCCTACTACAGAAACGTACAAGTTCAAGTCTCAATCATGTCCTCAGATGGAAAACTAAGTGCTCCATTGTTTCCTACCACAAGTGTTGTTTGCAAAGAGTCATCCCAGTGGACACTGGAATGGCTGATTGTGTTTTTCCCAAGGGAAAAGAGTAGCAGTTCTGCTAAAATTCGAATCCCAATCATGTCCCAAGCCATGCAAGCATATATAACAAGCCATAACCGTTGTTTGCAGAGAGACATCCCAGCATACTAAATGTTTATGTTTTTGCTTATGGATTTTGTTATTAATGGTTTTCCTATTCATTTTCTGAATCGAAAGCACTACCAATTTCTTGAATCGAAAGCAACACTGGGCTAAGGAAATTCTCAGCCCAAAAGTACAAAATTTGGCATCTGCAGGTTCAAGGAGAATTTGTCATAAAATTCTCTTTACAACAAGATGTTGAAGGCTGGACTGTTATTGTGGCCTGCAGTTCATATGCAAAGAAGGTCTGCTCATTAATTGAGGCTATCAGATCACCTTAAAATTTGATATGATTCCAACCTTTGAGCTTAGGAGACACCAAGGAAATTGAGTCTAAAAGAAAAATGTCCTAGTGTGGCCACATATATGTATAAACTCAAACAATTATCTGAATACTCAGTCCTGTTAGTGCTTCAACAATTTATAGTAATATTCAAGTTCAGTTTTTGCTTCAAATATGATACCAAGGAATTGCTAAAAGTTAAGAACCAAAAGAAGAATCCATTGATATGCAAAGGAAAATGGAAAGCCGTGGGGAAGAGGGGGGTTGCAAAAACATGTGTCCCTTAAATGTTCCCCATATAGGATAAGCAAGAGTTCTACAAAATGAGTAAAAGAATCTGCCAGGGGATTAGAATATGGAAGAGTAGAAATATTGAAAGGATATGTAGGAAGAACAAGACAGTTATCACAGAAACAAGCCATTTGAAAAACCCAGCAGAGATGAAAAGGTTGGAAATGATTGGGAGAATGTACATGTATCCTCTCCGTTACACCATTTTTTGGTCATCTAACCTATTATCATTAGATGGACCCAAGTACACCATGTAAGACCAATTTTACCCTAAGTAAAATTGCTTTCACTATGAAAATAACTTATTAAACTACCTTTATTAAGTTGTTTATGGTCCAAACAGGAAACCCCATGAGGAAATATTAAATACATATACATTTGTTTGATTTTCCTCAAGGAATAATTAGTCAAACAACAATTTAATTAATATTCCTGGTTATATTTAACCCAAAACAAGGAAATTAATTAGATAAATCATTATTAATCTTATTATTTTCTAAGAACAATTATTTAAACCTTATTTAAATAATATTCTTTGTTAAATATGACTAAATGACCCTTAAATAATTAAATAAATCATTATTTATTTGATTATTACTCAACCACATCCTTAAAATGATAAATAAATCATTTATTTATTTATTATTTACAAATAAAGGGAATTGACCCAAGTCAAATTCCTTTTCCCTCCAACAAATATAATAAAATATTCCATAAAAGTTAGATCTTGATTTGGTTAATAATATTTTAATTATGCACCAATATCTAGACTAACTCAATATTTTGTTATAAATAGAAGGGTTTTCCCATTCATTTACCACCTTTTGTTGCCTAAAGATCACTCTGGATCTATACTTTTTGTCTGACTTTGATCCACCATCATAGTCATATTTTGCTACCATTTTTGTCTGGGTTTTCTACACCATCAAGAGAGAGGAATTTTAGATCTGAAGTGCTGAGGACTTACAAGAACCCATCCCATTGAGGAGAATAGGGAACACCCTCTTGTGTTTTCCTCCCAGGTGCCATTAATACAAAATTCATTCAACATATTCTTGTCTTGTCTATTGGATGCATGAAGTAAATCTTGTTTTTTCTACTGTTTAATGTCTTCTAATGCATAGATCTAGATTTTTGCAGCATTTATCTTGATCACCTAACTGTAGATTTGAGGATATTAGCAACCATATTTGCTGTTAGGGCTATTTGTTATGCGTAGCTAAAGTGGTATTTTTTTGTACGCTTGGAATTAAGATTCGTACTAACAACTGGCGACTCCACATGGGTTTACGATTACGACCTCTATCATTTTTTTGATCCTTGCATATCCAGCTGCTTCAAACCCTAGGATTTCTCTTCAGCCCCTTGTTTTTTCTTTTCTTGATTTTTTTTTTTAACCTATAAGACCCTAAAATGATAAAAATTCTGATTTCCGTATGTTTTCAAACCTATTGCGCAGGTGACAGACATCAGCCGCAGCTGAGATGAAAACCTTTTCTGAAATCTACTGTCGAGAGTGCCAGAAGTGCAGGTCACACTTATTGGCCCAAAACTTGTGACCTGGACCCTCAGGAAGCACGTTTTATCCCAAAAACTGTGACCTCTGCTAAAAATAAGTCAGAAACTACGACCTGGACTTTTTGCAGGGATTTTTCTCAAAAATTTCTAGGTTTGTCTGAGCCTCTGTTCAGGGTTGTCTGACCTCCATCTTCGCTTTTTTTGGACCTGTACTTGTTTTTTTTTTCTCAATTAAGTGGGAACCTAGCCCCCTAGGACTTGAGTACCCTCCACTTTTTGTGGAAGAGTTTTTGCTGTTGCAGGTTGTTTGAAGTTTCAGAGTCTTCAACCATTTTTCCAGATCTGACACCTCACCTTCAGATCCGCTTCAGATCGGCTTGTTATCCATCCAAATCACCTCATCTAGATTTATTTGGGTTTTACTATAGGGTTCACTTCATTTCCCTTCAGGATATAGCCTTTCGCCACCCCTTTTACAACAAATTTTCCTCTGATTTGTTGCTGTTTTCTGCACCACTTTCCAAGAGATCTTGTCTTTTAGATCCCTGTCCCTCTTGACCTTAGATCTATTTTATTTTTTAGTGTGTTTTGATTATTTTTTTACTCACCTATAGACTAGTTGTTGAGAGACCTACCTCCTTGGGTTAAGATTATTGCATTATTAGCTGTTTATTTTCTGTTTTTGCAAGCCTATATATTGTCATTTGAAGATTTATTTATAGCTATATAACACACTTTTTCTTTTTCTCTACAAACGTTTGGGTTTAAAAATTAAAATTTACACACTTTTATGCACACACCCTAAGAGAAAAAGGGCTTGGTTAACATTGCCAAGCAAAGACTCTAAAACATTGAAATCAATTGATCTTGCACCTCTCTGCCCTTGTTTCGACATTGTAATTAGTTGATCCTGCACCTCCCTACCCTTGTCGGTCTCTTTTTCCTTTGTGTCATGTTTGTGTCATCACCATTTCACCACCAAGGCATTTATCCCAGAGACTTCTTGGCCTTCATCCTCAGTTTCCGGTAGGAAGACTTACTCCTTCGCGTAGGATTCGAGTTGCTCCTCCACCGAGTCCGCACACCGACTCTTCTTCTGGTCCTTTGGGTTCTCCTTCTTGTTCCGCCTTCGGTTCTCACCCTGACACCTTCACCATGTCTAGTGCAGGACCTAATGCTGGTGGTAACCTCAGCCCTCCTGCCAGGAATACCACTAGTGGGACCACAATGGACACTACCCCGGCTGCGCCCTTGCTCCCCTTCATGGCAGGCCTCAGCCTCCCTGATTTTGACTAGTTGATAAACGCCCCTATACACCATGACACTAGTTGGCCTGCTATGCCAAAAAAGCTCCCTTACAACATCCCAAAGTTTGAAGGCCTTGCTGGAGAAGATCCTTCAAATCATGTTCGATCTTTCCACATGTGGTGTTCGTCTAACCCCATTACCGATGACTCTGTCCGTCTTCGGTTGTTCCAATGAATGCTTACAGGTGAAGCTTCTAAGTGGTATGTTGATCAGGCCCCTTCCTCTCATAACACCTTTGCGACTCTTGCCCGAGCTTTTCTGACTTATTTCTAGCTTCCCCTTTGTTATGACACTAGTACCTAATTCTTGACTTCTTTCCGTCAATGGTCTACGACCCGCCTATCTGACCATGTCCAGGAATTGTGGAGAAGAAAGAGCCTATGTCGATCCCCTACCTTCGAAGACCACATCTACATGGATTGGTTCCTTAGATCTTTCTTGCCGCCTATCGGGAAAGATGTCACATCGTACTTTCCTCAAGCCGAAGAAGCTGCTCTTCAAATTGCGTTAAAGTATGACCTGATCTACGCTCAGTCAGGTTATGTTTATACCGTTCTACTTGATCTTCCCAGACCTGGTGGTGCCAACACACCAGGGGAATCTCACGCCACCGACGGTATCATTGGAGATCTCTTTAATCCGTATGCTCAACCTCCCATGAGCTATGGTTTTCCTCAGGGGGGGCCAACACCTCCTGCACTTTCCCCCCTCCCGGTAGCATGTATCTAGGATACGACATGCCTCCTCTTTTTTTCCAACCTCCTATTTTCCACACTATTACCAAACCTCCTTATTATTTGTATGCACAACTTGGTGCTCCAACTCCTCCATCATTAGCACCTCCTCCTCCCTTACCTTCTCAACCCCTGCAATAGCAACCACCGCCCCCTCAGGGGAAAGTGTATGCACAATAGGGCATGAATAATCCTCCTCCCTCAAAAAAGAAGAGGAAAGGCACTCAAAATCAAGCTGCCCCTGGTAATCCTGGACCTAATCAAGGTAATGCTCCTAACACAACAAACTAGCAACAAGGCACTCAGCCCAAGCAGGACAGGCCCGTTCGTACGAACAAGCCCTACTCTTGTTGTGGTGTTTATGGTCATTATACGAATGATTGTCCTCTTTCACCACAGATGCGGCAGCTGTGGGAGTCTCAAGCAACATTGAGAGGACAACAATCCGTCCCTTCCTTTCCTCCTAGTCATGCACCTAGTCAACTAGCTGTGCTTACCGATCCTTTCCCTCTGTGAGGATTTGTGGCTACCCAACCACCTGAAGGACAGGTGGCCATTCAACCTCTTCCATCTGGTACCTCTGATTAATATATTCTCATGATGGCCTCTGATCAGCCTTCTGAACCTTCTCCTCCTGGCCCTTCACCTTTAGCTGGTACTCATGAGCCTCTTTATCCTCCTGGAATGGTTCCTCCAGGCCTTAACCATCTTGGAGCCATCCCGCCTCGTCATTACCCCTCTGGTCAGATACCGTTCCTAGCTCCCCCACCAGGAGTGTACACGGTACCTATTATGGCCACCCTCTCTCTTCCTAACTTGACCCTTGGGATTCTCGTCTGGTAGCTTGATCCTCCAGCTGATACCCCACCAGGTCATTTCAAACCTTACCTTGCTTTGACCTCGGTTCAATTAGCCCCCATGACTTCTCCCGCTGCAACAATGCCTCAACCACCTCAACAGGAACCACCTCCTGTTGGGAACGCTTTAGGTAAGAAGGGCAAAGCTCGCAAGAGGGACTCCAAGGACAAGGTTGCCCCAATAGACCCTGCACCTCCCCCACCCACAAAGTCTTGTGCTTTGTGTGATGTCGTCAGCCATGCCACCCATAACTGTCCTAAACTGCCCTGTATCAAGCCTATGGTTAAAATTGCGTTCCCTGAATCTGCGGTCTGTGAAGCCTCGGTTTCTTCCTCGACTGCAGCCGATAATCCTAAAACTATTCACACTAACCAACCTTGTGTGTTGTGTGATCTCCATGGCCATTACTCTCACCATTTTCCCTGCGTTACGCATTACCGAGCCTCTTTAGAGGTAGTTCAGGAGTACGATATTGACCAAAACCAATCTGCGTCTCCTATACTTGCACAATATGCTGCAGGCCAGACTGAGGATTTACCCACTCCCATTGACATCCCCCCTCTTGATGTCGAGATGAAGGAGCCTGCGGCCACCATCCTATACCTTTCATCATCCACGAGACCTTGGGTGGAAGCTCCATCCGAATCTTCCCTTGTTGTTTCGCTCGACCTCCCTTTAATGATCACCTTGGGCTCAACATCAGTGGATCCCTTATCTTCTTGTTCTTCTATCATTCCCTGTGATGATGCGAATGTGAACCTTTCTTCTCATGATGATGAGTCAAGTAGCTTCGTCGCATCATGTGGTCTCCCTTCCTCCAGTCACTCCATCTTCTATTGCGATAATGACATCATGGAAGCCACATCCACCCCTAACTTTATCCTTCCCACCCATCAACTGGACAACACCACCCATGCCCATGATGACCTTTGTGATCTCAACACAAGTTACATCTCTGGTAGCTCCCACACTCCACCTCATCGTCGGCGTGTGAGTAGTAGACATCTTACCCAGATCACTCCCTCCCGCAGAGTGCGTTCGATTTCTACTTTGCACTCAGGTTGCTAGAGTTGTTCATCATCCTTCCATTTATTGTCTTGTGGAACCTTTCATATGGACTTACCATCCACAACTTATATCGGTTTTGCTGATGGTGCAAGTCGCTACTCCAAGAATCTAGCCTTGGCAGGTTGGGCCATTTTTACCCCCTTGCACTCCCTTGTCCTCTCGAATGGGGCATGCATTGGTACTGCTACCAATAACTAGGATGAATATGATGCAGTACGAGGTTTATTAGCCGATTTCCTTTCACATTGCATCCTCCACCTTCATGTTCGTTTAGATTCCTTGCTTCTTGTCATGCAATTGAATGGTGTCTATCGTGTGCATAATCCTATCCTTTTTAGAATATATTTACGAGTGAAGATTTTGATGCATGAATTCGAAATCATTACATTCAGTCATGCAATTAGAGCACAAAATCACTATGTAGATAAAAATGCAAACAATATTCTAGATTGACATTTAGCACACACATTTAACACAAGACAATACCATAAAAATATCAAAATGATGCATATCCATAATATGTGTCGTATAAAATTTTTTAGAGTCCATCCACTCTGATACATATGACATGCCCATAGCATGTTACAAAACTCAAAACTGGGGGCACCACCTGCCCCTCCACACTACTCACTATTTGGAGGATCTTGAGCCAATGGCTCTGCTCCCGCAGCTCATAGATCACACATACCTTGTCTGGCCATTTCCATGCACCGCATGACCCCTCGCCACTCATAGGGTAGACCAATACATGGCTCTATGTATTGGTCATCTAAGTCCTGCCAACCACGCTCTGAAACACTAGCCAAAAGCCTCTCACATCTATGACGGATATCCTCCAGGAGGGCTGCTGCATCCTCATTTTGCTGCGACCTCGCTCCAATAGGTCCTGCTGTCCCCAATACTGTAGGTCGCCCCATATATCCAGCCGGTTTTACCGGTGTTGTATATGAATACCAAAAGTGAAAGAATCAGTACCACATACAATATTCTATACCTTTACATGCACATAAAATATTAGCAATTTTTCACTTACCATCAGGCCACCATATCTGACCAAGTGGCAGTGGAAAATCTGGGTCCCCACAATAACTCATCCCACTATAGGGATAGTCATCTATATACAGTGGAATCTAATCCCAATGAGAAAAGAAATCGGGTCAAAACACCAGTACTCAGCCAAAAAACAACACTGGAAAACCCCTCCCTCACAGGTCGCACTTTTCAGGCCCAAACCTGGGACAGGTCAGAGTTTTTTGTTCAAAACCTGCTACCTAGGTGGTAAATTTTTCCCCAAAAAGTGTGACCCAGAAATGAGGAGGATCAGGGGTATGTTCCTGAGCCTTGGGGACCTAATCTGAACTTTTAATCCATTGAAAAGAAAGAGTAGGGTTAGGCCTCTTACCTACAACTGACGGACCTCGATTCCAATGGTCGGTTTGTCCGCTATGATCACTGCAAGATTTAGGACCTTCTCTCCTCTCTACATTAACCACAACTCCACATGAAAATGAGTGAATTTGGAGGGAAAACGCCTTATTAAAAGAGAAACCCCCAAAATTTTCTTTCACCCGCTGCGACCCAAATGTAGCCCCATTTACCAAACCGTCTATACCGTTGGAAAGCTCTCACTGAGCCCTAAAATGGGTATTTGTTAGTTTTTAGTGATTTGATACTTCGCTAAGACACATACTAAGGGGCACCACTTTGCCCCCACACTTGTCCATGCTCGTGGCAATTTTTTTTGTGAGTTACAATCTTGTACTCACGTTTTTTTGGTCCCCATTGGACCTTTTCTGTGTGGGAGCACCATCGAGTCACCCTTGTTTAGAGCATCCGAGTTGAGTCATCATTGCATTCATGGAGTCTATCCCGAGTCCCTTTGCATCTCACTATAGTCCTTCATCCTTCATTGCTTGGTCCCTCTCTCGTGTTGCACATTATGGCCTTCAGTCCCACTGTCCCCTATCCCTCATGATATTGTGTCAGTCGCTGCCAGGTCATCCATGCCCTTTATTCTCTAACAAGGGAAGTCGTCCGTTTGCTACTCAGTACCCCCCATTCCATCATCATCATTGGTGTCAGTCTGTCTGTCACTTTGCTATTTTATCTCATGCCTTAGTTGAGGATCCCTTATTGCCTCACCTATGGCAGACCTACTTTTGTCGACATCAGCTTATTCATTCCAGAAGACAGGTCTAGAGGGCGGTGTACCTTGGTTCCAACTTCCACTCTTGTTCAGTGCCTCAAATAAGGCAAAGGGACTCCTTATTTCCCTTTGAATTTATTTTTTCTCAGCTTTAGCTCCTTTCAGCATGATCAAGATCCGTATACTTTATGGTTCAGTGATGCAGTAGTTGATATCGGTGATTCCTGGGTGTGTGTGAGATGTCTCAGCCCTCATGAGGGGGTGGCCCTACAGGTAGCCCCCCACATACCGGGATGACCTCTTCATCATAGCCTTTGATGTAGCTCCATACATTTGATGATGTCGGCCTTAGCCGTTTGCAACGCCTTTTGTTTGCATATATCAGTCAGATTTTCAGAGCCCTTTCCTATTTTCAAGGGAATCTAGGTTGCAGTTATATCTCATGTACTCAGTTATTATTGTACAAGTCTTGGCTATTATCCCAGGCACAATATGTATATGGGGATTCATTATCGTGTTGTTTATCTGGCTCATGTTTATGCCATCATGTACTATATTGGCCAGTTCCGTGGTTTACCAGACGCCTTATTGATTGTAGTTTGCCTCGGTGGGCATAGGTATGCCTCCTCCGCCGCTTATAGCATAGGTACTTACTCATCAAAGAGACTTGCACACCTGTAAGTCTCGCCTCCTCAGGGTCTAGTTCTTTCAGCACTTTGGTCTACCTTATACTTCTATCTTTTTGAATTCCCCTTCGATGTCTAGTGATTGAGTTCTTACAACGTACTTCGGTCATACGATTAGCTCCTAATGCTCGCATGCTGGGGGGGAATCTATTACACCATTTTTTGGTCATCTAACCTATTATCATTAGATGGACCCAAGTACACCATGTAAGACCAATTTTACCCTAAGTAAAATTGCTTTCACTATGAAAATAACTTATTAAACCACTTTTATTAAGTTGTTTATGGTCCAAATAGGAAACCCAATGTGGAAATATTAAATAAATATACATTTGTTTGATTTTCCTTAAGGAATAATTAGTTAAACAACAATTTAATTAATATTCCTGGTTATATTTAACCCAAAACAAGGAAATTAATTAGATAAATCATTATTTATCTTATTATTCTCTAAGAATAATTATTTAAACCTTATTTAAATAATATTCTTTGTTAAATATGACTAAATGACCCTTAAATAATTAAATAAATCATTATTTATTTGATTATTACTCAACCACATCCTTAAAATGATAAATAAATCATTTATTTATTTATTATCTACAAATAAAGGGATTTGACCCAAGTCAAATTCCTTTTCCCTCCAACAAATATAATAAAATATTCCATAAAAGTTGGATCTTGATTTGGCTAATAATATTTTAATTATGCACCAATATCTAGACCAACTCAATATTTTTTTATAAATAGAAGGGTTTTCCCATTCATTTACCACATTTTTTTGCCTAAAGATCACTCTGGATCTATACTTTTGGTCTGACTATTGATCCACCTTCATAGTCATATTTTTCTATCATTTTTTTTTTCTGGGTTTTCTACACCATCAAGAGAGAGGAATTTTAGATTTGAAGTGCTAAGGACTTATAAGAACCCATCCCATTGAGGAGAACATGGAACAACCTCTTGTGTTTTCCTCCCAGGTGCAATTAATACAAAATTCATTCAACATATTCTTGTCTTATCTATTGGATGCATGGAGTAAATATTATTTTTTCTACTGTTTAATGTCTTCTAATGCATAGATCTAGATTTTTGTAGCATTTATCTTGATCACCTAACTGCAGACCTGAGGATATTAGCAACCATATTTGCTGTTAGGGCTATTTGTTATGTGCAACTAAAGTGGTCTTTTTTCGTACGCTTGGAATTAAGGTTTGTACTAACACTCTCAATAGAGGCTTTAACAAAGGATGAGAAGCAAATAGTAAATAAAACACAATATGAAGCTCTTGGAACACATGGAAGGAAAGCCTTATCTGCTCTGACATTTATAATGAAATGAAAACATAAAACACAGAATATGAAGACAATAACCAATGCAAAGCTTAAGTTTCAGAATAAAATTGATGAGGACCGGAAGAATGCATGGCAAAAAGCCTGTGGATAAAGGGAAGTTCACATCCTGTTATATGATGTAAACACAAGATAAAGAAAATATCAAGTGGATGTCAAACACGCAAGGTTTATTACACTGCCATGCTTTTGACTGAAAACACTGACTAGATGTCATCATGCAGATTCCTACCATTCTATCATTCATAAATCATTCCCATTTCACCCAAAAAATACACAACCACGATTCAGGATCATACATAATCAAGCCCTAGTATTAAAACCCTCACAAATGCACAAGATTCAACTGTCACACTAAACCTCAAAAGTCATTGTATGTCATCTAGACCAAGTGGGGACAAATTTCATAACCTCTTTGACAAATTTCTTTCCATGTTTATAACTCAAGGCTCAAATGCATAATATCCACATAATATTGTTGCTTCACATTACCAACACATACCCCATAGGATTGACCAAATGTGTTTGTTTCAGTGACCAAAACACACTAGTGGCACACAACATATGTTCATAATAGATATGTTTCCATTCACAAATCATCCTTTAATGACACATGAAAATTCCCACATGAGTTGAATTTATAAAGAATTCCCATTTCACATTAAAAACACACAACCATGACTCAAAATCATACATCATCACATGCTCATTATTAAACCCTAGTCATACTAAAACCCTCACTTCATCTGCCATCACACATGTCCACATCCATCAAAAGTGCAACCAAGGGGTGATAAAAAAGTCAAGTACATATGATAATACCACCATGTAGCCACTACCATCACCATCCAACCAAGTAGAAGTGAGATTCCCCCAACCAATGATCTCCATTAAGTGATCTAATGCAATGAATAAAAAGGGGCTCCATGAAGATGTATCCCCCAAGTCAGTCCAATGCTCCAGAGTATTGGTAGAAAATATCCATCAATGTGATGGAAATAACAAGATGAAACCTCATGCAATATATGTTGTAACACTTCCATTTATCCTTTTATCAAGGAATCTGCACACACCACCTAACAAGAATGGACACTTCTAAGGAAAAAGGGTTCTCTTTGAATGAATAACACTACTATAGTGGCTATCAAAGAAAATAGTATTTTGAATAATCCCGTGAGTTGGGAGTTTTATACTCCCTAAAATTATATTGCATGAGATTTTCCAAGAAACCATTGAATGTGATGTCCTCCATAAGCAAGATAATGCTTCTGTTTTCAAGGAATGATACCTACTTGCCATTGGTTCAAAAAAAATATTCCTACTAGGAATATCCTAAATCTAAAAGCCAAATAATTCCACCATAGACCTCCAAGTGTTGTGGCAATTCAAAAGCACATGGTTGTGCCATTCCTCCTCTTTACAAAACACACACCTAGAGTGGCCTTGAATGCCCCTCTTTTCATCACTGATCACCTGTGAAAATGCCTAGCCACGAACTAGAAATCTAAACGCTGGAGAATTCCACCATAGACCTCCAAGCATTGGTACAATTCAAAAGGACATGGTTAGCCCATTCCTCCTATTTACACAACACACACCTAGAGGGGCCTCGAATGCATCTTTTCATCACTAATTCCCAGTGAAAATGTTATCCCTATCCACCAAGTAGAGAAAAGATTTAGTCTTCATTCAACCTTCTTTGATCCAGATCTTGTTAGAAAACCTTACTATCTTTCCTTTTTCCCTCATCTTATTATGGATTATTATCTTGCTTTTTCCGAGAGTGCCTCTTAAACATAGTTGTTCCATTTCAAGAATCATTTCCTCCTCCATGGGTGATACTAACTCTAGCCAGTAGGTATGCAAGTCCATTTAATGAATTTGGATGTATCTCAGTGCCAACTTCCTTGAATTCCTTCCAAATTCTTTGTTGTAGTACCCATTCTCCTAGATCTATCTCATTATTGCAAACTTTTCTTTCCCAACCCTATTGGAATGCTTCTTGAAGAGCTGCCCAACCAACCACCTATGAAAGGAGTGAACTCATTATCTAGGCTTCATTCAAAAAAAAATTCTTTGATCCATCTCTAATATTCCAAAATAAGTTCCATTTGACCACCTCTATGTTTTATTTTTTTCAGATACCAAATTGCATAGCCTTTTGATTAGGTTCAGAGTTGTGATATTGTACTTACTCTCCATAATTTCTCTTAGAATGCTCCACATTTTAGAATTCTCAGAAAAAGGTCTCCAAACCTTCGAGAGCAGATTTGGCCCCACTGGCCAATCTAATTCCAGCTCCACCCTAAAACATGGGTAAGAAAATAGTTCTCTAAGAAAGCAAAGGAATTTTATTGACCACTTCTATGCCTTGCCAAAGAGAATTGATTCATTGAGACTAGGATACCCACATGAAATTTCAGGATTGAGAAGGGATTATTTGTCAGAGCTTGGAGGACTGATTTTAAAAGTCAGTTTTCTTCCAACAGATATCCATTACCCTTTCCATTGTGACTACTTCTTTATGTTTTTGTACAATTCTCTTGCTTGACCCAAGAATAAGGGGATTCCAAAATACTTACATGGGAGAGGTTCTTTATCATATACTAAAAGTTTGACAATTCCTTATCTTACATAGGTTGGTGTTAAAGAAATGAATCTTAGTTTTATGAACATTAATATTAAATTTCTAAACATTAATCTATGAACATTAATCTTAGTTTTATAAACATTAATCTATGAACATTAATCTTAGATTTTTGAACATTAACCTTTGAAAATTAATATTAAATATCAAAGGAAAAAATTTGGAAGCTAGATGTACCCAAATTTCCTATTACCAATCTACGATTATATTTCGAATTCTTGGGGATCAGGGTTAAAAAAAAAGTTACCTAGAAACCACTGGGAATTTTCAATAATCCCAAAGTGTTTCTTTCCAATGTTTGTGTACTTGTTTTTTAAAAAAGTGCATTAGCACAAGGATAAAGGTTAGAAGTATTTTTGATAGGGTACAATGGAGAGTCTATGGGATATCATATTTTTTATTTGGAAAAAGATACACTTAGCAAAGATGTTATATTTGAGGACGACTATATCCAAGGTAATTCAAATGAAATTGAAGTGCCATGGCCTATTGAAGAAAGAGGTAAAAAGGTAGCAGAAGAAAGCATTCCAAGTCAAAATGAGCAATCAAGAATCCAGTGATAATGAAGTCATTGATGTCAAAGCTAGTACTAAGGACATCACCAAAGCCCAAGAAGATTTGGGAATGTTAATAGTGAGGACATCGTCAAAGACCAAGAAGATTTTGGAATGCTAGCAGTGAAAACATCATTAATTCCCAAGAAGATTCTGAAACAAAATTTGTGAACATTAGATGGCTCAAAGCTACAGGAACTACTTGAAAGCAATAAAAGAAGCAATAAATCAAGAATATTGTAGCAGTATGATTTACAACAGTTATACATGGCTTTGATCACAAATTCACCACAATTCTGGTAGAATGTGATTCAATGCACATGGAAAGAAGAATGGGACAAATTAACAGAGGTGGAATGTGATTCCATACAGAGAAATGAAACACTGGAACTTGTGGATATGCCTAAAGGAAAAAGTGCAAATGGTTAAATGGGTCTTCAGGGAAAAGTGCAAAGCAGATGGCTCAATTGACAAACACAAAGGAAGACAGTGATAGTAGCATTATTGTTTCCTTCTATTGAGGTGATAGTCAAGTTACCAGTCCTCCAAGATCATAAAAGACCACCTATTATCGTTCTTGTCATTTGTCGTACTAGGGAACTTGCAATTCAATATGTTTCAATGTACTCCTCTTCTCCTACTATGTAATGACTCAATGAGACATCATGCCATATAATGAATTAATGAATCCACTAGAAATGTTGCCACAAACATTGTTTCCGTAAACTAAACATTTGCAAATGAATAGGAAAGCATGTATATGCATCATGTGAGGAAGTAAATAATGATAAAAAATTCAAACATGTTAAGAGGGAATGCCACTTAAGCATTTGTTTTTGGAAAAAAATATTGCTGTATCACAATCATCCTTCAAAAATAAAAGTACAGGTATATGCATTGTTTTGACAAGGTTTGAAACTAAAGACATCAATTACAACACTTCTGGAATAGTATATTTACAACTATACCTATTTACTAGCTTGCCTATAGATATTAATAGCCTTAATAGCATCATGGTGTTGCATTTCAAAAAACTGCAGGTAAACAATTGTAGTCATTAGTAGCTATAGATCAGGGATGCAATTATCTAAGGAAGAAATTGATGCTTTTCACAATAAGGTCAATTCAACCTTGATGAAGAGTTCATAAACAACAAGGAGTAAAAGTCAAGGAGTTCATGATGAAAAGTTAAGAATTGCATAGAAATGGATAAATGTGGGTAGGGATTTCATGATTATGTATTGAGCCTTTTTGAGAAAAAAAATCTTAAACCAATGTTGTCAAACCCCCAATGCTAAACAAGCCAGTAATGTGTGGTGGGGACTGATTCCAAAATTCTAGAACTATATGACTGTAAAAACTAGATATGTTTTTTAATGTTGTTGAAGAGCAAGATATAGCTTAGAGTCGGAGAGGAAAATATATAACAATTACCATATGACTTCTTCATTGGTGTGCTTGTCTACTTATAGTCATCGGGCTACCCAGTTTTCCTTTGACACCATATATAACTTGTGAATATTTAAGAAAAGAGAATTAAATATACTTGGGTCAATTCATTTCCCACTTACCAATATACACATACTTATCCACTTTCCCAAAGTATATGTTTGTTCCAAGTGCTATTGTGCATGGTTATTACTTTGGCATAATTCAGAGTTAAGTTCATTAATGAAATTTAATAGGTCTGTGTAGTTATTCTGCACTCAATATCAAACATGGGAGTTATATCAAACCTACTTCTAGATATCAAACCGGGCAATTATAAAGCTTGAGTTTTGCATATGTCTAAGTTGTAATATTAATATGTTGAGCATTTTGGTTCTCAAGAAATTCACCGGGCATTGGCAATCTCAACATGAAGCTAGATGTACCCAAATTTCCTACTACCAGTCTATGATTATATTTGGAATTCTTGGGGATTAGGATTCAAAAAAAGTTACCTAGAAACCACTGAGAATTTGCAAGAAATCTCTCAGTCCCTTCTGCATTGTGATTCCTCTCCACCTTTCAATGAGTCCAAGTGAAGCGACCCCTCATAGGAGTTGGATGCCAAAGATGGTCAGTTGAAACGAAGTCCACAAACTCTAGGTTGGCCGAATCCTAAGACTCTGTTTTTCTCTGAATGTATAAGAGTTGCATTAAAATATCTTTCAAAACCCATGTTTCTTCCTCCAAAAAGATCAAAAAGCTTATAGAATTTCCCAACATCTCTTCTTCAGAATCAGATCAGGAGCATTGTAGACATCTATACAGAGAAAATATACACTAGCCACATAAATATGGACTCTATGATGAATCCAAAATTGAGAACTAAAAATGTGATGAATGTTCATTTGTGCAACATCCCACAAAATAGAAAATACTGAACCCATCTCTGCCTACTTCTTCAGACTTAGTTGATGTTCATCATAATCCAGAACAATCTTATCTGTGAGTGGTTAGTCGAAGCCCAAACTCACACAAACCATCATGGGTTGCTATTGTTTTCCATTGATCTCCATCATACTCTAGAACAATCCTATCTAGCAATGTTATAGGATTGTTTTGTCCAAGCACAAACTCTCACAAATATTCACGTGTCGCTCATTTTTATAGAATTTTTTAGGAGACGCATATGAATTACCCTAGATTGATACTTGTTCTCCCAGGTGTAGAAATTCCAGACATGTTGTGGAAAATCTTTCATCCCAACCCCAACACAAGCTACAACTGGAAATACATTGAAAACCTCGATTCCATGAACTTGCAAACAAGTCCTTTTCTTTTACAATGTTGAATTTTCTCATGCATTTTGATTTTATACAACCTAAAAACCAAGGCATTCTTAAAGGATTCAAGACGTGCTTAGCTAGAGTTTTGAGACCCTTGAAGCAACAAATACTTGAAAACCCATTCTATGTTAAGAAAACGAACAAGCAGAATTAGCATTGAACAAGCAGAGTGGGAAATTAACTTCGAATAAGCCGCCAAATTAAATTTCAATGTGTTTTCCCTTAAAATCGTAAGACCGACGTTTTGGATCCTTAAAGTTGCAATATCAACACTTTTCCCTACATGATGCAAGACTAACGATATCCATAAACAACACAAGACTGACGTCTGTCTCCTAAACGTCGATATTTCGACAGTTTTTTCCTTAACGTTGCAAGACCGATGATATCCCTAAACGTCGCAAGACCAACGGTCGTCTCCTAAACATCGCAAGATCGATGTATGTTTCCTAAATGTCGGGATTCTGACGGTTTGTCCTGTAACGTCGGTATTACGACGATTTTCCTAAACGTTGTTGTTATGACGATACTCCAAAAACGTCGCTATAGCGATGCTTGTTGGCAGGAATGAAAAAAATGAGAAAAATTGGGGAAATTTCCGACAATACATGCAAAATGTCGGAACTAAAGTGTCGTAATTTTGACCATATGAACTAGTGTCTTGTTGCAATTATTTCTAAGAAGACTTCGATTGATAATGAAGACTGTCATATCAATTGCTTGGACCCAGAATTTTTCATCCAATTTTGAGTCCTTCAACATTGTTCTACCCATTGCTTGTACAGTTCTATTCTTTCTTTCAGCAACTCCATTTTACTGAGGTGTTCGTGCTATTGAAAATTGTTTTTTTATTCCATTTTCGTCACAGTATTGCTGAAATAATTTGGAAGTGAATTCTCTAATATTATATGATCTTAGACATTTTATTTTCAAATCAGTTTCATTTTCGACCAACTCCTTGTAGATCTTAAAGCACTCAAATGCTTCAAATTTTTTCTTTAGGAAACTGACGGCTGTCATCGTGGTATAGTCATCTATCATTAACATGAAATATAATTCTCCATCTAAGCCTTTTTGTTCTCACAGGACCACATAGATAAGTATGCAATGGATTTGATGCAAAGTGTTATTTTGTTTTAAATTTTACTTTTGTTTGCTTGCCATGCCAACACGCCTCACATAGTGTGTTGGAAGGTTTTGAGATTTTCAACATTTCTCGTACTGCTTCCTTTTTTCTTATCCTGACAAGATTGTCAAAGTTTATGTGACCCATTCGTTTGTGCCATAGCCAACTTTCATATTCTTTAGCTAGTAGGCATGCTTTAGTTGCTTCATCTATAACATATATGTCATTTGGAGCTCGACTTGTTGTAGCCAAAATTTTACCATACCTGCCTTTCCTGATTTCACATTTTGTGGAGTTGAATAGCATTGTGTGTCCTTGATCACACATTTTTCCAACACTGAGCAGATTGTGATTCATGTTTTCAACAAATAGAACATTCTTGGCTATAACATCTTTGCTTCCGAGAGTGATGGTACTTGATCCTATAACATTTGAAGATCCTTCATTTCCAAAGGATATGGTTCCATCCTTCTTCTCTTTCAGAGAGACAAATTTCCTTCTATCTCCAGTAATATGCGTTGAGCAACCGATGTCAACATACCACACATATTTGTTGTTTTGAGCCTTGAGAGCGAGAGCACAATCATCAGGCTTCTTCTCCTTCCATGTTCGTTCATTTTGTGGCTTCAAAGATTCATCTAGAGAATTTTCAATTCTGCAGTCTCTATCTATGTGTCCAAAGTTTTGATATTTGTAACATTCCATATTATTTCTTAAATGTTCAAATCTATTGATGTTTTGTTGAGCCCTGGGAGGTTCATATTTGAAGGATCTCTTGGAATTGTATTGGTTCCTAGGGTACGTGCAACATTCTACAGCTTTATGACCAAATTTTCCACATGAATAACAATAGCCATAAAAAATATGTTGGTACCTGGATGGAAATATTCATCGAGGAATCGTCTTCTAAGGTTGTTCTTGCGAATCTTGTCTAATGAAGTATACATGCATGTCAGATCTCATAGGTTCATTGTTTTTTGTTGTAGAAGTTCCTACTTCTTCTTATTTGTAACCAAGGCCAGTTTTGTCGTTGCAAGATCGTTGATTTTTGATGATTTATTCCCATGCCCTTGAGCTATTGGCATAGTTTTGGACAATGTTTCCCTTCTTCACTTCCTTATGCAGTGAGACTACTTCGGATTCTAATGCTTCCCTTTCTTGGTTGCTTTCTTCCAACTTCTTTTGAAGTGACTCTTCAATACATTTGTGTTCTTCAACTACAATTTTGAGACCTTGAACTTGTTCTTCAAGAGTATTGGAATGGATTTTCTCAGCCTTGAGCTTTTTTATAAGCCTGATTGCCTCCTTAGAAAATTATTCTATGGTCAACCCTTCTTCTTCATTATTTGACACCTCTTGTTTATTGTGCTTGGCCATAAACAATACTCTCTCATTGGCTTCTTCTTCGCTATTAATGTGTTCATCAGATGATGAGCTATCTTCTTTAGAGAGAAAGTTCCTTTTGGATCCTTTCCTTTTTTCTTGCTTGTTGAATTTATTAAAGCCTTTCTTTCCTTTTGAGTTTCCATCACTTTTGTTCAGACATTTTGCTGCGAAATTCCCAACCTCACCACAACCGAAACCTATCAATGGAAGTTTACCTTTGAATTTTCCCTCACCAATTTTTATTTTTCTCGTAAAGTAAGCATATTCTTCATCTGAAAGACCTTATCTATCATCTCCCTTTTCTTCACACTTGTAGGTGCATGTCTTTTCCATTGAAGGTTGTTTGTCCTTATTGGTTTTCTTAGATGCAATGAACGCAGTTTCTAGATGCAAAGTACCCTCTTCTTCATCCAGTCTCATTTCATATGCTATGAGAACTCCATGAACTTCCTCTTTGAATTTTCCCTTACCAATTTTTAGTTTTCTCGTAAAGTAAGCATATTCTTCATTTGAAAGACCTTCTCTATCATCTCCCTTTTTTTCACACTTGTAGGTGCATGTCTTTTCAATTGAAGGTTGTTTGTCATTATTGGTTTTCTTAGATGCAACGAACGTAGTTTATAGATGTGAAATACCCTATTCTTCATCAAGTCTCATTTCATATGCTATTAGAACTCCATGTAATTCCTCTTTGCTGAGTTTGTAACACCTTATGAGTTGCTGCCATATTCTTCTTGCATTCTTGGAGAAGGTATATGATGGTTGGTGTTAATGGAGCACACCATGAATAATACATTATATCCCAAAAATATTCAAGGGAATGGTAAACATCATCATTGCTCATGGCCCCAAGTAGCCCATGAAGCCAATAAGAAAGAGTGCCCCCTCTTGGAGAAATGCCCTGCACATGAGTGTTAAGAAAATGAAATTATATAGTAAATATATCATGATGCTCAGAAATACAATCCTTACCATACACTTGGTTCAAACTAGTGAGGTAGCTCATGGATGAGCTCCCTCTCACACCCAATGAGTAAGGAGGTGGTGATGATAACTCTTCCCAAGAGCTATGTTTCTCCTCACCCTCCAACCAATCTATGTACTTCCTCATATGATAGTGCATCTCCTTTTTTAAGTCTTCCCATATGAATCTATCCAAAATATTATGGCATCTAATGAAACCAGTGGGATTGGAAATCAAGATCTCATAGGTTGCATGTAATAGTTTATATTTGAGCTTTGAGGCTCTAGCCAAGAAGATCTTATCCTGATAAAATATGACCCCATCTCTCGCTATATATCCTCCAACAAAAAATTGGTCATAAATTATCCTGCATGTAAGGAGATCCTTGGAGTATTCCACCAATAGCAAGGATTTCCAATAAGGATCTAAACTATCTAATGAAAACACTGCTAATTTATACTGTGTAGCCCCTGCCATGTGGTTTCCTTCTTCCTTGACATCTCCTATTCCAAATTCAAGCACCGATATGCTTCTAACATGTGCCTACTGCTCCTCCTATAGCTGCTCATGCTCAAGTGAAGGTTGAAGCTTTTGGAGGCTAGTCTTCCATAGGAAGCTATCACCCATCCAAAATCTCCTAAGTCTGGCCAATGCATGCATGAGTGGCCACCCTCCTATATCAAATGGGGAAGATTCCTTCCCATGTGAAAGTATCCTCTTGTTCTCCAATGCCATGGAGTGGTCTCCTTGCACCATGATGGTTCCATCCTCCATGCCAGAAACATCTTCTCCCAACGCAGAATAACTAATGAGAGTGGGTAATGATGATATTAGGAGGATGTATCCTTCCTCCTTGAGCCTACCCAAGACTCTCTGCGCTGTGCCAAATCCTCCCAAGGTTCTCACCCCTCCTGGATCAATGAGTGGTGATGTGTCTCTCATCTCCTGATCTGGTGGCCTCCTAGGTGGAATGCCTCCATGTAATGAGACATCAAATTCTGAAATAGACTTTATAGGTGAGTGGAATAATTTATCCCTCCTTTATGTTATCAAAAAATTAGACCTGATAGGCTGCTAATCAAATCAATCTCATGTAACCGTTTCAAACCAATATTTCAATTGAGGCTTAGCCTCCTCAACCTGAGAGGGCTCTCTTAAGGGTTAATGATTTTTGATAGAAATATAGATGGCTAACTCTATGTGGGGAATTAAGTATATAAATGATAGATATTGGTTGCAAATCACATCAGAAAATGCACATTGGGCTTATGGAGTCAAAATAGTTTTAGTAAAACCAAAAAATCTACTTAGCATGAAATTCAAGGCATATCAGAGTTCTAGTCAAGAGATGCACATGTGAAAGAGTAAAAAACACAGTCAGTTTATCTATATAGGAAGTCAGAGCATCAAAGATGAATTCTGAGTAACATAAAAAAACACCACTGCCATAGGATAGTAATAAGATGAAATTAGAACAAAAACACACTAGAAATCTTTATGAATCTCAAGTTGGCTAAGTAGAAAACTTTGTATTAAGCTGAAAACAAGTCACTTACAATAAACACAGTCTCTTGCTAAAAATGTCCAATCTTGATCATATTTGACTTCTTGATATTTTATAGATCATTTAAAACTTAAGATAACCTTATCTACAACTAGATACATCGAACTCCTGACTCTTGAAACCTTGCCTAACCATATGACATGGTATTTATTACAAAAGGACAACTAATCCACTAAACAATCCAATTACAGATAGGATTTAAACTCTTAATCACTTACCTATAACAACCTTATCTTAATTAGATTACATTCTTTGCAAAATGTATTAACACCTGGTCGAATCTAGATGATTGGCTCCAAATATTAATGACCATAATGCTGACCTCCATCAAAGTAGGAAACAATCCCCTATTTTTTAGGCATAAGGTCCTTTGTATTTATGGTTATATGTTTATTCTATTGTGTTCCTGCATAAATCTGGATCACCTTTGCACTCTTGAGACACTCTGACCATCATAAACTCATCATTTCAAGATTATTTTCTGTTAGAAACTGAAGTAACACCTGCCCAAAATCCTCCCTAAGTTCCAGCTGTCCAAAACCATCATCAAACTATTCAAATGAACTAAAATAGACATGCGCTACGAAAACAACACAGTTTCGTAGTGCTTTTCGTAGCGCAACTATTTTACCTTTTTTTCCTTCAAAATTTTGATTTCTTTCCTCCAAGATTATCTTCATTATCATTTAATACATTCTCCTTGGCAATTTCAAGTCATAATTCATACTTTTTCCCTTCAAAAATTTATGAGAAAGAGTGAAACAAACTGCTACAGCAGTTTCGTGGCGCTTGTCACTCTTTTTAGATTGTTTGCACCATGAAACTGTTGAGTGAGCAGTTTTGTCCAATTTTTTTCAAAATGAAAACCATAAATGTCCCAAAACTCAAAATAACAATGGTTTCATCAAATAAAAAAGTCATATGAATTGAAAAACACAGTTTTCATGAGGTTCCTTCTTAATTTTCACTTGATTTAGCTTTTGACTTTTTAATGATTGTCATTCTGCACCTTTGTTTTTTAACTCATCCTGAGTCAATTTAAGCTGCTACTCCAAGTCCTCCACTTGATCTCTAAGTCTTATATTACTGGCTCTCAAGTGAGTATTGATTACTCTGACAAACTTAGCTTCCTTGATGGTTGGAACTGTCCAGGTGAAAAACTGTTTTGCACTGCTTGGGGTTTTAGACCTAGAACCAGTTTGACCTTCCCACAATGCCTTCATTATTTTAAACTCTTTTTTCTCAATACTGTGCTTTCTAGCCCTCTTTCTCATTGCAAAAATTTCTTGGTTTGCTAACCTCAATTTCTCTTCAAGATGTTGACACTCTGTCATTTCTTCTTTTCCCTTCTTTGTTTTGCTAGCTGCATGTAGTACTATAGGTGAGGAGAGATCAACCACTTCTTCAGGGGATTTTACTGTTTCAATAGTTTCTTGAACTTCATTTCTACCTTCCTTGAGTTTCTTAGCATGCCTAGTTAAAGGTTTCCTTGCTTGAAATATGAAGGTTTCATTTTCACCCTCAAAATCAAGCTTCTTTGCAGATTTAGTCTTTTTTTGTTTGTGTTCATCTTCTTCAATGAAGTCAGCTTGCACAATGGGTGTCTCCTCTATATCAATTGCATGAAGGATTTCATCTAAATTTCCCTTAATTATTGGGCTGTCCTCTGAAACTAAAACAACTGTCTTTCCTTTTGATGCCACTTCTTGGCTTCTTGTCACTCTCTTGATTTCCTGCTTACTGGAAACTTGTTTCTGTTTTTCCTCTTTGACACTCTTTAACTTTTGTTTTGGAGGTGATGGAGTTGATGTGTCAATAATTTGTGTCTGCTCTTTCCTTTTCTCAAGTTGTTTCCTTGGCTTTATTTTTAAAAATTACTTTGGTTTTGAAACCACAGGTTGACTAGAATCTGCTATTGGTGGTGAAGAAGTTCCTTTAGTTTTAGGGTTTCTAGCAGGAGTTAAGGTTTCCAACTCAAAACAATTCATAAACAAAAAATACGGCCAATTCCTGCCTATCTTCTGAAGCTCATTCAAAACAAAAACTTCATCAAACCATGATGAAACAAGGATGTTTCACAACCTTTAGATTTGGCTTGTACTTTATCAACCATTTTAGCAAGACTCCTATGCAGGTAAAAGGGAAAATCAAGTGAAATTTTACTTGTGAAATGCAGAAACAACTTGAAATGATATGTGTAGACCTTATGATATCTACCTTCACATGTAAAATATCTCTGGATGTTGAGAAAAAACTTTGCATAAGTGTCCTTGATGCAACTTCTAGGGATTGCATTATTTAGGTCCATATTTGCATACTCAGGTTTCATAAATTCTTTGCATGGATCCATATCAAATTTGAAACCTTTAAACCAACTTTCTTGGCCCCTTGGTATCTCTGTCACAATAGCAATAGTCTCTGGTGAAATTGAAACATTTAGCATCCCAACCTTGATATTTTTTTCCATTTGAAGTGCAAGGAAAATTCTTTAGACACCTGTGTGTGGCAACCCTGCATTTTTTCACAAAACCAAAGACAACCTACTCTACTGAATGCCTCCATCACTGTTGGGTCTTCAACTATGGCCTTCATATTTTCAGGCTCATAACTTAAGCAATGTCCCCCTTTGTGGACCTTCTTTTCCTCTGCCATGCTTCTCAGAAAAACCTATCAGCTTCTCTTGAATATATGAAATAGTCTCTCTTGATTAGGATATATCTGCCTCACTTGAATATATGAAACTACCTCACTTGATTAGGATGAAGATAACCTTTGTATGCAACAACCACAAGTTTGGCTTGACTACTTCAGAGCTCAGAAACTCGTATGGAGGTAAATGAAACGAGAATGACCAAATTAGGAAAGATTTTGAATTTGAAATGTCATCTCATAACTGAATGATGCCTCATTCATACCCTATCATGACAATGATGATTGTAAGATGGGTAAGTACATTGAATCTCATCACTAACTGAATCATCATACCACTAACCTATCATTTCCCAACGAATTTTGACAATTTTCAACTCAATTGACAAGACGGTTAAGAAACCGCGCTTTCATAGCGCTGGCAGTGTATTTTTCCCAGTTTGCGCTATGAAACTATTAGCGCTTTCGTAGCACAAATCAACTTTTTTGAACTAGTGGCACTATGAAAACGTGGATTCTTGGCTAATTGCAGAGTTTTGACCTGAAACTTTATATAATGATTCCTAAATGGAAATTATGGATTTTTAACAATGAATGAACCTTTAAAAGACTTTGTTTGAACCTAATGATGACCTTTGAAGTTATAAAAATTTGACCTACCCTTAACCAAAACCTAAATTGACTTCTAAACCTAATTTGAACCATGACCAAAAACAAACATGACACAATGATGTTTTGAAATTTTTTGGGTGATAACAGTGGCTCCACTTGGGATAGTGTGCCCTTGTGGTACACTAAGAACCAATAGTTCCAGTGCTACTATCCATTTTCTTGACCAAAATAGAAAAAAAACTTTGAAATTGCCAAGCTTTCTCCTCAAGCTCTAATGGCCTTCACCTCGGGCTCAAGCTTGATGATCACTGCAGAAGAAACAAAACTGTACCTACTGAAAGAATGCTCAGTAATATTTGAGCTTATTCACATACCCCTACCTACCCTATTAGCTGCAATCTCCATTTTTAACTCAAGAAACATGAAACTTCCAGTGAAGCCAGTCATTGATCTAATCTGACATTTGAACCTGTTTACTGCACTTGAACCAACAGTAAGCATGATACTGAAATGACCAAGGCATAATATAATGTATCTGATCCTCATGATGAAAATATAACTGAAAATATGAACTGTAAATTTTTTCCATGTAGTCAGCTATAGAATCATCGAAGACATAATATGTTTGATGCTTCTCATGAAATTTTGCAACTTTGAAAAACTCATATATGCTTTGATCAACCACATAAGACTTCAGTTGAGTGCTCTCAAACTTCTTTTCAAACTAATTTTCAAAAACAATTTATTCTTCCTCAAACTTAAAGGAGAAAGGTAGCAACACCCTCTCTTTGTATTCTGACATGGAGAGCTTTCGAAAAGAATGGTCATGATAATGAATACTAAATGATTGAATTTGAACTTGTAAAACTTCAATGTATTTCTTAATGTTCTTAGCAACTTCATCCAAAAATTGAATCTTATCTATTGACTTGCATTCAAATGATTTTAGATAAGAAGACAAGGACAAAGAAAAATTTTCATCTACTTCCTCATTAATATGATCATCATTCCATTTTTTAAAGCCTTGAATTGAAGGAGATTCTGCCACCAAATCTGTTTTTTCTATCCATTCTTCTAAATACATAAGCCAAAAATATACAAATGGCTTAATAGATCTGACAGGAAAACTTTCAATCCACTGTTTACATTTTCCTTGAAATGAATCATAGAACAATATGATGCAAAAATCTTCATGTTTGACTCTAAGAAGCTCAGTGGAGTCACAAAAATATGATATATGCTTCAAATTCAAACTCAAATCTTCTCCATTGAATTTTGGACCATTCCTTAAAAAATATGCATCCTCGGGAAAATGATTTGGGAAACCACAAATTCCTGAAAAATCTATACATGCATATCTTGAAACAATAATGGAAGCATCTGAGCTCTTCATATTTCCAGTGGAATCACCATGAATCTATGAATTTTTAATTCTTCAACAATGGAGTCGCCAAGGTAGTTGCAGCCTTGAACATATTCTGAGCTCCTGCTACCTTCAAGAGTTCAGATTCATAATTTTCGGGAGATCTATATCTTCAGACTCTTGGAAGATGCACCAAATTGTTATCACCAAATTAGACTTGATAGGCTGCTAATCAAAATCAATCTCATGTAACTGTTTCAAACCAATCTTTTGATTGAGGCTTAGCCTCCTCAACCTGAGAGGGCTCTCTCAAGAGTTAATGATTTTTGATATAAATATAGATGGCTAAATATATGTGGGGCATTAAGTAGATAAATGATAGATATTGGTTGCAAATCACATCAGCAAGTGCACATTGGGCTTATGGAGTCAAAATAGTTTCAGTAAAACCAAACAATCTACTTAGCATGAAAGTAAAGGAACTTCAGAGTTCTAGTCAAGAGATACACATGTGAAACAGTAAAAAACACAGTCAGTTTATCTATATAGGAAGTCAGTGCATCAAAGATGAATTCTGAGTAACATAAACAAACACCACTACCATAGGATAGTAATAAGATTCAATTAGAACAAGAACACACTAGAAATATTTATGAATATAAATTTGGCTAAGTAGAAAACTTTGTATTAAGCTGAAAACCAGTCACTTACAAAAAACACAGTCTCTTGCTAAAAATGTCCAACCCTGATCATATTCGACTTCTTGATCTTTTATAGATAATTTACAACATAAGATAACCTTATCTACAACTAGTTACATTGAACTCCTGACTCTTGACACCTTGCCTAACCATATGACATGGTATTTATTACAAAAGGAGAACTAATCCACTAAACAGTCCTATTACAAATAGGATTCAAACTCTTAATCACCTATCTATAACAACCTTAACTTAATTAGATTACATTCTTTGCCAAATGTATTAACACCTAGTCGAAACTAGATGATTGGCTCCAAATATTAATGACCATAATGCTGACCTCCATCAAACTAGGAAACAGTCCCTTGTTTTCTAGGCACAGGGTCCTTTGCACTCTTGAGACACTCTGACCATCATAAAATTATCATTTCGAGATTATTTTCTATTAGAAATTGAAATAACACCTGGCCAAAATCCTCCCTAAGTTCTAGCTGTCCAAAACCATCATCAAAATGTTCAAATGAGCTGAAATAGACCTAGGCTACGAAAACAACACAGTTTCATAACACTTTTCATAGGGCAACTCTTTTACCTTTTTCCCTTCAAAATTTTGATTTCTTTCCTCAAGGATTATCTTCATTATCATTTGATACATCCTCTCTGGAAATTTCAAGTCATAATTCATACTTTTTCCCTTCAAAAATGTAGGTTTTAACCCTGAACAGAAATTATCTACACATGAATCTTATAATAGAAAATAAACAATAGCGAGATCATAAAACATAAAACAGATAAACAGAGAGATTTTCCCCTGGATCCCAAATCGGGATGACCAACTTGATTTTTCATTATATTCCTTTTAGTGTTACAACACACACACACACACACACACACACACAGATATATATATATATATATATATATATATATATATATATATATATATATATATATATATATATATATATATATATATATATATATATATATATATATATATATATGCCGGCTTATACATAAACCCCAATCCATAAACCTGAGTTAGGAGACATAACCGTAGTTCCCTTGACCGGATCTACAAAAATACCGGTGACAGAAAACCATTGCCCCTGCCATACCATGTGCAAAACCATGCACAAAACCATGGACGCGGACTACCGGAAATTAAGGACCAAAAAATTCGCCCCCCCCCCCCCTGTGACCCCCCCGTTGCGCCCAACGCAAAGGGGGGGCTATCGCCCCCCCTCTTACCCCCCCGCGTGTGCTTAGGCGTGGAAAGAATATAACAGATACCCAACATAAAATTTATGAGAAAGAGTGAAAAAAGCTGCTACAGCAGTTTCGTAGCGCTTTTCACTCTTTTTACACTATTTTCACTACGAAACTACTAAGTGAGCAGTTTTTTCCAATTTTTTTCAAAATGAAAACCATAAATGTGCCAAAACTCAAAATAGCACTAGTTTCATCAAATCAAAAAGTCATATGAACTGAAAAATACAGTTTTCACGAGGTTCCTTCTTACTTTTCACTTGATTTAGCTTTTGAATTTTTAATGATTGTCATTATGCACCTTTGTTCTTTAACTCATCCTGATTCAATTTCAGCTACTTCTCCAAATCCTCTAGTTTATCTCTAAGTCTTCTATTACTGGATCTCAAGTGAGTATTGATTACTCTGACAAATTTAGATTCCTTGATGGCTGGAACTATCTATGTGAAAAAATTTTCTGTACTGCTTGGGGTTTCAAACCTAGAACCAGTTTGACCTTCCCACAGTGCCTTCATTATTTTAAACTCTGTTTTCTCAATACTATGCTTTCTGGCCCTCTTTCTCATCACAAAAATTTCTTGGTTTTCTAACCTCAATTTCTCTTCAAGATGTTGACACTCTGTCATTTCTTCTTTTCCCTTTTTCGTTTTGCTAGCTGCATGCATTACTGTAGGTGAGGAGAGATCAACCACTTATTTAGGGGCTTTCGCTGTTTCAATAGTTTCTTGAACTTCCTTTCTACCTTCCTTGAGTTTCTTAGCATGCCTAGTTAAAGGTTTCCTTGCTTGAAATATGAAGGTTGCATTTTCACCCTCAAAATCAATCTTCTTTTTAGACTTAGTCTTTTTCTGTTTGTGTTCGTCTTCTCTAATGAAGTCATCTTGCACAATGGGTGTCTCCTCTATATCAATTGCATGAAGGATGTCATCTAAATTTCCCTTAATTACTGGGCTTTCCTATGAAACTGAAACAACTGTATTTAATTTTGATGCCACTGCTTGGCTTCTTGTCACTCTCTTGATTTCTTGCTTGTTGGCAACTTGTTTATGTTTTTCCTCTTTGACACTCTTTAACTTGTGTTTTGCAGGTGATGGAGTTGATGTGTCAATCATTTGTGTCTATTTTGTCCTTTTATCAACTTGTTCCCTTGGCTTCAGTTTTACAAATTCCTTTGGCTTTGCAACCATAGGTTGACTAGACTCTGCTACTGGTGGTGAAGAAGTTCCTTTATTTTTAGGGTTTCTAGCAGGAGTTAAGGTTTCCAACTCAAAAACATTCATAAACAAAAAGGATAACCAATCCCTGCCTATCTTCTGAAGCTCATTCAAAATCAACAACTTCATCAAACCATGATGAAACAAGGATGTTTCACAACCTTTAGATTTGGCTTGTACTTTATCAGCCATTTTAGCAAGACTCATATGCAAGTAAAAGGGAAAATCAAGTGAAATTTTACCTATGAAATGTAGAAGCAACTTGAAATGATATGTGTAGAACTTATGATATCTACCTTCACATGTAAAATATCTCTGGATGCTGAGAAGCAACTTTGCATAAGTGTCCTTGATGCAGCTTCTAGGGATTGCATTATTTAGGTCCACATCTGCATACTCAGGTTTCATAAATTCTTTGCATGGCTCCATATCAAATTTTAAACCTTTAAACCAATTTTCTTGGCCCCTTGGTATCTTTGTCACAACAGCAATAGTCTCTAGTGAAATTGAAGCATTTAGCATCCCAACCTTGGTAGTTGTTCCATTGAAGTGCAAGGAAAATTCTTTAGACACCTGTGTGTGGCAACCCTACAATTTTTCACAAAGCCGAAGATAGCCTACTCTGTTGAATGCCTCCATAACTACCGGGTATTCAACTATGGCCTTCATATTTTCAAGCTCATATCTTAAGCAGTGTCCCCCTCTGTGGAATTTATTTTCCTCTGCCATTCTTCTCAGAAAAACCTGTCAGATTCTCTTGAATATATGAAATAGCCTCGCTTGATTAGGATATATCTGCCTCGCTTGAGTATATGAAATAACCTCTCTTGATTAGGATGAATATAACCTTTGTATGGAATAACCACAGGTTTGGCTTGACTACTTTAGAGCTCAGAAAATCATATGGAGGCAAATGAAATGAGAATGACCAAATTAGGCAAGATTTTGAATTTGAAATGTCATCTCGTAACTGAATGATGCCTCATTCATAACCTATCATGACAATGATGACTGTAAGATGGGTAAGTACATTGAATCTCATCACTAATTGACTCATCATACCACTAACCTATCATTTCCCAACTGATTCTGACAAATTTCAGCTCAATTGACAAGATGGTTAAGAAACCGCGCTTTTGTAGCGCCGACAGTGTATTTTTCCCAATTTGCGCTACGAAACTATTAGCGCTTTTGTAGTGCAAATAAAATTTTTTGAACTAGTGGCGCTACGAAAATGTGGATTCTTGGCTAATTGAAAAGTTTTGACTTGAAACTTTATGGAATGATTCCTAAATGGAAATTATGGATTTTTGATAATGAATGAACCTTTAAAAGACTTTATTTGAACCTAATGATGACATTTGAACTTATAAAAATATGACCTACCCTTAAACAAAACCTAAATTTACTTCTAAACCTAATTTGAACCATGACCAAAAACAAACATGACACAATAATGTTTTGAAAATTTTTGGGTGATAACACTTTCACTGCACAGACCAGTCTCCTTCTTTTGTATATAAGCCCTTTGAAATAAACAAGGGTGCATGCTCCCCATCCTTTGATGCTAATCCAAATTTTCTTCTCCTCATTTGATCAAGGTCTTACTGCCCATCACTACTGTCACATGCTGCTCCTTGGGAACCTTTTTCAAAGATGCAAAAGTCCCTCTAACTGAAGCAATATCTTCATGCCCATCCTCATGTGGTGATGGTTATTCTCCTGAAGTGACAATGTTGTTACTTCCTTTCTACTCTTCCTCCTCATTAATATTTGAGAATACCTCATCAACAATGAGCTATCGTAGATCTTGGTCTTCCCCTTGAAGGAGGATTCTCCATGTCTTCCCTTTGAGAAGAAATCTCTTCCTGCAATGGGGATCTTGCCCTAGGCAAGGTATCATACAACTTCCTATCCCCCTCAATAGAAATCTGGAGTGGAGTTGGTGTAATAGATCTTTCCAACTAATGCAAAGGTTTTGAATTTTTTGGTTTGGCTAGCTCAATCAAAGATGTTTCAAATTGTTTCCCATCAAATATCTTCACTAATCTCTTAGTGAATCCTACATAAATAGCTATATTTTCATGATTAAATGAAGAAGATTATTAAAACCAACAAGTATAAGCCTTACCTTTAAGATGCAATGCATATAGCCTAAGGGCTTCCTTTTCTAAAACTTGATGTAGCTGTAAGTATGAGTCTAGCTGCTCTATCCAATCCTTGCCTGTGCATGTGGTTGACCCATCAAAATTTTGACAGAAAGAATCTACCTCTTATGCGTCTGTTGTGATTGCTAGGTCTTCTTTCCTATTTGAGTTGGAAAAACTCTTGGAAGTTCAAGTGCTCCTTGAATCTCCAAGATTAAGATTCATACTCTTGAAGATAGTCATTCAAAGTCTCCTCCTTTGGTGCATATTCATCCTCCATCTCTTTTGCTATGAATCTAGGCATAAAAATGCACTGTGGATCAGATTGTGTGGCTGAATGATCACAACCATCATGTAAAAATCTAGGGTTTGCTTCATATTCAAACCCCCTTGGATATTCCCTACACATCTCCCTTCTCATCTTCTTCCCTTCCTCCCTTCCTCCAAATACCGAAGTCTTGTCCTTGTCCCTTCTGTACATCTACTCTTCTTGTGAGAAGCTTCTTCTTATGGTGATATATTCGCTAAATGCACAAGCTGATCCAAGATTATGCTATGATACCATTGTAATATTCCCATTTGGGAAAATCAGGAATAGAGTGCATAAAATGAAAGCAACAGCAAGTATTTAACACATGAAATCATGAGACCCATATAGAGCCATATTATTGATCATATATGCAGCAAATAAGTACAAAAAAATGAGGCACAAATCATAAAATTTGATCACACAAGCCTCCAATACATAAACACTCTCAAAGTGAGATGTTTCTACTATAAAAAATGCCGGAGAGCTGCTACAATGCAGTCATATTAAGAATAACTACAACTAAAGATGATACAATGATATAAAAATACTGATATAGGCCAAAATAGATACTACACATACAGATCTGGGCACTAGATCAACTTTCCAAGACAACCCAAGAGGGTTTCCGGAAAATGCACACAATGTGCTAATGTAAGTTGTAGCCCTAGGGCTGATGGTATGCTGCAAAAATAGAAAAGATATTCTCCAATAGATCCTTCGGTTGAAAGAATGGCTCTCGCACTAAAGAAATCACCTCCCAAAACAATTACCGCAACCACCCTTGCAACTCCTCCCTAAAATAACGCAGATCTGGGCTGAAACTGCGCTGTAGAGGATAAATACTCCTTGGTATGATGCCAAATATGTCAATAAAGCCCAAGGGGCTTCTTTGTAGGCCTTCCAATGGATGGAAACCTTCCTCCACTGCAAAACTAGCTCTGAAGTCACCCAAAATGATTCTCCACCGCTGCACCCTGCAACACAACAAAATATTCTACAGAAACTGCACTGATGAAGAAAGCTGTAGGTTGGCCTTAAGCCTGAGTGTGGAAATGTAGTGCAATTCTCCTCCAAGAGGTATCTTAAGGAAAGAGATGAGGTTCTCGCTCGGGAACACCCGGTGCTAAACATCATAGCAATCTCAACTAAACAACTAAAGAATGCAAGAAGTCTAAACATACAACATCCAAAATAATAATCCCAAAAAATAACCCCATATGGCTGCCATCCTCTTCCTTATATAAGTTATGAGATACCTTGCCCTTGGACCCACTCAATTAGGTCCCTACCTCCATGCAATCAATATCCCTCCAAAACTGCACTATTCCTCATTAAATGTCCACTCCTCCATAACATCACCGTTGATTTGGTCAAAGTTGACCTATTCAACATGTTTCAACCCCTGTTCACACTCAAAGGTGCTTTATTTAGCTGCTTAGAGGGTCTCCTTTTACACTTGAAGTGTTTTTATTGCTACTAAGGAGATTTATGGGCCTCCCTACCCATTTATTCACCTACCTAGTGACAAAATAATCCATAATATTCCATTTAGCTGAAAGCTAAATTTTTGGAATATTACACAATTGAAAAACCGTGTTTTCATGTGTTTATTTTTTCTATTCAAACCTTTGAATGACTGCCGTTCAATCCAATTGAACAAATGCTGTTCAATCAAATTGAACATCTACTGTTCAATTCAATTGAACGACCACATTTTCATGTGATTATTTTTTTTGTTCAAACCTTTGAACGACTGTTGTTCAATCCAATTGAACAACTGTTGTTCAATCGAATTGAACAATTGTTGTTCAATTCAATTAAACAACGATGTTTTCATGTGTTTATTTTTTTTGTTTAAACCTTTGAACAAATGATGTTCAATCCAATTGAACAGCTGCTGTTTAATCAAATTGAACAGCTGCTGTTCAATCGAATTGAACAATTGTTGTTCAATTCAATTGAACGACTGTGTTTTCATGTGTTTATTTTTTCCGTTCAAACCTTTGAACGACTGTTGTTCAATTCAATTGAAGGACAGTGATTTGTGTGTTTATTTTTTCTGTTTAATTCAATTGAAAAACTGTTGTTCGATCGAATGGAACAACTAATTTTTTTTCTTTTCTCTCTAATCATGTTTTTTGATGATCTCTTTTTGAATATCCACTCCTCCTTACACACCCTCGCCATAAAAGCCATTTTTGGAAGGGAATTGGCACCTGGAGAGGAGAAAAACAGTGATACTACTAATATGGTGATCCTTTGAAACTTTGATGGAAATATCTACTCCAGAAGCTAGCATGGTTTATCTATGCAATGAAGGGATAGACATCCCTTGTTCAAACATATTATCACACAATTCATTTTCATGGTCTTATGTTGGTATATCTTTCTACACTCTAAAGTAGTAACTCCCCTTGACATGAGGATATAGGAATAAATAATATTAATTGTATTGGCATTATTTTTACTTTTCACACCATCCCTAACTCTTAAGGAGTTAATGAGACTCCCTTCATATATAAAGAGCAAGAAAATATTATATTTATATGCAATTTTTTAAGAGGGAATAGGGGGTCTCATCACGAGCCAACCTACCATGATCATAAGGTTTTAACAGGTGACATGCCCATGATGGCCAACACACCATGGTAATGACCTTCTCAACAACTCAAACTACTTGAAGGATAGGAGGTCTCATCACAAGTTGTCTTGATCACTCTGTTACAATCCCAGTGAGTGGCACTATGACGATCTTGCCACATCACTAGCACAATGGTATCTCCTTAAAACAAACAAAATTACTGCTTTTGTAATATTCCTAAATGGGAAAAGTAGGAATATAGTGCAAAACCAAGGAAATAGCAGTGTAAATCAACACATCAACAATGGAGACCAATATGGAGCCATAAAATTATGTATAAGAACAAGAAATCAATACAAAATAGTGAGGCATAAATCATATGAAATGAGGAAACAAGCCTCCCTTAAGAAATCACTCCCAAATATGAGCTGCTGCTACAATACAAAATGCCAGAGAGCTGCTACAGTGTAGTCATATTAAGCATAACTATAGCTAGAGATCATATAATGATATTAAATTAATGATATAGGCTACAATAGATACTACACATACAGATCTGGGCACTAGATCAGCTTTCCAAGATAACCCAAAAGGGTTTCTGGAAAATGCACACAATGTGCCAATGCAAGCTATAGCCCTAGGGCTGAAGGTATGCTGCAAAAACATAAATGAGAATATATGGTTGAAGCTAATGTGGAAACCCACAACTCTTCTCCAATAGATCCTCCAGATGAAATAATGGCTCCTCCACTGAAGAAATCACCTCCCAAAAAAACCACTGCAAGCACCCCTACAACTCCTCCCTAAACTAACGCAGATCTGGACTGAAACTATGCTGTAGGGGATAAATACTCGTTGGGATGATGCCAAATATGTTGGGCATGTAGCCTGATTATTTTGTTTATTTTGTATCACAGTGTTGGACCCCTGTACCTTAATGGGGCAACAACGCCGCCCATAGTTAAATGCTGCCTGGGGGGTCTTAGGGGGGGGGGGGACTGTGACTTTATGGAGCCCCCCCTGGTGGGGGGTTTCTGGGGAAGCACCCCCAAAGCTAAAAATAGATGTAAAATTTCCTTGTAAAAGTATAATAATTTCTAGTCAATCTAGGCCGTTCATTAGGTAGATGATCTGCTGGTAGAAGTTATGTTTAGTTTAGGGTTTTTTCCCTAGAAGGCAACCCCTCGTTTGTAGGAGGGTATTATATTGTGGCTGTGTATTTTATGTGTATTCTCAGAGTGAGAAACATATAGGGAGACTATGAGAGAGAACAGAGGATATTACAGTGGATCTGCTGTAGGTTGTGTCACTTCATTTTGCTAGATAATAGAAAGGAAGGACTTATTGTTCGGGGTGGACGTAGCCCAAACTGGGTGAACCACGTATATCTGTGTCTCTCTAGTTTTATGTGTTTTCCACATATTTTATGTCTTGCATTGCTCTGCAATGTATAATTTTCTAACAAATGGTATCAGAGCCGAAGGTCTATTTGGCTGATAAACTCGTAGGAAAGAAGGGTTCCTGGTTCGAGTGGGAGCAATGGTGGAAGATGGTGAATTTAGGGTCGAGAACTTTAATGGCCAAAACTTCCCGCTATGGAAGATGCAGATGGAGGATTATATCTACAAAAAAGATCTGTACCTACCATTATGCAGAAAAACAAAGAAGCCGACGACTATGACAGACGCAAAATGGGAGATTCTTGATAGAAAGGCACTAGGAATAGTATGGTTGTGCCTCACAACATAGGTAGCCTTCAATATTTCGAAGGAAACAACAAAAGAAGGTTTGATTAAGGCATTGGAAAAACTATATTAAAAACTCTCGGCCTCAAACAAGGTATTTCTTATGAAACATTTATTTAAAATGAAAATGTCGGAAGGTGGATCTATTGTAGACCATTTAAATGATTTTAATATAGTTACTAGTTAGTTAAGTTCTGTAGGGGTAAAATTTGATGATGAAGTTAAGGCTCTGTTATTTCTGTGCTCATTGCCAGAAAGCTGGAATGGTTTAGTTATGGCCATTAGTAACTCTGTCTTTGGATCTCGTACTTTAAAGTTTGATGATGTTTTCGGTGCTATACTTAGCGAGGATATGTGACAGAAAAGCTCCAGTGAAACATTGGGTAATGCTTTGAGTGCAGAGTCCCGAGGAAGAAAAGTGAAAAGAGGAAAGAGCTTGGGATATCGCAGTAAATCAAGGAAAGGCAGATCAAAGTCCAGATCGGGGATAGTGTGCTGGAAATGCGGAAATAAAGGACACATGAAGAAAGACTATAGATCTCAGAAGGGAAAATAAGGAAACACATAACAAGAAAACAATCATGAAGCAAATGTGACAGGTGATGTTGTGAAACTAGCTCCAAAAATAGAATAAAAGAGATATCAATGCCTTAGAAATAAGCCACTTCGAGGGAGAAACCTCCAATACATTACATAAATGAACAATTCTTGGATGATTCAAATTACAAAACCTCCTTTCTATATATAGGAGTCCATGGGGCCACAATGTAATCCTAGCTGACCTAACAATAATAATTTAAGGGCACAATAATAACAATATGGGGGTTACAAGGGTACAATAATAACAATAAGGGGGTTACACTCACAACAATAAGGGACTATACTAGTAATATAGGGACCTAACATGCCCCTCTCCTTCAAAAAAGTGTTGTCCTCAACGCTTGAGTAGCTCTGGGTGCTTCTGTATAAAATTCTCATCCTCCCATGTAGAATCTTCAGTGGGTAAGTTCTTCCACTTGATGAGATACTCTGAAATTGATCGATTCCATAGCTGTCGAGTTCTTGTTTTTGTGACCGCTTCAGGTTCCAATATGATTTTTCCTTCCTCATCAAGTTCTGGAAATATTGTTTGAACTGGAAGATTTTCACCTATAACCTTCTTTAAGCATGAAACATAGTACTTTGGCGATAATTTATTATCCTTCTTAGCTTGCTTGAGGGACATTTGTTTGTATGGTTGTAGTCGTAAAAATACGCATTCTCCTACATCAAAAATTCTCTCGCTGTGATGTTGATCTGCCTGTTGTTTCATTCGATTTTGTGCCAAATTTAGGTTATCCTTTAAGAGTTGGAGAACTTCTTGTTGATGCTCGATGTGATCTTCCACTGCTTGAACCTTAGAATTTTCCCTTAAAAAAGATGTGATGGACGGTGGATGATATCCATAAAGTGCCACAAATGGGGTCATTTTTGCTACAGTATGGAAGGAAGTGTTATACCACCATTCAACGAGAGGTAACCACTTGACCCATTGTGCTTGCTTATCAAATACAAAACAATGAAGATATCATTCCAAACATTTATTTACTATCTCAGTTTGACCATTAGATTGAGGATGATAAGATGAGCTATGAGCTAATTGAGTACGCAAACAAGAAAATAACTCCGTCCAAAAATTTCCAGTAAAAATGGGATCTCTGTCGCTCACAATAACCCTTGGGCTTCCATGTAGCTTTTGAATTCTGTCCATAAATGTAGTAGCAATTGTACTTGCTTTAAATGGATGAGATAATGCACAAAAGTGTGCATGCTTGGTAAGTCTATCAACTACCACCATGATGACACTCTTTCCTTCAGACTTAGGTAAACCTGTGATAAAATCCATTGAAATCTCCTCCCAACGTTGACTTGGAATGGATAAAGGTTGTAGAAGACCCGGGGTCTTAATTGTCTCAACTTTATTCTGCTGGCAAACCTAACATTCCGCCACAAAATTTTGAATATCAGATTTAAGTCCATCCCAAAAAAATTCTTTCTTCACCCTGTGGTAAGTTTTTAAAAATCTCGAGTATCCTCCTAAAGAAGAAGTGTGCAATTCCAAAAGAATATTTTGTTTTAGTTGGGAATTCTTACAAATATATAAGCGACCTTTGTACCATAAGGAATCATTTTTCCAAAAAAATGTATCATATGTACTAGGATCTTGCTGCAACTTTTGAATGAGTGTCCACACTTCTTCGTTCTTCTTCCATTCATCTCTTGCTTCAGTTATCCAATCTAGTTGGATAATAGAAATGGCCCAAAGAAATGCTTCCACCTCTTCATTCTTTCTTGAGAGTGCATCTTCAACAAAATTTAGCTTCCATATTTTGTAGATTATTTTAAAGTCATAACCCAACATCTTTGTGACCCATTTTTTCTGCTCTTCTGAAGATATTTTTTGTTCCAAAAAGTGTTTGAGACTATCATGATCAGTTTTTACCTTGAAGTGTCTTCCCATTAGGTAAGTTCGCCATTTATTTAGTGCATGTAGCATTGCTAACATTTCCTTCTCATAAATAGGTTTCTGTAAATACTTTCCTTTAATTGGACGACTTTCAAAATAATGGGTTTTCCTTCTTGCATTAAAACAACACCAATTCCATTTCCTAAGGCATCACATTCCACAATAAAGGTTTTTGTGAAGTCTGGCGTAGCTAAGACTGGTGCTAGGAACATTGCCTCTTTAAGATATTCAAAGGCCTTAGTTGCTTTCAGAGTCCATGAAAATGCATCTTTCTTCAATAATGTTGTTATAGGTGCTTCTATTCTCCCATAATTCTTAACAAAATTGCGATAATACCCTGTTAACCCGAGAAATCCTTGCAACTGATTTATGATTGTGGGGACTTTCCATTCCTTAATGGCTTTAATTTTGTTAGGGTCTACCTTAACACCCTCGTGAGATACAATATGACCCAGATATTCCACCTCTTGTACTCCAAAGAAACATTTGGATGTTTTTGCATATAATTATTTCTCTTGCAATAGTTTGAGCACCCTGTCAACATGTTGAACATGATCCTTCCAAGACCTGTTGTAGATTAGTATATCATCAAAAAATACTAGCACAAATTTTCTAAGGAAGGGTTTGAAAATGGAATTCATCAACCCTTGAAATGTAGAAGGTGCATTGGTAAGGCCCAAAGGCATGACCAAAAATTCATAATGACCCTCATGAGTTCGAAATGTTGTTTTTGGAATATCTTCAGTCTTCATTCTAATTTGATGATATCCTGAATGAAGATCCAACTTGGTAAAATAAATTGCTCCATGTAATTCATCCAATAATTCATCAATCACAGGAATGGGAAATTTATCTTTAATGATGAGCTTATTGAGCTCCCTATAATCCGGACACATTCGCCATGATCCATCCTTCTTGTGTACCAATACTACAGGAGCAGAGAAAGAACTTTGACTAGGTTGAATTATACCGCCTCTAACATTTCTGCAATCATACGTTCAATTTCGCTCTTTTGGACGTAAGGATATCTATAAGGCCTGATGTTTGGAGGAACACTTCCTGGAATCAAATGAATAGCATGATCATGATCACAAATAAGTGGGAGTCCTTTGGGAGTTTCAAACACCTTGGAATGATTGTCCAAGACTTGTTGGAGATCTGCAGAAATAGATGATTTTGATGTCGGAACTTCTAGTGAGCATAATTGTGCAGTTACGCCTCGTTGTTCTTTCTTTAGAAGCTTTGTCATGACATTAGAGCTTATTATCCTTCCTGGCTTCCCTTCAATACCCCGTAATTCGACTTCCTTTCCTTCTGAAAAAAATTTCAAGAAAAATTCTTGAAAATTAAAAGCTACCATCCCCAAAGATTGTAACCATTGTACTCCTAGTACAACATCAACACCTCCCATAGGAATGGCAAGCATTGGACTAGTCAATACATATTCCCCCATGGTTAGCTTGATATTATGGCATTTTCCAGAGCAATTTATACTTCCTCCATTTGCAACCATCACTTGACATTCTGGTGCTGGGTATAGGAAACAATTCAATTCCTTGGCTACCTTACAATGAATAAAATTATGGGTACTACCTGAATCAATCAACACTATTATCTTTTTCTTCTTGATATGTCCTTCTATCTTGAGAGTTTGAGGAGTGGTAATTCCTGCCAATGCATTACACGATATGGTCAGACTCATTTCTTCCTCTTCTAGGGTTGGTTCCTGGTGTATATCCTCTTCTTGTTCATTTTCTTCCTCTTCACAATCTATGTAAAATAATTTCTTCATAGCACACTTATGACCTTTAGTGTATTTGCTATCACAACTGTAGCAAAGCCCTTTTTCTTTTTTTTCTTCCAATTTTTGTGGTGTCAACCTTGTAGGTTGTGGAAATCTAGGCATAGCAACACTTCCTTCTTTATAGAAGTGAGTGGTAGGCTTCCTTGTCGCCATAATTTTACATTCAATTTTTCTTTCCAACCTGAATGTCTTCTCCAATGAATCAAGTTCCAAAATGCGAACTTCATGTTGGATGTTATCTTTTAAAGTACCTATGAAGAGATCAATTCTATGTTCCTTTGGAATATCAGTTACCCTTATATTCAATTTTTGGAAGTCCTCAATGTGCTCCCCCACTAAACCCTTTTGTTTGAGATTTATCAATTGGCTAAAAAAGGTGTTGCTCTTTGTATACTCATAATGTGCTATCATTTCCTCCGTAAAAATTGACCAAGTGAAAATTTTTTTACGGGAGCAAAGCCATTAATACCATACAAATGTATTTTGTTATAAATGTAAAGTTGCAATACGTACCTTTTGTGTGTTTTGCACATTATGGAGATCGAAATATTGCTCCATCTGTAGTATCAATGTTACAATATCCTTTCCATAAAACTTCCTCATATCCATTTTTGGAATATGGTGGTTCTTCCCGCCAAAATTAGAGTTTATGAAATCACGATTAACATTTATTTTGTTCTCATCATGAGTTTCATCTACTATCTTTTCACCATTAGGAAACATTTCTTGTATCAACTTTGTCAAACCTTCCCTGTCTGCTTTTAGATCATTCTTCATGTTTTCCATTTTTCCATTGATCTTAGCTTCCATGTCATCCATCTTAGATTCCATGCCAACTTCCATGCCATCTATATTAGATTCCACACCTTTCTTCAAACCATCCATCTTAGTTTCCACACCTTTCTTCAAAACTTCCATGTTAGTTTTTGTTTCTCTTTGCGAGAGCGAAATTTGTTGCACTTGCTCTTGTAATTTTGATATGCCATGTTGCCATTCTTCATCTTCATGAGTCATAGTAGAGCGTTCTAAAGGCTTAATGAGTGTTGAATTCTTTTTAGGGGCCATTTTAGAAACCAATACTGATATCTATTCTACAATATGCCATTGGAATCAATTCAACTTGATTATTCAAATAAGACTTATGCAAATTCAGAAAAAACATACACACCTTTTACTTGCTTTTGCAGAGCTCTATATTGAAATTGAATTATCTCTATAATTGAAGATCGTCAATATTTGAAATTTGGCCCTGTAGTATTCCTCTGAAGCTTCTTTCCAATGCCAGAGGTCTGACTTGATTTGGATTAGTCAAGAAAACGTTATGTCCAATGTCCCACAATGACCTAATTATTGACTGGTTCAGTAGAGCTAACTTGTACGACTTGCCATGTGTCAATGTTTGCTCCTTTGGTTATGAAATTTATAGACAGGAAACTACAGTCCGTGTACTTCCAGCCACTTGTTATAGAATTCCAATCCTATGCTTAGAGAGAGAAAGAGTTATGAGGATTTTCCCATGATCACCTCTTTGAGATGAAATTAGGGAGCCTAAAAAAGACCTAACTTCCACAGATCATATCTTAGAAATATTGCGAACCAAGCTCTGAATTTTGCGATGATGTTCCTCAGGATCTCAGCTTCGCGCTCTAAACATTTAAGTGAAATTCAGGAGCTTGCAAAAATCCCTAACTTCTACAGATCATATCTCCTAAAATATTGTGAACGAAGCTTTGAAATTTTGCGACGATGTTTCTAAGGATTTCGGCTTCGCACCCTAAGAATTTCAACTTCTGAAACTTTTTAGAAAATTTTTTTATAGAGAAAACACCATGATGACTTGTTTGGAGTAGTGAAACCCTAGAATCCAAAGCTCTGAAACGAAATGTTGTGAAACCAGCTCCAAAAATAGAAGAAAAGAGATATCAACGCCTTAGAAATAAGCCACTTCGAGGGGGAAACCTCCAATACATTACATAAATGAAAAATTATTGGATGATTCAAATTACAAAACCTCCTTTCTATATATAGGAGTCCATGGGGCCACAATCTAATCCTAGTGGGGCCACAATGTAATCCTAGCCGACCTAACAATAATAATTTAAGGGCACAATAATAACAATATGGGGGTTATAGGGGTACAATAATAACAATAAGGGGGTTACACTAACAACAATAAGGGACTATACTAGTATTATAGGGAAATATCGGGGATAGTGTGTTGAAAATGATGAAAGAAAGGACACCTGAAGAAAGACTGTAGATCTCGGAAGGGAAAATAAGGAGACACATAATAATAAAACAATCATGAAGCAAATGTGATAGGTGATGTGTTACAAGATGCTTTGATTCTTTCTTTCGAAAATTTTATTGATTCCTGGGTGGTAGATTCAGGGGCCTCATTCTGTGCCACACTTGATAAGAAATATTTTCATGACTATGTTCAAGGAGATTTTGGAAAAGTCAGTTTGGGTGATGATAAACCCTGTAAAATTATTGGAATGGGTAAGGTTCTTGTAAAATAGCAGAATGGAAACCAATGGCTATTAAAGGAGGTAAGGCATGTTCCAGATCTGAAGAAAAATTTGATTTCAACAGGGCAGTTTTAGGCGGTGAAGGTTGTGTGACAACTTTCACAGATAAAACTTGGAAGGTCACCAAAGGAGCCCTGGTAATAGAAAAAGGCAAAAAGGTTGGTACATTGTATTTATGCAATGGTATTTCTAACTCTGTTAATGCTTTAAATTCTAAAGGAGCAGATGCAACATTATGGCATCATATTCTCAGACACATGAGTGAGAAGAGGATGAAGATTCTTCACTCAAGAAATTTGTTGCCGGGTTTGAAGAATATTGATTTGGATTTATGTGAGAATTGCATTTATGGAAAATAGAAGAGAGTCATATTTCTCATAGTTGGGAAAGAAAAGAAGAGTGAAATATTAGAGCTTGTGCATATAGATGTATGGGGACCTGCTCAGGTATCATCTCTCGGTGGCTCTCGTTATTATGTTACTTTTATTAATGACACAACTAGAAAACTTGGATTTATTGTATTTAGAATAACTCTGACGTATTTGATACTTTCAAGAAATGAAAAGATTTGGTTGAGATTGAGACAGGAAAGAAGTTGAAGTGTCTCAGATCAGACAATGGAGGTGAATATTGCACCAAATTTTTTGATAGGTACTGTTCAGAGCATGGAATTCATAGAGAGAAGACAATTCCAAGAACATCACAAGAAAATGGTGTGTCAGAAAGGATGAACAGAACAATCATGGAGCGTGCAAGGTGCATGAGATTGCATGCAGGATTTCCTTTACAATTTTGGGCAAATGCTGTAGCTACTGCTGTTTATCTAATAAACAGAGGGCCTTCAAGTTCCTTGGATGGTGGTATTCTAGAGGAGGCATGGATAGGTAAAAAGGTAATCTACTCATTTTTAAATCCTTTTGGTTGTGAGGCCTTTGTCCATATTAATAAAGAAAATAGAACAAAGCTTGAGGCAAAATCAAGGAAATGTACCTTTATTGGATATGGTGTTAATGATTTTGGTTATCGCTTATATGATTATGAAAATCACAAAATCATTAGGAGAAGAGATGTAATATTTAATGAAAAGGTCTTGTATAAGAATCAGTTGTAGGAAAAGAAACAAGAAAAAGAAAACAAAGAATACACAATTCTTGATGAGATCATAGGAAAAGTAAATGTGCCTGAAAATAATAATAATCAACAACCACAACAACAACAACCACCACAACAACAACATGCACCTCAAACACCTGAAAGTGGTGTTAGAAGATCTACCAGGATAAGTATACCCTCTGAACGATAATCTCCTTCATTATATTATTTATTGTTGACTGATTCTGGTGAACCCGAATGTTATGAAGAAGAAATGCAGGTTGAAACCAGGAAGAAGTGGGAGCTAGCCATGGTAGAAGAGATGGACTCCTTAATACGTAACCAGACTTGGGACTTAGTCAGGTTGCCTGCTGGTAAAACAACATTGCAGAATAAATGGGTTTACAGGCTGAAGGAAGAATATGGAGGAAAACAAAGGTACAAAGCTAGACTTGTGGTGAAGGTGTTTGCACGGAAGAAAGGTATTCATTTTGATGAAATAGTTTCTCCTGTTGTTAATATGACTTCAATAAGAAACTATTTAAGTCTTGTAGCAGCAGAATATTTTCATCTTGAATAGTTAGATGTAAAGACATCATTTCTCCATGGAGATTTGGAGGAAGAGATCTATATGCAGCAAACAGAAGGATATGAGGTCAAAGGGAAGGAAAAATTAGTGTGTAGGCTAAAGAAGAGCTTTTATGGATTAAAACAGGCTCCAAGGCAGTGGTATCTAAAATTTCACAAGTTTATGTCTGAACAAGGTTATACTAGATGTCACTCTGATCATTGTGTTTATCTGAAAAAGAAAAATGATGGAAGATATATTATATTGTTATTGTATGTAGATGACATGCTTGTTGTAGGGTCTAACATGCAAGAAATAAATATGCTCAAAAGAAAATTGGAAAATTCATTTGCAATGAAGGATTTGTGAGCTGCAAAACAAATCCTTGGTATGAGAATAACTAGAGACAGGAAAAATCGCAAATTAACACTATCTCAGAATGAGTACATACAAAAGGTGTTGAAAAGATTTAATATGTAGAATGCAAAACTAGTTAGTACACCTTTTTCTAGCCATTTCAAACTTATTAAGGAGATGTGCCCCAAGACCCAAGAAGAAATGGATTATATTTTTAAAGTTCCATATGCATCAGCAGTTGGAAGCTTAATGTATGCAATGGTCTACACAAGGCCTTATATTTCACATGTAGTGGCAGTTTTAAGCAAGTACATGAACAATCCAGGAAAAGAACATTGGATGGCACTGAAATGGATTCTCAAATATTTGAGAGGTACCACAAATCAAGCATTGTGCTTTGGTGGCTCAAACATTTCTTTACAGGGATATGTTGATGTTGATATGGAAGGTGATAGAGATCACAGGAGGAGCACTACAGGGTATGTATTTACTATAGGTGGAACAACTGTCAGTTGGGTTTCAAAAATCCAAAGTGTTGTTGCACTTTCAACAACAGAAGCAGAGTATGTTGTTGCTACACAGGCTAGTAAGGAAATGATTTGGTTACAAAGGTTTATGGATGAATTGGGTAAGAAGCATGATATTTGAATGTTATAGAGTGATAGCCAAAGTGCCATTCATCTTGCAAAGAACTTAAAATTTCATTCTAGTACTAAACACATACAACTCAAGTACCATTTCATATGGTCAGTGTTGGAAGATGGACAGTTGAAGTTGGAAAAGATACACACTAGCAATAATCCTGTAGATATGCTAACAAAAGTTGTAACCAGGGAGAAATTGAGATTATGCTCAGTTTCAATTGGTCTTCAAGTATGATGATGAAGATGAGAAACAACCAGGTCCAGGGTGGAGTTGTTGTCCAGCAAATTAAGTAGCGGTGGAGTTGCTACAATCAGTCTCCAAGTGGGAGATTGTTGAGTGTGTAGCCTGATTATATTTTTTATTTTGTATCACAGCATTGGACCCTAGTACCTTAATGGGGTGGCAACGCCGCCCATAATTAAATGCTGCCTGGGGGGTCTAGGGGGGGTGGTTGCGAATTTATGGAGGCCCCCCCCCCCCCCCCCCCCCCCCCCCCTGGCGGGGGGTTTTGGGGGCAGCGCCCCCTGTTAGTCATCAGTATTTTTCACTTGTTAGTGATGACTAGATCCATAGCTGAGTTTTCTAGAAGCTGATCTCCATATGTCAATTTTTCATCTAGAAAACCCTCATAAAACTTTTTTTTCCCTCCTATTTTTCAGTCCGCCCATGTCCAAGTTAAACTTCATTATCACTATCCTTTCTAGTTTTAGCCCTACTGGTCTGCCCATTAGCTCTAAAAGGGAAATCCAATGACTGTTTCAAAAGCCTCCCCCAAGTTAAGAAGTGGTGCTTTAAGGCATTTTACCCTTGGCAACCATCAAAAGGCCAAAAAACCTCCATCTAATACAAACCAATCATGACAGACCTCCCACTCTGCAAATGAAATTGATAACAACCCTAAGTCACGCCACTTATACACCCCTAAGTCTCAGCACTGCATAGACCACAGTCTCAAGCTGATTATTAGGTGTTTTACAGTGTTTTTTGGATTTTACAAAGACAGGAAGTATATCTTCATCTCAGGAGAAAATTCTTGAATACACATTTAGAAGAACAACTGCTTCTCAATGTCAACATGATCCTGAGATACATAGGCAGGGTAAGGAGTTACTCATCAATACCTTGCAGCTTCCATTCAGCATGAAATCACAGTAGAAGAAAGACACCACTGCCAAAAATACTAGTAATTTGTCATGGCCAAGAACCTCCTTCATCTACAAGCAGAGGGCGATGGCCAATATTGACTTCAAGGATTGTAGAACTTACTATAAGCACAGGTTTGTTTTTTACTAGACAGTAAAATAGTGACTCTAGGTTTTTGAGTGAAAGTAATGATCAAAATAGGGCTAAGATCTGAAATGTGCAAGACAAAAGAAAACAGAGTTTTTGGTCTTGTGTCCTAAGAAAGAGAATTATTTGAAGTTTCAGTCATCAACAGGGCACATTAAAAACAAGGAATCCTTTAATCAAAGCTATCATAACAAATATCTCTGCAGGGGTGTTAATATGAATAGCTTCAATCAGTCTTGAGCAGGAAAATACTTCAATGAAAAAACCCCTGTGTGTTCTTTTGTTCCTGTTGAAATGTGAAGTACAGTCCATGGTTTCTGGATGAACATAAAGAAGAGGCAGGAAAATAGTATACAGTCCCAGACCTAAGACATCTTGGTATCAGTCAAAGCGTCAGTGTAAGTCCAGTTGTTGCAATCTACACTCCACCACAAAGACAAGTGTATTCTTCAGATGCAACAAGTTTGGTGATTTCAGAGCTCCATTAGAAGAAAGTGGTCAAAGGAACCTTGGTGTCTATAAGTAATTATAGCTGCTTTTTCACATCTCACATACTTATCTTCTCAACACAGAGGTATAAAAAGGTCATGATATGAAGTTTTAAACCTTTGGGGAGACATAACATTAGTGAAAACAATTCTAGTTATAGACAGCCTGCTGCTCCAACAAAACCAAATTGAAGAAAGGCTAACAAGTCATGTCATTACACAGGCAAAAGAAATAATGGTTGTTTTTCAAAGAGTACTAATCTCCCTACTCATAGAGGTTATCTTTCAAATGACTTATCATAAGTTGACCAAGGCAAGTGGGTGACAGTTCAGTTTCCCCTCAGCAAAAAACACTGCAATGAGACAATGAAGACCTCCTTCACAGGAAACAAAAGGGCAGTTCTCCTTGCTTCACTTTTTAACTTTGGTGTATCATCTCTTGTTTTGTCTTCTACCCAAAGTCAAAGAGGAAAACTCAAAGACACCTAACAGTTGCATCTACAGCCAAGCAGCATCTGCCATCTAATTCAGTTTACACAGTGGACAAGACTATACCCATAGCATCCAAAGCAAAAATGTTAGTTTATGTTGCAAAAGAGAAAAGGGACCTCTGTCAAAATGCCAAAGAAAACCTCCTGCGATATAAAATATCATATAAAGGTATCTTCTTTTTAGATAACAAAGACAGACCAGGGTATGAAAGGGGATATTGAGGTGACATTTCAGCTCCTTCTTCAACAAAAAAGATATTGCAGATAGGTTTACTAGTTCCCACATATCCACAAAGATCATGACATGTTGTCAGGTATTGGAACCTAGTCAAAGCAAGGTGAGCATGCCATTGTAAAAAAAGAGGAGGAACTTTCCCTATGAAGAATATTCCAAAAATACCAAAGGGCAGACCTTTTCTCTCTATGAAGAAAATAATTCAAGGGCAAAACCTAGAAACTGGCAGGTTCACTATCATTGGAGGAAAGTGAAGGCAGATAGTCAAGTTTCAAATTTTCATAAAGGTTAAGAGAGGTATCGCTTACAAATAGATGGTCTGTTACCCTTGTGCACATATCCACAACAAAGATATCGGTTGTATGTTCAAAAAGGATTTTTCAAACTTCGGTTTAAAAACAAAGGCTTTTCAAAAGAAACGTTGAATAAACCCTCTCAAATCAAGCATAAAGGAACCGTTGGCCATTTTGTGCATTCCAAAGTGATAGAGACCATTGCAAATTCATCATGTAAACACACAAGCTCGAGCAAAGCCCCTTTGCTACCCTCAAGATCAAACAAAGAAGTTTCGGAGCGGTTTGAAGAAGTTTGTCACAGTTTCACTGCGCGACGCGCCTGGAATAGCGCGCGACGCGCTTAGAAGAAATTTAACACGGGCACTCAACTATTACGCGGCGCGCCTGTACATGTGCGCGACGCGCCTGTACGCAACGCCCGACCGACCCGACAGAGTCACCCGACAGCCCATATGCGCGACGTTTTCTTGTTCAAACGCGTCGCGTTTGTTGATTATGCCTCCAACCGCCTTCAAAGCAATTCCAACTCTCAGAGCAAAGTCTGCTACCGTCTTCTAAAGGTATTTTGTCTTCCACCCTTACAATTTTTGAATTGCTAGACAATGTTTAAGGCGATAAGGGCCAGGATGGAAGTCAAGATTTTTGAGTAAATGTGTTAAAGGAGAATAATAGTCAGTTGGGGTTAGAGGTTGAGATTGCTTCAAAAGAGCCTATAGACTGCCCTCTAAACAAGGTTAAGAGATAGAGATACTGTGTTAAGGTAGAAAAAACTCAGTATTTGCAGATTGAGATAGTGGCTCTAATTTTCAAACCACAGTAATCATCCACATTTAACTTGGTCATCATTCAAAGTTTTCTCAGTATGCTGAAGAGCAGACTCAAGGCTGTTTTCTAAAACATAAACAAATTCTAGTATTTAAAACTGTGAGTTGCCACTGGGAGGTATTGACAAAGCTTGTGAGTAAAAATTGGTAAATATAGGGTAGTATATTGGTTCGAAGAAGTGTTTGCTTACTACAAAGTTTTTATTGACTGCCTTCAAACTGTGTTTTCTGTTGATAAGAGAAAGATATTAAACCACTCACAAAACACAATGAAACAGTCTTGAAAGAAGGAAAGAGCAGTAAGATGCTTAAAAGGGTGAAAACAGTAGGTGTTATTAAACTGAAATTAAGGAAGTACAAAGCATGAAGAATAGTATTTGTTGAAAAAGAATTGATGGTTGACCAAATGCTAGAAGACTCTGTCACCTGATCCTATGACACAATAGCCTCTGACTATGAAAGATACTTGTTGATTGACTGTGTTTATGATTTCTAAAACCACTGGTGGAGAAACACACCAAAAGGAGTAGTGTTTTGTTTAAAAGAAGTTTGTTGGTACTATGACTGTTGCAAGACCTTGACTGCCACCTTAAAAAACCTTTCAAACTTTGTCACCTAGTCCTATAACAGTGGATTTGGGCTGAATAAGATATACTCTGGTTGACTGTTTTCATTTTGATTAGATCTGCTGGTGAAGGGCATACAAGGAAAAAACAGTGTTTGAAGCTCAGAAGATTGTATTTTTACCTTAGTCTACCAACACAGGAAGGTGTCTTCACTATGTTTTCTTTGACTTGACTATGTATGTCATTATGAGTATTTGCTGATTTATATACAAAGGCGAGAAGAAGGTTTTATTTTGAAGAAATAGGGTCTTATATCAAAATAGGGCATTTCACACTACCCTCAAAATCATTCCTGCATTATCATACAGTGAATTGACAGGAGGCTGAAACAGAGTTTGGTGTAAAGAAGGCATTTCAAAAGCCTTGTAGTAAATTGGTGTTTTAAAAGCACATCTAGGTCAAAATGCCGCCTAGGCAGGACAACAGAAGTGGTTTACATAAAAGATATGAGCCAATCTCTACAGAGGAGGTCAATTCTCATCCATCCATCCTCTTCAACTTTCATGAGGTAGGTTGTCTAGATTTTTGCCAGAAGGTACAGGAGGTCAAAAGTTTCTCGCCCTTGACACACCTATGCGCCCTGAGGTTCCAGAACAAGCATTTCCAGGTAGTAGACCTTGATTTCAAATTTTCCCCGAGGTCAGTGTCCAAAGACACCAAAATTCCATATCATGGCGAGAAATGGTTCAAACAGACCCATCTTGACTTGGATGATTACAAGCCTTTCATCAAGCCTGAACATAGAGATACTTGCACTGCTATTTTTCCTTTTTCTTATCTTCTTGACAGCTATGCTCCTCTAATGAAGGTCATAATGAAGTATTTTACTTTTGAAGGGAGATTTACTCGAGTTTATGCCTACCATGTCCGACTATTGATGCATTTCACTAGAACCAGGCAGCTAAATTTCCCTTACTTTTTATTCAAGAGTATCGTGAAAATGGCATCCACAGTCCAGAAGAAGGCTTCAGCTCTGAAAATACCTTCCCTTTTCCATCATTCTCTGATCAAAATTATCATCCTACACCAGCTAGAGAAAAAATAGGTTCCATGGGATGTTTTTATCAGCCACCCAGATTTCTCTACTGTTCCTCCTGTCCATATATCTCCCACCCAGCCTGTTCATCGCCCTGTACCTTTTTCCAGTAGGCCTACTCCTAGAAGGCTCAAATTTCCTACAGAACAATCAGGACATCATGAAGAAGAAAGATATGAACAGGTAGAAGAGGAAGGGGATGAGCATGAAGAAACTGATGAAGACCAGCAGCATGATTTTTATGGTCAGGGACAGCAGCTTGAGCCACCCAGTGAGCATGAGGTGGAAACACATCAGCAACTTGATGTTGGTAAACAGGGGCAGCAGTCTGAACAACAGGAAGAGATGGGTGAAGAGCAGCAAATTGCAGATGAAGGGCAACAGCAGAAGCAAGAAGAAAAAGGTGCTGAACAACAACATCTCAGTGAAAGTGAATAGCAGGGACAAGAGGAAGAGCAGAAGCTTGATGTTGAAGGTCATGAACAACAGTTTGAGCAGGAATTTGAGCAGCTGCTTGAGCTACAAATGAGCAGGAAATCCAAGCACAACAGCAGCATAAGGTTGATGATCAAGGGAAACAAGGATTTGAGGCAGATCAGCCTCATAATATTGAGGGGCAGAAGCAACTTAAAGAAGACACACAGCAGCCTCAAGGAGAGCAGCATTTTCAAGAAGTTGACAAGGGTAAAGCCATTGTGTCTCCTTCTCCTAAAGGAACAAAGTCCAACACAGCAAGACAGAAAGGGCCTAAGGCTGCCACTCCAAAAATGACAAGAGTTGTCCCTAGAAAAAGAAAATCGCCAAGGAGGTCTCTCACTAGTATGCCAAGAAGGAAGAGTGCAAGATTAGCCTTCAAAGGGAAAGACAAGATTGGAGAAAGTCAAAAACATGGAGGTGCATTAGCTGTCATTCCAATCCAAAGTGATGACAGCGATAATGAAGCCCGCATCCTTGAAAACCTTCTAATCCATCGAGAGGGTCAAATTGAAGCATTGGAGAATGACCTTCATCGGGCAAAGACCTTCAATCACTTTTTGGAGATCCAAAATAAACAAATGAATGTCCATTTGGCTGTCCATGAGGCACAAGCTATCAAATACCAGAATGAGGCACCTAAAGCACACATAAGGATAGAGGAGCTTATCGGTGAGTTTGATGAATATGAAGAAGAGGACCAGCCTAGGCGGAAGACGCCTAGAACCATAGGGCTTAAAAGAGCCCTGGAAAAGCAAAGGGAAGAAGAACAGGCCCATCTTCAATCTTTTCCCCTCACTGCACTACTTGAGCAAGAAATTGAAGAAAATAAGGAGGCATGGCTAGAAAGAGCCAATAAACACTTGGAGATGAAGCTTGAAAAGACAAACAGAGACCTGGAGCTGCAAAGGAAGATGACACAACACTATCAAAAGTTGAATCAGTTTGCCCGGCGCAAGCTAAAGGCCACCCAAGCAAAACTGAAGGAAGCAAAGGGGAAGCGCCCAGTACGGAAAGAGAAGAAAGGCACATCAGCACTTGACATCTTGGCTTCAGCTTCGGAGCATGTTGCTAAGGACCCTTGAGGGTCATGCATACCAATTTTGGGCCCATTTTGAGAACTTTTGGTTTTTTGGCATTTTTGGGTTTTTGGTCAAAAAATCATAATTTCGCCATTTCATTTTGAGGATTCATCAAGGGAGGAGAATGGTACCATCGGATGCCATAAATTCATGAGCAGGTCCTCAGTGATTTTCAGAGCATTTGGAGATCATTTGCCCCCTCAAAACAGCGAAAAAGGCTCGCATTTTGCACATTCTGCCCGGTCTATCAGCAGACTGTAATTTTATGGCTTTTTACACACAGGTACAGATTTGGAGGACCTCCAGGCATCAGATTGAGGTGATTTTAGTTGCACCGGAAAGTAGACACTCAGAGCTTTCCAACGAGATATCATGAACTTCCTTTCGACATCAGGAAGACTGCCAAATGTTTCCAGCAAGTCAGGAGATCTTTTTCTGATATAAATTTGAAATATTTTTGTAATTTTCGAACCTCAAAAATCTGCTTTTTCCAAATGTGCGTTTAGCTATTTTTACACTTGGAAAATGATGCAAAGTCAATTAAATTCCCTTTTTTTAGCAATTTTTAGATATTTTATGAGATATTTTTGTGCCTTGGGCTTTGCAAATCCTCAAGGACAAGTTTAGATATTTTGTTTAGGCCAATGATGATGGAAGTTGAACCATGAGGTTTTCCTCACTTGAGCCTATTTATTCCACAAGCTCTCATTTGTAAACAAGGCTGAACTTGAGAAGAGAAGCAATATATTGGTAATATGAGCTTTGGAGAAAATACTTGTGTTATGCTTTTGGATTGCCTCTTGAATGTTCTTGGATGGATGATGAAGGATTGTTGATGGATTCCATGACATGGTAGAATGGGATAGTGTTTCTTGCTTTGTTGTTGTCTTCTAGTTTTCATTCATGATACATGTTTCTTGCTTGCTATAGATCAGTAGAGATTAAATTTGAGATATGCCCATGGAGGCACCTCAAAATTCCTGAATCTTCATAGCTTTTATGTTTTCTTATTCCTTAGTTGCATTAAAGAATTCTTAACTGCTCTTTAAGAACTTGAGGATATTGTTGCTAGTTTCATTAATAGTTCTATGCATGTTGAGTAGGATGTATGGTGTGCCCTGCTTACCTATGACTGTCCATAGTTCCATACATGAAGCTATCTCTTTGACTGATTAAGATTATCATTTTGTTTGAACCAAGGAGGCCTAGTGCCGATCTAGCCCTTTGCCTAAAACTATGCAAATCTTGTTGTTCAAAGTGCCCAATGACTTGAAGTACTGTGTTTAGGCATTCCGGCATAGTGTTTTGAGTTGTTAGTCCATCTTATGTGTTTTCCCCAAAGTATGATAGCCATTTCCCAAAGTTAGAGGGTCTTATACTCCTATGCATGGCTTGAATGTTTGTTTCTATGTGTTGATTAGTTTATAGTTACATTTTGTATGATTAAGGGTTTTCTTTACCATGCTTATGTTATCTATTAAACCAGTGATGCTTGAAACTCTTTGTTGTTCACAAACTTGATGTCCATTTACTCCATTTTGCCCAAAGATCCTTTCTACCTTGAAATCAAATTGGCCCTTCAACAGCCTTGCATCGTCATCTGATAGCTTTCTTGGCCTTTTGACCCCATAGCCCAATTAATCTAAACATCTTGTTACCTATTTCATATCTTTGATCAGTTTCATCCCTCACAACTTAAAAAACCAAAACCAAAAAACATACTCCATAACTAGCCTAAAATCAGAACACGATAAGCGAATACATAGATATCCTTTACACATATAGAGATAGCCCTCTCTGAGTCTAGGAAGGCTAGGTACTTGGGCTCCAAAGCTTGGTTTGATGTTACACTGTCATTTGGCTTCCCAATCATCCAAATCACGGGAACCTAACACCCCCAAAGCTAAAAACAAATATAAAAAACACTGTTACCGATGAAATAGGTAACCTGACCTCAAAACGGGAACTCTAGCCCAAAAAGTCTCAAAAAACATGAAAAAACACCCCAAAAACAGAAAGTGTGTCTTCTAGAACGCACTTGGTTTTTTTTGAAGGTCAAATTTCAACATTTTATAAAATTATGCTAAAAACAAAATTGTTTGTTGAAAAAAGGATTGAAAAAACATCCTTAAAACAAAACCAGTTGATGCTGAAATAACAAAAAAAAAAAAAAATGTGTCATAATTTTGACACTTGTAACAATGGAATTAAAGACAACATATTAGGAAATTTTTTAAAAGCGTAAATTTCTAACATTTTTGATAGATGATGTTAAAGATAAAAAAATACATGTCTAAAGGGCTTATCATTTCGAACAATTTTCATCCATGTTGTTAAACATAAAATATCTTGACTTTAAACAACCCCAAAATTGTAATTATTGTCAACCATAACCTTAAAGATAAAATTTGATAGTGCATAAAAACCTTAATGACAAGTTGTAAATCTAAAGTTTTTCAATCTTAAGTGTTCAACATACTTGAACAATGAAATTATGGAGAAATTATAAGACTTAACCATTTAAAAAAATGAACAAGTAAATGAAAAAATTATTATTGAATAGAAACAAGTAAGAGTAATTTTAGTTTTAAAGGATAAAAACTTATCTTTTTTCAAATCTTAGCATAAGACAAATTTAAATATAATTTCAACCAAAGCCTAAAAATAAAGCATCAAAACAAAGTGTTCTGTTTCAATGACGCATATAATTATTAAATCTTTTAATAGTATCTTATACCAAATGGTAACAATACATAATATCATGGTGATATCATTGCATAATCTAAAAATTCAACATTAGTTTCTATTTTCTATTTTACTTAGAATTAAAATATCAACATTGGTACATTGAATATAACATAAATTATTTTTGTAATTCATTGTTACATTGTCGATATTCTAAAGAAATGAATTCTTCATAATTAAAACATATAATCCAACAAACATGGAAATGTCTCATAACTTCATGAAAAATGAGATGGAAGTCAAAATTTTTATTTCAAGTTACCATGCAAACATCAATTACATAAAAGTCTCTTAGATAGTTATTCAAAATCAGCCATAGGTTCTGGCACACCATCATAATCTACATCTTCAGATGAATGGCTCGATGCAGATGAAGATGATCCATATTCTTCTCTTTCATCAACTAGTGCTCCATATGAGTCAACATGCATGCCCACCATTTCAGAGTTCAAAAGTCTTGTAGATCTACGTCTACATTCTGCAGAGTCCCATTTCAACAGTAATTGTTCTGGTAGCAATTTCTTCAAAATATTTATGGTCTGCAACCGAAGAGTTCCTCTCTTTGTCAAATTGAAGTCATACACAAGTATGTCAACATCCTCAAATTTTAAGACATCTGTGCGGCGACGATTTATATTTGTGCCTTTTCTTTTTCTCTTTCTGCCAATTATTTTTTCCACTATCATCTCTGGCTTGTACACACCATTGAAAGGGTGGGTACTTGTGGCATACCAATGTACATCAACAGTTGTAATCTCTTCATTTTCATTAATGACCTTTATAACCTTGGCAATCCAGAATGGATAGCCAAGTGGATCTTCATCTGCTAACACTGCTATCATGCAACCCTCCTTAAGATCCTGCATAGAACCCCTATAAAGGTCTTCCATGGCATCATGTTGTGCACGTGATCTTCTAGAACCAATATAGATTTCTCTTTCCTCTACCTGTGGGGAATTAATAATAGCTTGAGGCTGTTGTTGTTCAACATTGTGTGTTTCTTGATGTTCATTTTCATTTGGAATATTTTGTGGCAAAAAAAAAGGAGTCTTCAAAAGCGTATCCCCATTTACTGATCTTGAAATCATATCACTTTGATTACTGAAAAAAGACTGCCACCAAACTGAATCAGCAAAATCGAAGTATTCATATGTATCTCTAATACATCTTTTAATTTCCTCTAGACATTCAGAATAATTTATGTCTCTCTTCTGCCTTCGTGCATTATGGAGTTCAGAAACTGACTATAATAACAATATCTTTGATGAAAACATTGGATGCTTTGGAATGAACTTCAAAAATGCTAAACCTGATGATGGTCCCCATTCTTCAATAGTTGAATACTTCTTGCTCCATATAAGTGTTATCCCATCAATTTTTTTGATACGAAATTGATGCTGGAAGCTAATGTCGTTAAGTTTTTCAATGCATTTCTCCTCACCATGCGATCCAAAAATAAACCTTCACATGTCAATAGTTTCTTCCAACACATGAAAAATAGGCTCTGGAATGTACGATTTCTTAATACATTCAATTAATGATGGCAGGCTCCCAACACCTTTCCTCCTCAATGTTACTGAAAAACGACTGAACATTTGATTAATATGATCATGAGTATGCCCAACAACAAGGAAACCAACCTTTATCTTTTTAAAAATCCCCAATTCAACGAGCATGTTTAGATACCCAAAAAGAACTTGATTTTTGTTCTCATGACTTGTGTTGTCTAATTTTAAATACAAAACTTCAGGAAGAATCCCAGACCAATGAGTAACCACATCATGGATTATAGTTATGGTTAGATTTGCATCGTTGTGAATATTTGGAGTTGTGAAGAAAACTCTTGGAAACATATTCTCATTAAATACCATACAACCAACCAAGTGAAACTGAATGAAATTTTCCTCCTGTAATTTTTTTGGCGTGCGGACAAAATGTGGAAGAAGTGTTTTCTTTTGGTCCATACCATCAATTATCAATCCCAGATATTTATTTGGATGACCATAACACTTCTTTCGATGTTTATACAACTTTTGTCTTTCACTTGTTTGCTGATTGCAATGGTCTTGAAGTTCTTTGACAACGGAATCTGTACATAAAATAAAAGAAACATATGAATAAATATATTTTCATAGTTGATAAGTATCAAATTTTAAAAAACAATGTTTTGAACACATACCTCTTTATGCCCCTTGACATTTATCTCTTTTTTCTTTAAGAGAAGCACATGTGCTGCAAATCCCCATCCTTGTCTTCTTAGGAATACGAACATTGTTGAATTCAGTTTTCCATATCCTTGTAAAATAAGAATATGTAATAAAATTACCAATTCCTTCAACGGCTTCTGCATAATCTTTGTATAACATGAATATTTCTCGTCTCGAGAAATTATCTGGAATATGTATTGTGTCTTTATTTGGCATACACTCTCCATGATTTGAAAAGAAGTCTTTCATCCATGTCTTAGCAGTATTTGCAAATGACCCCACCTCCCTTTTATAACGTGCTTCTGAATAATATGTGGGATCCCTTTCCAATCTATCCTGGATTCTTGACAAACGACAATTATCAATTGAATACAACATTTTGAACGCCTTTCTACAAAGCAATACATTCCCAATATGATAATCATAACCTGCTAGTGTAGATTGCATGCAACCCACTAAATATGAATTTTGCATGCTTTTATTCATTGACATATATGTTTTCCTTTCTCCAAAGAAAAGTTGAAATCCATATTTTTCAAGCAATCCCTTCGACAACATTCACTTGAAATCAAATGAACGACAAAACTTCTTATCGTGAGATATTTTGTCCACGCCCTTGTATAACTAGAATGCTTTAGATTGATATGAAAAGGTCTACTCCTACTCCTAGTTGCAATATTTGCTTGCAACGGCTTCATCATTCCATCATCCTTTGTAAAAGTAGTTTCATCACCATTAGGAGGAATATTATTCCCACTATCATCATCCTCAACATAGTTAAGAAATTCATCAACATCATTGCGTGGAAAATTTTCTTTACCATCATCAGTTGAAGAAAACATTTCACAAGAATCATCGGCACTTTTGTAACCCTGACTCAAAATAAATTCTTCACCATCTTGACCCATACTTTCAAATTCTTCCCTGGGAGGATTCAATTCTTCATCACCATGAGTGTCTTTGAAATGGTCACTTGGAGAAAATGCAATATTCAGATCTGTGCCTCTAAAATTATTATTTGTAAGAAACTCTTCATCCTCCCCTTCCTCAGTGGTGCTCTCATAATCCTTGGGATTAGGCATAAGTGGAAGCTTTGAATTTGTATTCACTAGAATTTCTTCATCCTGCCCCTCCCCTTCCTCACTGAAGCTCTCATAATCCTTAGGATTAGGAATAAGTGAATGCCTTGAATCTATATTTATTGGAAATTCTTCATCCCCCCTTCATCAGTGGATAAATTATAATCGTTATGATTAGGATGAAGTGAAAATTTTAGCTTTGGAAATTCATCTCCGTCTTCATCAGTGGTGCTGGCATAATCCTTAGGATTAGGACGAAGTGGATATTTTGACGCTGCAAATTCTTCATTCCCCTCTTCCTCAGTGGTGCTGACATAATCCTTAGGATTAGGACGAAGTGCATATTTTGACTTTGCAAATTATTCATTCCCCTCTTCATCTGTGGTGCTGACATAATCCTTAGGATTAAGACGAAGTGGAAATTTTGACTCTGGAATTTTTTCGTCCCCCTCTTCATCAGTGGTGCTTGCATAATTCTTAGGATTAGGACGGAGTGGAAATTTTGACGCTGTAAATTTTTCATTTCCTTCTTCATCAGTGGTGTTGGCATAATCCTTAGGATTGGGACGAAGTGGATGTTTTGACTCTGAAACATTATCATTCCCCTCTTCATCAGTGGTGCTCGCATAATCCTTACGATTAGGACAAATTTGATATTTTGACTCTGGAAATTTTACATCCCCCTTTTCATCAGTGGTGTTGGCATACTCCTCAAGATTAGGACAGAGTGGATATTTTGACTCTACAGATTCTTCACTCCCCTCTTCATTTGTTGTTCTCGCATAATCCTTAGGATTAAGCTGAAGTGGATATTCTTCATCTCCCTTTTCATCAATGGTGTCCTCGATTTACAGAAATTTCATTTTGCTGCACCTCATCAATTTTTTTCTCATCATCTTTAGGATAACGATAAAGTCGATTTTTTGACTCTCTATTCATGGTGAACAAACTCCCGTTATATTCATCACTCTGAATAGAGTTGTTGCATGACAAATATGTTGATGTTCTAGAAAGAAAAACTTCACTATCAGAAGAAACCATGGCTTTCAACAAGAATAGGTTGAATGACACAAATTCCTCTCCCACTTACAATATATAGCTTAAAGACTGAAAATTTCCCTCCAAAAAAATTCGCGAAAAAATTTCCCTCCAAAATTTCCCCCCAAAAAATTTCGCAAAAAACTTTCCCTCCAAAATTTTCATTTCATATATTTGGTACAAATATTAATAAAAAAATGTATTTAACATTTTTTTTAATAAACTGTTTATGTTGAAATATTTTACCGATATTTATATTCAAAATATCCACAAAATATTTCTATCATGGATGCCTTCCAAACTAAAATAATGTTTTTATTTGAATGATTTAACATTGACTAGATGTAAGTATTAACTATAATATTACTATAATACCTACATGCAAATATTAACTATTTTAACTATAATGAGTACATGTAAATATTTTAAATTTTAAATTTTAAACTTACGTTATATTCATCTAAAAGATATTTCAAAATTTATTAATAAACTATTGGTCTTCAAATATTTCATCATACTTTCTATTCAAAATATCCACAAAATATTCCTTTCATGCATGTCTTCGAAACTAAAATAATTTTCTTATTTGAATGGTTTAAGATTGACTACATGTAAATATTTACAAAAATAACAACATGTAAATATTAACTATTTAAACTATAATTAACTATATGTACATATTTTAGATTTTAAAATTTAATCCCATGATTTTAAACATTGATTACATGTAAATATTAACTATGATAACTAAATGCAAATATTAACTATTTTATCTATAATATTAAATATAATTAACTACATGTAAGTGTTTCATATTTTAATTTTTAATCTGAGATTATATTAGAATTATTCAACATTCAGTACATGTAAATATTAAATAAAATATTAATTATGATAACTACATGCAAATAATAAGTATTTTAACTATAGTATGAACTATAATAAATTAAATGTAAATATTTTAAATTTGAAATTTTAATCCCACATTCGTTAAACAGTAAACCAATCAGACAATATTCACTATTTAAAAGGAATGATTGTTTCTATTCATCACATCACATCAATTTTTCTGGTATTTGTTAGAGCAAATTTCTGGAGGTGTTGCGTTGGCATTAGTAACTTCGTGGAGGCATTGCATTGGCATTGGAGGCGTTGTGTCGCTATTGGTAATTTTGTGGAGGTGTTGCATTGGCATTGGTAACTTCATGAAGGCATTGCATTGGCATTGGAGGCATTGTGTTGCTATTCGTAATTTTGTGGAGGCGTTGTGTTGGCATTGGTGACAGCAGCTTTTTGCATTTCAAAGGTTAGTTTTCCTTCTATTCTGTCAATTTAGAGACGATTTTGGGAAAAATCTGTTTTTCTATAGTTTTTTTGTGTTCAAAAACTACTTTTTTAAGGTTTTTAGGTTCAAAAACCTTGATTTTTTAATATTTTTTTAGTGAAGAAAATGCAAAAAAAACTAAATTTTTTAGGGTTTTAAGAACAAAAATTTAGATTTTTTTTTCTTTTTTAAGACTTATAGGTTCATTTAGACAGAAAAATCCATAAAATGACCATACACATAAAATAAAAAAAAAAGTAGTATTATAACATTTTTTATTTGTTTTTTTTTTTATCATAAATATATCAGTGATTTCATTATTTAAATTTTTTTTTTTTTATTTGAGAATTTTTTTATTTTATATTCTATTTTATTTTATTTTTTTAATTTTAAATCTTTGTTTTATTCTTTTTAATTTTAAATCTTTAATTTTTTTTTCTTTATATATATATATATATATATATATATATATATATATATATATATATATTATAATTGTATTGTGATATAGTTTTTTTTTTTTTTAATTTATTATATTGTTATATTAAAACAAATGTTTTTATTTTATTTTATTTATTATATTGTTTTTTTTTTAATTATATGATGTTTAGAAACCAAACATAATTGTGATTTAATAATTTTTTTTTAATTTGTTATATTTTGATATTTTTAACATTTTCTTTTAATTAATAGATAATGTTTTAATAATTATATTATAAAAAAAAAAAAATTAAAAATCGAAATTAAAAAAAAATTAAAAAACAAAATAAAAATTAAAAAAAATTAAAAAAAAAAAATTTTAAAGTAAATAAAAATTTAAAAAAATAAAAAAATAAAAAATAAAAAAAACAAACGTGCCAAGGCCCGTTCTATGGGCGCCGGGGGCCGGCCGAGTGGCACCACGGGGGCGGCCCAGCCCGCCTCACGGCCCCGCCTGGGCCGAGGGCCGATTCGCCCGCCCGATGGGCGCCAAAGGCCGGCCAGGCAGCGTCACAGGGGCGGCCCAGCCCGCCTCATGGTCCCGCCTGGGCCGAGGGCCGATTCGCCCGCCCGATGGGCATGGGGGGCCAGCCGAGCAGCGCCACGGGGGCGGCCCAACCAACCTCTCGGCCCAGGTGGGGCCGTGAGGCTGGCTGGGCCGCCCACGTGGCGCCGCCCGGCCGGCCCCCAGTGCCCAATGGGCGGGCCTTGCTATTCATTTTTATTTTTTCTTTAAATTTTTATTTTTTATTTTTTTTTAACAAAACTTTTTTTTATTTTGGTTTTTTTATTTTTATTTTTTTATTTTCTTTTTAAAATTTATTTATTTATTTATTTATTTTTAATAATTTATTTTAACAAAACATTTTTTAATTTTGATTTTTTTAAATTTTATTTTGTTCTTTAATTTTTTTTTGAAATAATTTGTTTTAATAAAACAATTAAAAGTTCATAAAAACATTGTTATGTATAAAAATAAAAATAAAAATTGTTATATAATATAATAAAAACATTGTTAAATAATAATTGTTAAAAATTTCAAAATATAACCCAATATATATATATATATATATATATATATATATATATATATATATAAAGTCATTAAACAACAATTACGATTTGTTTTTAAACATTATATAATTAAAAAAAAAAATACAATATAATAAATTAAAAGAAAAACATTTGTTTTAATATAACAATATAATAAATTAATTAAAAAAAACTATATAACAATACAATTAAAAAAATAAAAAAATATATAATATTATAACATTTGTTATAAATAGTTAGTAACTTTTTTGTTTTTTTTTAAATATTAAACAAAAACTGAAGTTTGAAAATACTATTTTATTTTTTTTAAATTATTTTATACAATTTAAATACATTTTTAAATTTTTTATAAAATGTATTCAAAACATATTATATAGATATATATAAATATGATTTATAATATTTTGTTTTTAAATGAAAATTTTTATAATTAATTTTACTGCTTTAATTTCAAACTATTTAGTTTTAGAAATAAATTTTGTTTATTAAATTTATTTTATCCGCAATATTTTTCCATTAACTAATATATATATATATATATATATATATATATATATATATATATATATCAGGAAAATGGCATCAAAAAAAATTTTTGTGAATGTTTCTGCACCTAGGGCAGCAGCTCCCAAATCTACGGCAGCAGCTCCCAAATCTACAGCTGCAGCTCGACGCACTATGGATACAACTCCCAAATCTAAAGTTGCAGCTGGACACACTGTGGACACTGTTGGACACAATAAGGATATTGTTGCACACACTAATAAAATTCAAGCAAGTGGGGCACTAGTTTCATTAAAGCTTATTTCTGATTGGAAGAACGCCGAGGAAATAGATAAAACCAATTTCTCATGGTATCATGAAGACAGTGAAATGGAGGCTGATATACACATCTATCTGATTTGTGGTATGATTGACTTAAATGAGCCATATGATGTGATGGGCAGAGTACGAGACATATGTATGGTCCCGAATACAAACACTATTTATGTTCTTGCAAGGAAGGCTCAGAAACATGAGAAGGTTAGATATCGTCTATCAATCGTCAAGTATGACACAGATGAAATATCTTCAAAATTTTCTGAAGAAATATCAAGCAACATTACAAATAACATTGTAAGTATGCTTATTTTTATTTCCTCTATGCATTATTGTAAGGATGATTCAATTTTTTATAAATTATTGATCATTGACATGTTTTATTTTGTTTCATGGGATTTTGTTCCGGGTCTTTCAAACATGTTTGATGGTATTTATATGTTGGTGCCAAATGTTATGGATGTGATCAAAACTTTCCACAAAGACAAAGCAGAGGAAAGGAGATTGAAGCAAAGAGCAATAGCTCGTGACACTGCAACAATACAAAGAGGGGATCAACCAAGAGTCACTAAGGTGGGTCAATCTAGTAAACTTAAACATGTTTCTTTTGAACGTGTCAAACATGAAACATAAAATTATGATCGAATTAGTGAGGAGGATATGAGAACTATTGTGCAAAAGGAGAAAACAGATCAGACACCAAAAAGAAAAATTGCCAAAGATGTCTCTCTTTTACCTCATGAAGGAGAGCTTGTTTATAAAAAAACTGATATGTTATCCAATAAGACTAGGAAATCAAATATTGGTGAACCTATAAAGGTCGTGAGCAGCAGTGAAGAACAAATTGAAAGCTCTCATGGAAGCAGAGAAATCATAACACCAGGTGCTGAGTTAGAGGATGGCATTATTAAAACAAAAAAAAATGTTATTCGACAAGAGTTGAGGAAGAATAAATTAATTCTTGGTGGCCAAACATTTGAGCTTAATGTTAACCAATTTTATGGCCCAGATGAAGGACAATCTCAATATCAAATTATAAAGGCCCATCACCTACATGTACATAATATGAAAACATTGTTCAGGTTCAATCCATATGCGCATGTGGTGGATTATGTGGTTCTTGTCGATCCATGTCAGGTTCCCAACAAACAAGCATTTGACAAGACAAAATGTTTTGATTATAAATATTATGTAATTGGAGGGAACCATTCAATAGATGCTAAGAGACAATTGATTGCAGAATATCCCAATAACTATCTTTTTCAAACAGTGAAATGCATCATTTACGCTGGCTTAACAGAAATGGAATCAAAGTTATTGGCATGGGATCATAATGTAGATAATGAGTACAGAATGAAAATGACTTTCATCCAAAGGGTCAGATTTATTCATAATTAATTCATAGAAAAATGTCGTGGGGATAAGACACAAGTTAGTGTAGCATTTCGAAAGGAATGTTTAATGGAAACAGGTTATCAAATTGATGAAAAAAAAGCAAAAGATGGAAAATTGAATACAAATTTCTTCAGAGGCATAGATAACATTTTTCAGTTGGCATTTAGAACTGGGGAGGTATGGGATTTGATTGATGAGATTTTTGATCGGTGGGAGAATATTTCCATAAAATTTCAGAAGGTTAGAAAGAGTAAACCCATAATATGTACCAACAGTAAGGGGGGTCCTGAAATGAAGCAGCTTCCAGAGGATATGACTATCACACCTTGGAGAAAAATGCAAGGTGTGAAAGATGATAAATTAGTCAAATCAGTATTAGCCCGTGTGAAGTCGGGTGAATTATCAATGGAAGAAATGAGTGCAGAATTTCAAAAGTAAGTTTCTTGAATTATTTCTTATTTTTCTTTCATTATAATTTTCTTTTAAATAAAACATAATGATGTTGGTAGAATTTATTATACATGTCAGTATATTAACACTTTTAAATTGATTTATTCAGTCAGAAAAGTTTTATGAAAATACAAGAACACATAGTTAAAATGTTGAATGAAGACAGTTGGGATGATGTTGTACGCAACTACCCAGAAGCAAATTCTACATCAACACTAAAAGAGTTTTATATTGCATTCAATAATGTATGTTGATTTATAAATTCATTTTATTCATATTTAAACTATTTTTATTTTATTGCTTATATATATATGTGTGTGTGTGTGTGTGTGTGTGTGTGTGTGTGTGTGTGATTAAAGATGTCGAAGAAGGATGGAAATGGAGTACTAGATACTTTCAAAAGCTTTATTGAAAAAATTAAGATGGAGAACATGAGAAGGAAGCGTCTTATGAATGTTGAACTTGATCCTACTCTTAATCATTACATTTGGAATGGGCTCGACAATGTCCAATATCAAATAATACAAGGTGATTGTGAAGACATTGCATCACTAATACCTAAAAAGGAATATGGCTTCGTTATTGCAGATATTCCTCATGGTTTCAATTTCCCAGACATTGAATATGATAGAGAACCATATACTTATCAAGCTTTTAGTAAAGTGGTTACGAGTTTTCAAGAAATGACAACATCAACACTTTGGCGATTTGTGACATTTCATTCAGACACACAGTTTCCAATGTTATTAACAAGCTTCAAGGGTAAAGCAAACTCAAGGATGCAACTTACATGGTAAGATTTTGAAATTGTATGTTTGATTCCTCCTAAATTTTTGTATTCATGTAAAATTTAATTGAACTTTTACTATGTTATGTTACAGGCAAAAGTCAAATATTGTTTCTTCCGAAGATCAGCCTATTATAAATTATTGTGAGTTCATCCATGTTGAATGTTGGACAAAATACGATAGCTATAAGCATATTATTATGAATCAAGTAGATGGGAAGAGTCATAGTCAAGTATTGGTTTATGATGCAGTTGTAAGAAAACTAACATATGAGGATAAAGATGCAAAAGGAGATATAGTTAACATTTATCAAAAACCACAAGCATTGGTTAACTATCTTATAGATCTATGTTCAAATGAAGGAGAATGGGTTTTGGATTTATTCTCAGGTTCAGGTAAGTTTTAATATACAAATTTAAATTTAAATATTGTCTTTTTTACTTTTTATGTCTCCATACTAATTTTTTTACTCTTTTTTTTTTGTGCTTGATGATTAGGTACAACACTAGCATGTTGCTTACTAAAAGGAAGAAATTGCATTGCCATTGAGAAAGACCCAGTTCAATGCAAATTTATTCAACAAAGAATTAACGCTCTTAAATTCCTTCCAGATGCGAAGCAAGAAGTTGGTTTGAGGAAAGGAGATTTTAATGAATCACGTGTGGCAAAAAAAAGCAAAGGAACCTCAACCACCATTATATGGAATGATTGGAAAGGGACACTTTGGAAGATTTTCTGACATGAAAGATCCATTAGAAGACGACAATGATCAAAATGAAGAAGAAAATGTTGCGGAAGAAGCCATCAATGCTGTTCTAGATGATGTTGAAGATGTATTAGTTGATATTGTTGATGATGTTTAAGTTATGCTTGCAAACAAAGCTTATTTTTTAGAACTATTAATTAGTTTTACTTGTAATGTTTAGACTTTGATATTTTATGAGAACAACCCTTTTTTTTTGCAAAAAACATGTGATTGCTATTATTTTTTGACATAAAATTCAATAAAAATGCTGTTTTCTTAAGTTTTTTTGTTAAGATTCTCCCAAAAAATTAATTTATTTAACATGTTTTTTCCAACAAAACCTTTGTAAAAGTGTATTTTTTGCATTGTATTTATATTGAAAAATTGTATTTTTTTGTCATATGGTTCAAAATATTGGTTTTTAGCGACAATTTTTAATAATTTGTTTTAACAAAACATTTTATAATTTTGATTTTTATTTTTATTTTTTTGTTCTTAAATTTTTTTTTTTTTTAAATAATTTGTTTTAATAAAACAATTAAAAGTTCACTTAGAAATATTATTATATATAAATTTTTTTTTTTTTATATAATATAATAAAAACATTGTTAAATAATAATTGTTAAAAATTTCAAAATATATATATATATATATATATATATATATATATATATTCATTAAACAACAATTATGTTTTGTTTTTAAACATTATATAATTAAAAAAAAAATACAATATAATAAATTAAAAAAAAAATGTTTTAATATAACAATATAATAAATTAATTAAAAAAAAACTATATAACAATACAATTAAAAAAATAAAAAAATAAAAAATATTATAACATTTGTTATAAATAGTTATTAACTTTTTTGTTTTTTTTTTAAAATATTAAACAAAAACTGAAGTTTGAAAATACTATTTTATTTTTTTAAAATTATTTTATACAATTTAAACACATTTTTAATTTTTTTATAAAATGTATTCAAAAAATATTATATAGATATATATATACATATGATTTATAATATTTTTTTTTTAAATGAAAATTTTATAGTTAATTTTATTGCTTTAATTTCAAACTATTTAGTTTTAGAAATAAATTTTGTTTATTAAATTTATTTTATCCGCAATATTTTTCCATTAACTAATATATATATATATATATATATATATATATATATATATATATATCAGGAAAATGACATCAAAAAATATTTCTGTGATTGTTTCTGCACCTAGGGCAGCAGCTCCCAAATATATAGCTGCAGCTCGACGCACTATGGATACAACTCCCAAATCTAAAGTTGCAGCTAGACGCACTATGGACACTGTTGGATGCAATAAGGATATTGTTGCACACACTAATAAAAGTCGAGCAAGTGGGGAACCAGGTTCATTAAAGCTTATTTCTGATTGGAAGAACGCCGAGGAAATAGATAAAACCGATTTCTCATGGTATCTTGAAGACAGTGAAATGGAGGCTGATATACACATCTATCTGATTTGTGGTATGATTGACTTAAATGAGCCATATGATGTGATGGGCAGAGTATGAGACATATGTATGGTCTCGAATATAAACACTATTTATGTTCTTGCAAGGAAGGCTCAGAAACGTCAAAAGGTTAGATATCGTCTATCAATCGTCAAGTATGACACAGATGGAAGATCTTCAAAATTTTCTGAAGAAATATCAAGCAACATTGCAAATAACATTGTAAGTATGCTTATTTTTATTTCCTCTATGCATTATTGTAAGGATGATTCAATTTTTTATAAATTATTGATCATTGACATGTTTTATTTTGTTTCATAGGATTTTGTTCCGGGTCTTTCAAATATGTTTGATGGTATTTATATGTTGGTGCCAAATGTTATGGATGTGATCAAAACTTTCCACAAAAACAAAGCAGAGGAAAGGAGATTGAAGTAAAGAGCATTAGCTCGTGACACTGCAACAATACAAAGAGGGGATCAACCAAGAGTCACTAAGGTGGGTCAATCTAGTAAACTTAAACATGTTTCTTTTGAAGGTGTCGAACATGAAATAGAAAATTATGATAGAATTAGTGAGGAGGAGATGAGAACTATTGTGCAAAAGGAGAAAACAGATCAGACACCAAAAAGAAAAATTGCCAAAGATGTCTCTCTTTTACCTCATGAAGGAGAGCTTGTTTATAAAAAAACTGATATGTTATCCAATAAGACTAGGAAATCAAATATTGGTGAACCTGTAAAGGTCGTGAGCAACAGTGAAGAACAAATTGAAAGCTCTCACGGAAGCAGAGAAATCATAACACCAGGTGCTGAGTTAGAGGATGGCATTGTTAAAACAAAACAAAATGTTATTCGACAAGAGTTGAAGAAGAATAAATTAATTCTTGGTGGCCAAACATTTGAGTTTAATGTTAACCAATTTTATGGCCCAAATGAAGGACAAGTTCAATATCAAATTAGAAAGGCCTATCACCTACATGTACATAATTTGAAAACCTTGTTCAGGTTCAATCCATATGCGCATGTGGTGGATTATGTGGTTCTTGTTGATCCATGTCAGGTTCCCAACAAACAAGCATTTGACAAGACAAAATGTTTTGATTATAAATATTATGTAATTGGAGGGAACCATTCAATAGATGCTAAGAGACAATTGATTGCAGAATATCCCAATAACTATCTTTTTCAAATAGTGAAATGCATCATTTACGCTGGCTTAACAGAAATTGAATCAAATTTATTGGCATGGGATCATAATGCAGATAATGAGTACAAAATGAAAATGACTTTCATCCAAAGGGTCAGATTTATTCATAATGAATTCATAGAAAAATGTGGTGGGGATAAGACACAAGTTAGTGTAGCATTTCGAAAGGAATGTTTAATGGAAACAGGTTATCAAATTGATGAAAAAAAAGCAAAAGATGGAAAATTGAATTCAAATCTCTTTCGAGGCACATATAACATTTTTCAGTTGGCATTTAGAACTGGTGAGGTATGGGATTTGATTGATGAGATTTTTGATCGATAGGAGAGTATTTCCATAAAAAATCAAAAGGTTAGAAAGAGTAAACCCATAATATGTACCAACAGTAAGGGGGGTCCTGAAATGAAGCAGCTTCCAGAGGATATGACTATTAAGGATGATAAATTAGTCAAATCAGTATTAGCTCGTGTGAAGTCGAGTGAATTATCAATGGAAGAAATGTGTGCAGAATTTCAAAAGTAAGTTTCTTGATTATTTCTTATTTTTCTTTCATTATAATTTTCTTTTAAATAAAACATAATGATGTTGGTAGAATTTGTTATACATGTCAATATATTAACGCTTTTAACTTGATTTATTCAGTCAGAAATTTTTTATGAAAATACAAGAACACATGGTTAAAATGTTGAATGAAGACAGTTGGGATGATGTTGTACGCAACTACCCAGAAGCAAGTTCTACATCAACACTAAAAGAGTTTTATATTGCATTCAATAATATATGTTGATTTATAAATTCATTTTATTCATATTTAAACTATTTTTATTTTATTACTTATACATATCTATATCTATATTTTTATGTCATTAAAGATGAAGAAGGATGGAAATGGACTACCGGATACTTTCAAAAGCTTTATTGAAAAAATTAAGATGGAGAACATGAGAAGGAAGCGTCTTATGAATGTTGAACTAGATCCTACTCTTAATCATTACATTTGGAATGGGCTCGACAGTGTCAAATATCAAATAATACAAGGTGACTATGAAGACATTGCATCACTAATACCTAAAAGGGAATATGGCCTAGTTATTGCAGATATTCCTCATGGTTTCAATTTCCCAGACATTGAATATGATAGAGAACCATATACTTATCAAGCTTTTAATAAAGTGGTTATGGGTTTTCAAGAAGTGACAACATCACCACTTTGGCGATTTGTGACATTTCATTCAGACACACAGTTTCCAATGTTATTAACAAGCTTCAAGGGTAAAGCAAACTCAAGGATGCAACTTACATGGTAAGACTTTGAAATTGTATGTTTGATTCCTCCTAAATTTTTTTATTCATTTAAAATTTAATTGAACTTTTACTATGTTATGTTACAGGCAAAAGTCAAATATTGTTTCTTCCGAAGATCAGCCTATTATAAATGATTGTGAGTTCATCCATGTTGAATGTTGGAAAAAAGACGATAGCTATAAGCATATTATTATGAATCGAGTAGATGGGAAGAGTCATAGTCAAGTATTGGTTTATGATGCAGTTGTAAGAAAACTAACATATGAGGATAAAGATGCAAAAGGAGATATAGTTAACATTTATCCAAAACCACAAGCATTGATTAACTATCTTATAAATCTATGTTCAAATGAAGGAGAATAGGTTTTGGATTTATTCTCAGGTTCAGGTAAGTTTTATTATACAAATTTAAATTTAAATATTGTCTTTTTTACTTTTTATGTCTCCATACTAATTTTCTTACTTATTTTTTTGTGCTTGATGATTAGGTACAACACTAGCATGTTGCTTATTAAAAGGAAGAAATTGCATTGCCATTGAGAAAGACCCAGTTCAATGCAAATTTATTCAGCAAAGAAATAACGCTCTTAAATTCCTTCCATATGCGAAGCAAGAAGTTGGTTTGAGGAAAGGAGATTTTAATGAATCACGTGTGGCAAAAAAAGCAAAGGAACCTCAACCACCATTATATGGAATGATTGGAAAGGGACACTTTGGAAGATTTGCTGACATGAAAGATCCATTAGAAGACGACAATGATCAAAATGAAGAAGAAAATGCCGTGGAAGAAGCCATCAATGCTGTTCTAGATGATGTTGAAGATGTATTAGTTGATATTGTTGATGATGTTTAAGTTATGGTTGCAAACAAAGCTTATTTTTTAGAACTATTAATCAGTTTTACTTGTAATGTTTAGACTTTGATATTTTATGAGAACAACCCTTTTTTTTTTGCAAAAAACATGTGATTGCTATTATTTTTTGACATAAAATTCAATAAAAATGTTGTTTTCTTAAGTTTTTTTGTTAAGATTCTCCCAAAAAATTAGTTTATTTAACATGTTTTTCCAACAAAAACTCTGTAAAAGTGTATTTTTTACATTGTATTTATATTGAAAAATTGTATTTTTTTGTCATATGGTTCAAAATATTGGTTTTTTAGCGACAATTTTTTAATAATTTATTTTAATAAAAAAAAATTTAATTTTATTTTGTTCTTTAATTTTTTTTTTAATGTTTTTTTTTTTTTTAAATAATTTGTTCTAATAAAACAATTAAAAGTTCATAGAAATATTATTATATAAAAAAAAAAATTGTTATATAATATAATAAAAACATTGTTAAATAATAATTGTTAAAAATTTCAAAATATATATATATATATATATATATATATATATATATATATATATATATATATATATTCATTAAACAACAATTATGTTTTGTTTTTAAACATTATATAGTTAAAAAAATACAATATAATAAATTAAAAAAATGTTTTAATATATGATATAATAAATTAATTAAAAAAAAACTATAACAATGCAATTAAATATATATATATATATATATATATATATATATATATATATATATATATATAACATTTATTATAAATAGTTATTAACTTTTTTGTTTTTAAAATATTAGCAAAAAGCTGAAGTTTGAAAATACTATTTTATTTTTTAAAATTATTTTGCCTCTGATTTAAACACATTTTTAATTTTTTTATAAAATGTATTCAAAAATATTATATAGATATATATATACATATGATTTATAATATTTTTTTTTAAATGAAAATTTTTATAGTTAATTTTACTGCTTTAATTTCAAACTATTTAGTTTTAGAAATAAATTTTGTTTATTAAATTTATTTTTATCACTTGATATTTTTCCATTAACTAATATATATATATATATATATATATATATATATATATATATATATATATATATATATATATATATATATATATATATATATATATATATATATATATATATATATATAGTATCAGGAAAATGACATCAAAAAAGATTTCTGTGAATGTTTCTGCACCTAGGGCAGCAGCTCCCAAATCTACGGCAGCAGTTCCCAAATCTACAGCTGCAGCTCAACGCACTATGGATACAACTACCAAATCTAAAGTTGCAGCTGGATGCACTATGGACACTGTTGGACGTAATAAGGATATTGTTTCACACACTAATCAAAGTCAAGCAAGTGGGGCACCAGGTTCATTAAAGATTATTTCTGATTAGAAGAACGCCGAGGAAATAGATAAAACCGATTTCTCATGGTATCTTGAAGACAGTGAAATGGAGGCTGATATACACATCTATCTTATTTGTGGTATGATTGACTTAAATGAGCCATATGATGTGATGGGAAGAGTACGAGACATATGTATGGTCCCGAATACAAACACTATTTATGTTCTTGCAAGGAAGGCTCAGAAATGTGAGAAGGTTAGATATCGTCTATCAATCGTCAAGTATGACACAGATGAAATATCTTCAAAATTTTCTGAAGAAATATCAAGCAACATTGCAAATAACATTGTAAGTGTGCTTATTTTTATTTCCTCTATGCATTATTGTAAGGATGATTCAATTTTTTATAAATTATTGATCATTGACATGTTTTATTTTGTTTCATAGGATTTTGTTCCGAGTCTTTCAAACATGTTTGATGGTATTTATATGTTGGTGCCAAATTTTATGGATGTGGTCAAAACTTTCCACAAAGACAAAGCAAAGGAAAGGAGATTGAAGCAAAGATCAATAGCTCGTGACACTGCAACAGTACAAAGAGGGGATCAACCAAGTGTCACTAAGGTGGGTCAATCTAGTAAACTTAAACATGTTTCTTTTGAAGGTGTCGAACATGAAATAGAAAATTATGATAGAATTAGTAAGGAGGAGATGAGAACTATTGTGCAAAAGAAGAAAACAGATCAGACACCAAAAAGAAAAATTGCGAAAGATCTCTCTCTTGTACCTCATGAAGGAGAGCTTGTTTATAAAGAAACTGATATGTTATCCAATAAGACTAGGAAATCAAATATTGGTGAACCTGTAAAGGTCGTGAGCAGCAGTGAAGAACAAATTGAAAGCTCTTACGGAAGCAGAGAAATCATAACACCAGGTGCTGAGTTAGAGGATGGAATTATTAAAACAAAACAAAATGCTATTCGACAAGAGTTGAGGAAGAATAAATTAATTCTTGGTGGCCAAACATTTGAGCTTAATGTTGACCAATTTTATGGCCCAGATGAAGGACAATCTCAATATCAAATTAGAAAGGCCCATCACCTACATGTACATAATCTGAAAACATTGTTCAGGTTCAATCCATATGTGCATGTGGTGGATTATGTGGTTCTTGTCGATCCATGTCAGGTTCCCAACAAACAAGCATTTGACAAGACAAAATGTTTTGATTATAAATATTATGTAATTGGAGGGAACCATTCAATAGAGGCTAAGAGACAATTGATTGCAGAATATCCCAATAGCTATCTTTTTTCAAATATTGAAATGCATCATTTACGTTGGCTTAACAGAAATAGAATCAAAGTTATTGGCATGGGATCATAATGCAGATAATGAGTACAGAATGAAAATGACTTTCATCCAAAGGGTCGGATTTATTCATAATGAATTCATAGAAAAATGTGGTGGGGATAAGACACAAGTTAGTGTAGCATTTCGAAAGGAATGTTTAATGGAAACAAGTTATCAAATTGATGAAAAAAACAAAAGATGGAAAATTGAATACAAATTTCTTCAGAGGCACATATAACATTTTTCAGTTGGCATTTAGAACTGGGGAGGTATGGGATTTGATTGATGAGATTTTTGATCGGTGGGAGAATATTTCCATAAAAAATCAGAAGGTTAAAAAGAGTAAACCCATAATATGTACCAACAGTAAGGGGGGTCCTGAAATGAAGCAGCTTCCAGAGGATATGACTATTACACCTTGGAGAACAATGCAAGGCGTGAAGGATGATAAATTAGTCAAATCAGTATTAGCCCGTGTGAAGTCGAGTGAATTATCAATGGAGAAATGTGTGTATAATTTCAAAAGTAAGTTTCTTGAATTATTTCTTATTTTTCTTTCATTATAATTTTCTTTTAAATAAAACATAATGATGTTGGTATAATTTTTTATACATGTCAATATATTAACTCTTTTAACTTGATTTATTTAGTCAAATTTTTTTTATGAAAATACAAGAACACATGGTTAAAATGTTGAATGAAGACAGTCGAGATGATGTTGTACGCAACTACCCAGAAGCAAGTTCTACATCAACACTAAAAGAGTTTTATATTGCATTCAATAAGGTATGTTGATTTATCAATTCATTTTATTCATATTTAAACTATTTTTATTTTATTACTTATATATATATATATATATATATATATATATATATATTTTATGTCATTAAAGATGTCGAAGAAGGATGGAAATGGAGTACCAGATACTTTCAAAAGCTTTATTGAAAAAATTAAGATGGAGAACATGAGAAGGAAGCGTCTTATGAATGTTGAGCTAGATCCTACTCTTAATCATTACATTTGGAATGGGCTCGACAGTGTCCAATATCAAATAATACAAGGTGACTGTGAAGACATTGCATCACTAATACCTAAAAGTGAATATGGCCTAGTTATTGCAGATATTCCTCATGGTTTCAATTTCCCAGACATTGAATATGATAGAGAACCATATACTTATCAAGCTTTTAATAAAGTGGTTATGGGTTTTCAAGAAGTGACAACATCACCACTTGGGCGATTTGTGACATTTCATTCAGACACACAGTTTCCAATGTTATTAACAAGCTTCAAGGGTAAAGCAAACTCAAGGATGCAACTTACATGGTAAGATTTTGAAATTGTATGTTTGATTCCTCCTAAAATTTTTTATTCATGTAAAATTTAATTGAACTTTTACTATGTTATGTTACAGGCAAAAGTCAAATATTGTTTCTTTCGAAGATCAGCCTATTATAAATGATTGTGAGTTCATCCATGTTGAATGTTGGACAAAAGACGATAGCTATAAGCATATTATTATGAATCGAGTAGATGGGAAGAGTCATAGTCAAGTATTGGTTTATGATGCAATTGTAAGAAAACTAACATATGAGGATAAAGATGCGAAAGGAGATATAGTTAACATTTATCAAAAACCACAAGCATTGATTAACTATCTTATAGATCTATGTTCAAATGAAGGAGAATGGGTTTTGGATTTATTCTCAGGTTCAGGTAAGTTTTAATATACAAATTTAAATTTAAATATTGTATTTTTTACTTTTTATGTCTTCATAGTAATTTTCTTACTTATTTTTTTTGTGCTTGATGATTAGGTACAACACTAGCATGTTGCCTACAAAAAGGAAGAAATTGCATTGCCATTGAGAAAGATCCAGTTCAATGCAAATTTATTCAACAAAGAATTAACTCTCTTAAATTCCTTCCAGATGCGAAGCAAGAAGTTGGTTTGAGGAAAGGAGATTTTAATGAATCCCGTGTGGCAAAAAAAGCAAAGGAACCTCAACCACCATTATATGGAATGATTGGAAAGGGACACTTTGGAAGATTTGCTGACATGAAAGATCCATTAGAAGACGACAATGATCAAAATGAAGAAGAAAATGCTGCAGAAGAAGCCATCAATGATGTTCTAGATAATGTTGAAGCTGTATTAGTTGATATTGTTGATGATGTTTAAGTTATGCTTGCAAAAAAAGCTTATTTCTTAGAACTATTTATCAGTTTTACTTGTAATGTTTAGACTTTGATATTTTATGAGAACAACCCTTTTTTTTTTGCAAAAAACATGTGATTGCTATTATTTTTTGACATAAAATTCAATAAAAATGTTGTTTTCTTAAGTTTTTTTGTTAAGATTGTCCCAAAAAATTAGTTTATTTAACATGTTTTTTAAAACAAAAACTCTGTAAAAGTGTATTTTTTGCATTGTATTTATATTGAAAAATTGTATTTTTTTATCATATGGTTCAAAATATTGGTTTTTTAGCGACAATTTTTTGATGTGCATTGAAAAAGTATTTAACAATACATAAACATGTAGAAAATATAAACTTTAGAATATTGACCCTTTTTCCATCTTTTATGTATGTGAAAAAGTGAAGATATCATTACAAGTTTTTATTTAAAAAAAATTATTTTTATTTTTTATTTTTAAAACACAAGTACATAAATGCACTTAAAAATAAACATCTCACAGAAGAAGAAGACATTAGAAAGTCTATAGTGTCAAAATCAATCCTATAAAAAAACGTTGGTGATGATACACCACCACTATTCAAAATCGACATAAAAAACATCACTTAAAAAAAAAAAAATTAACTAAAAAAAAAACAAAATGAAAAAAAACTTAAAGTGCCAAAAACATGCTCAATTTTTTTTTCTTGATTATACATAACCTTTTGTCAAAATTAGGTGTTTTTCTTGATATTTAAAATGAAAATGTTAATGAGGAGTTTACTATTTCATAGTATGACTATTCATAGTGTTCTACCTTCTAATTTTCAAATTAACAAACCTCTAAACTATACTTTAGAGTAATTGCTAGTCTGATATATGGTAGGACTCGAGGCTATAGTTTCTCGAAGAGATGGAAGAGAAAGAAAATTGCCAAGATTAAAATGGAATTTTAGGTAGCTGAGCAGCAGCAGAGAGTTATGCAAATAAAGGAAGATAATAAAGGGAATTTAAAATTGGGAGAAGCACATATTCTGTGTTGATGAAAAAACAAATGGAGCTTCTTGAAGTTAGGAGCGCATAATGTATTACCCTAGGAATTGTGTCATTAACTAAACTTTGAATTAATTGGAACCAAATGGAAACTGCAAGTATAGTCAATGTGTATACTAGATAAGAATACCACAATACTTTGGAACATAGTCATAAGGCTAAGTAAGATCTAGTAAATGTGTACTATAGCCACAACGAAGACCTTTGTGAAAATGATGTGAACCTAGAGGATGCAATATGGGAGGAATATATATATATATATATATATATATATAATAATGAGGAAAATGCAAAATTTAAAAGAAAAATAATTCATATTAATTTTGATCCCTAAATTAATAATGCATTTAAGTGAAATATTGTAAACCAAACTTTATGCATTTAATGTTTTGAAATTCATTTTCATTATGAAAAATATATAACATTTAATTAAATATATAATTAAAATTTTAATATCAATTAATTGATAATGTGAAATAATTGGAAATAAAGATTTAAAATATTACCAACATTAAAAAATGTAAAGTGGAGATTTAATCTTTACTAATTATATCATTATTTCTAGTATCTTTAGCATATATGGTACTAAATTGTATTAAGATAGTGGAAAAATAAAAAAAGTTTTATCCAATCCATCGTTGAAAGTTTAGAGCGATGAAATAGGTGGGTCTCTAACTCCGCTAGCGACCATTACGATGACTCTTTATTGAGAAGATTTTCGACTATCGTGTACACATGGGTTTCTTCACAAACGTCAGTTACAAATATCTACTGTGAATTTCTAGTACTTACTGTGCTCTGGAGTCCATAAGAATATCTGGAGTCCCCGATATTTATTTTATTAAATTAAATATTTATTAATGGATGAAATACCATAGTCACGAGATTATTTAATATTTATTATTATATCATATAGATTTAATTATTTTGAGTATGATAAGGGTTTTTGATAATGCTGAATTATTTCTGTAAAATAATTTAAAATTCCAACTATTTAATTTTTAATTTTAGTATTGAGGCGCCATCCAGACTATTTCACATGCTAATGAAAAAGTGTGATATGGATATAAACGGTCCAGTACACATAGGCAGACGAAGGTTTAATATTTACTAATTTGCTAATGATGTGATGAGATAGTGATTCCCTTGGAAAAGGAAATAAAGTAGTTTTATAATTATGGGGATTAAATGAGCCGAATTATATATATACTTATGGTTGGATTTTGGTAGGGTAATAACGATGGATATATACAACACCATTTATTTTCATTTAACTATTGGTAAGTCATTTATTTGTTGTTGAAGAATAATGGTATTTTGTAGGAGAGATATTTGACCACATTTGTGTTAAATGAGATTAGATGACTCCAGGTTAAAAGTTTAAAAACTAATTGTGGTCATATTATTTATGTATCTCAATTTTGATTTAATAAAATTATTTTTATTAAAAAGGATTTAATTATGATGGAGTATATTGTAATTGCGGTATGGAGTAATTAAATTTGGTACATTTGAAATATAAGTAGTTTTGTAGTTTTAACAAATAATTCATACTTTGGAAAGTTTCTAGTATATTTTTTAGGTATAGTTTGCTTAAAATGCGGGGCAATTTTTTGTAATCATAAGTTTGATTTAGAAAACTCTCATAAATACGAGTGCTCGAGGTTTTTTTTACTTATTTGTTAAATCCATATATATCATTAAAGCCATTTTATTCAAAAAATACAAGTTTGATTTAGAAAACTCTCCATGATCTCGGTGCTCAGGGTTTTTTTTTTAGGTGTTAAATCCATATATACAATTAAAGCCATTTAAGCTGCATTACATGACCAAAATGTTCAAAACTTTAATAATTCACATATATATAAATTAAATCTTGGTTAAATTAATAGACAAAATAGTTTTTTGAACATTTTTTAGGGCGTAGTCTAACTTATAGAGGAAATATACTTTTTTGTGGGCGGCAAAACAATTTCAAGGAATAATGTGATTTTCGGTTGTTTAAAATGCATAAATGAATTCAACACCATGAAAAACCCCTATGACACTTGAATTCTACAGAATAAATAACATAAACTCAAGTTTTTAAAACCCCACGACACTAGAATTCTACAAATTAAAGAACATAAACTCACATTTTTTAAAATCTCTCTTGGATTTTGGTTAAAATTAAGCTGAAAAAAATGTTGTGAAAAAATTTATTTAGTCTATAAGTTAGACTTTTAGCTCAATTTTGTTAAAATTAAGTATAAATTTTTAAAAATTATTTAATTTACAAAATTCAATTTCCCTGAGGTTTTTTAGGGTGTTGGATTTTTTCCCACAAAATATAGAACAAATAACCTTTACATCATAAAATACCTTAATAAAATACCCTATTACCATCTACTCTACACCACTTAAATTATCATATAAAACATTTAACTATTAAAATTAAATTAAATTTATAACACAAATACATTTCTTTCATAAAATAATACAAATTAAAAGCAAAAATTAGTGGTTATAATCCCATCTATCTCTAATTACGCCATAGGTGTTTTCTTTATGAGATTGGGTGGACAAACACTGTTCACCCCACCTAATTAGAAATCTTTCTTATCGCCCTTCTAGCGAATTATATGTTGACATGTGTAGACAGAGTATTAGGTGAGTTTAAATCGTTTTGGCCGTCCTCGATTTCTCCACCGTCGCGGTCAACAACTTCTAGATCTCCGTCATGGCACCATCAGCTCATCGTCGACTATAGCCTGGTATGCATCTAACACGCCTGTCGTCATTGCCAGCAGGGAAAAGACAGTGTGCCTAATGTTTTCCAGTAGGGCGGAAATATTCATTGAGGAGGCCGAAACTGAATGAGTCACGAGCCCCGACGACGCCATCATATTGCTGATCTGGACAACGAAAATGTTGTATAGATGGGAATAAATATAGTTCATGAATGTGGTCACGACTGTACTTGAACCAAGAACCTTAAAGGTGATGACACCGCCTTCGATATCCTTTATGTTCAGAAGCCCTGACATTTCCTTTGCAGTGCCCCGTCGTTTGGAACATCGTCATCAATAGAATGATGTCGTTGGCGATGGAATGAAGCTTCGTGGTGCGAGGTAGTTGAGGAGAACGTGCATGCTCATGAAGTGTTGAGTGGTTTCGAGCCCAAGGGCTAGCAGTGAAGTCAGCAACATGGACGCATTGTCCACGACCAGGACGGTGATGGTTGTCCGAGTATTTATATTGTTTTCCATCTTCGTGTGTGTGATATAGTCATTGAATACACTAAACTATGGATACCTAGTGAGTATGCTCATGATGTTGTGAGTGTGACAAGTAGCAGTGTATGTGGGCTATCTATGAGACATTGCCTAGTTGCGGTGGTTACTTTAGACTATTTGCATTTTAATCAAGGAATGAAATTCATATTACAATTAATTACGTGGGAGGTGTTTTTTTATGAGATTGGGTGGGCAAACACTGTTCACCCCACCCAATCAGAAAGCTTCCTTATCGCCTTTCTAGCCAATTATATGTTGACATATATGTAGACAGAATATTGGGTTAGTTTAAGTCGTCCTGGTCGTCCTCGAATTCTCCACCGTCCTGGCGATTCTTGCATTGGACCTCTGTCTCAGGTTGCTTGTTATTGCCCAGGCGGCCATTGATGGCCTCCGCCACTTCCTTCCAGTGTTTCCGCTTCAAATTCCCGTTGTTCAACTCCATAGAACGCTCACCCCAGGCATCGATCAGAGTCAGGGTAGCAGTCTAGCTCCAGATATCGTACTCCAGCATTTATACTTTCTATACATGGCTGGGTACAAGCATGAGTTAATCGTCGGAGCTCAAATGGTTGGAAAATGCTTAGCAGACCCTGCAAAAAGTAGCGTGACTTTGGATGTATTCATGATCCTAGGAAACTCAATATGTAATGAATGCTCAAAATATGGAGATTTTGAGAAAGGAAGCTTCTATCAGAGCATGCAGAACTTTCTAGAAAAATCAATAATGTCAAAGGATCACTATGACAGGGAGTCAATTATCCATGATATTTATTATGCAGTATTGATTGTAGCTGAGAAATTTAGAACATAGGGGCAGGCATTAGAGGAAACATTCAAGGATGTTGCCTCTTGTATAATTGGAGGTGCGATACATATAACCGATGCCAAAATTGACCCCAGTACCAAAGCAACAAAGGCCATCTTTCTATTTGCAGCATAAATTATTGTTTGTGCACGTGACGCTGAATTGAAAAGGAAGAAAGCATTGGAGGATGCAACAGATTTGTTAAGAAAATAAAAAGAAAGACAACGAAAATTTAGGCGGTGTGCAAGCGAATTGCAGTAGATTTTTGGTCATCATTCGTCATAAATAAGGGAAATCTAGAAGGTAACGAGAATATTTTATTACATTAACAAATAAAGGTGTCTAGAAAGAAAAATAATCTCGCATGGAATATGTATCTCCATTCTCAACTTAATTATTGTATATAAATATTTTTTTGATTCTTTTAATAGTTTGTTATTCACTGTCCCATAGGTTATTTTTAGCCTCATGGATGTTAAAAGTACTTTATTTCTTTCATTCTTTTGTCCCTTCCTCGCCTGTTGCCACACAATCTCCCCCCGCGGGTTCTCCGTCGAGCTAAGGCGGAGGAGGAGGAGGACGAGGAGGTGGTGACGCGGTATGCTTGACAGAGGAGGAACCGGGCAGAGGCAACGACAAAGAAAGACTCAGTCTGTTTGATGCACCACCGCTAGCACCAGTATTTCTGCCAACGACGACTTCAGTCGCGCCTCCTCCGCTATGGTGGTGGTGTCGACCAACGTTATTACTCTCCTCCATCGCGGTTTTAACGTAGAGGGAAAAAACAGTGATCGAGAAGCCGAAGCTGACTGAAACCAAAACTCCAAAATCGGCAGGGCACGTGGAAATCCGCGAGGGTGCTCAAGCTGCAAAGCCGAGAGAAGAGGATATATACCCATGCATTTTATCTATTTTCTTTTACCTCGACGCTACATTATCATGCTTTTTTTAGTTTTCGTCTATCCAATGATATACTTAGCAGGAAACGAAATTAATGTATTGGTCGTCACACAATCATGGAACGAAATGTTGCATGTAATTTGAGAATCAAGTGAGGTTTGTGGGTGAATATGAAGTGAATTTTCTTGTTACACTAGGCTACGTCTAAAAGAATTTGAATTTTTTGATTCGTTGTTTTCCCTTGGATTTCATTCTTGCCCTTGCTAACATTTGTCTACCATGTCTACTCCTAATAGAACGACACGAGTGCACTGATAATGTTTAAATCCAACAATTAACTTTTAATCTCAATAAGTAGATGTGCGGCTTAGATGGATCATCTTGCTCCAATCGGATGGGAGGTTCGATTGTTCTGCAGATCCGTTGATCAGCCTTTTTAATATAATAGTCGATGACGAACCTCACAGTGATGGTAGCGAATGACCTTTCTTATACTAACGACTGACCAAAAGAGTCTTGAACAAAACTATTTTAACTCAATGATATAAATACCATATTAGGTTGCAGAAGCAGATCATATGATCCAGCTGGTTCAACTCTTTAATTAGGGTTTCAGTCTATATTCAGAAATCCTCTCCAAATCTGTCGGAAACAGGGTTTACAAATTAATAAACCAAAACTCGGGGTCCCTCTTGTCTATGCCCCGGTGTAGCCCACCCGAACTATTCATCCAACGCTCACGAGAGTCACTAATCTTCCTCATTCTCCCGCAAAAGCCCTCTCTGCAGCACAACCAACTTGCTGGAGAAATAGAGGTGTTAACTAGGAGATACTTTCTTGATAAATAGAGGTGTTAGCCATTTCTTGATAAATTTATTTACACAATGAAAAAATATCCTTTAATTTCAATGGAATTTCACATAGAGTAGCCTAATTTGGCAAGAGATGCCTCTGAGCCTAGTGTTATATTCGAATGAGCATCTCTTTCTCAAGTTTTTTCTTTTTTTTCCAAATTTATTTTCTTTCTCATTATTGGCAAGGAGCTCCATGATTTTTTCATTTGATCCAATGTATGAGGGAGTTCATGAATCCATTTTGTATGCTTCTTGAGTGAAAAGGGTTTCCTTTCCTTCATTTTCTCTCTTCATTTTTTTCACTTGTTGATTCTTATCCCACCTTGGTACTTTCTCCAATGACGAACCTCGCAATGATGGTAGTGAATGACCTTTCTTATACTAATGACTGACCAAAAGACTCTTGAACAAAACTATTTTAACTCAATGATATAAATACCATATTAGGCTTCAAAAGTGGATCATATGATGCAGCTGGTTCAACTCTTTAATTAGGGTTTCATTCTATATTCAGAAATCCTCTCCAGAGCTGTCAGAAATAGGGTTTACAAATTAATAAACCAAAACTTGGGGTCCCTCTTGTCTATGCCCCGGTGTAGCCCACCCGAACGATTCATCCAACACTCACTAGATTCGCTACTCTTCCTCATACTCCCGGCAAAGCCCTCTCTGTAGCACAACCAACTTGCTGGATAAATAGAGGTGTTAACTAGGAGAAACTTTCTTGATAAATAGAGGTGTTAACCATTTCTTGATAAATTTATTTACACAATGAAAAAAGATACTTTAATTTCAATGGAATTTCACATAGAGTAGCCAAATTTGGCAAGAGATGCTTCTGAGCCCAGTGTTATATTCAAATGAGCATCTCTTTCTCAAGTTTTTACTTTTTTCAAATATATTTTCTTTCTCATTATTGGCAAGGAGCTCCATGATTTTTTTATTTGATCCAATGTATGAGGGAGTTCATGAATCCATTTTGTATGCTTCTTGAGTGCAAAGGGTTTCCTTTCCTTCATTTTCTCTCTTCATATTTGTCATTTGTTGATTCTTATCCCACCTTGGTACTTTCTCGAGTTCTCAACTGTCATATAGTAAAGCATAGGATGAGAAGGGAGCATGAAGAGGAAGGATACCATCATTACTATGCCATTATTCTGGGACAATTATTATAGTGTTACTTTATGTTAGTGTAACATTATTTTTAAATTTAACCTCCTATTACATTCTTTAAAAGATATATAGAAACTAAAATTTCCATATATTTCACTTAATTATTGTTTTCCACATTCCCCACTCCCCGGCATTACTTTGCGCCTCTCGATGCAAATGCTAGTAATATTATTTTGACAAAGTTATTATCATAAAGCGATTGCGCACATGGGCTGAAGACCTTGCGATTGAGACGTAAACATACTCAGCGCATCGTGACGGCTATCCACATTCTCCAATAGAGACCACATTTTTTATTCCCACTCCCTCCACAAATCAATTCCAATTCTTAGTCGTTCCCTAATGTGTATTTGATTTCCCTTATTATCCGTGGAGTTTCCATCCACCTGAAAATTCAAACAGATTTGGTTTTGCTTCGCCTAGGTTGGGATTTCAAAACTAATTTACTTGTTAATGATGTGATTAATCCGAAAGACATTTATCTACATTATGGATCACAAAAGTCTTAGATCTAACTGATTTACTTGTTAAATTAGATGGTTTTTACATCTTTATTTTTTTTATTTTTTTTTTCTCGATGGTTTTTCAAAATTTGCAATTGTATTTGAAAAGAAAAATACGAGTGACAAGCAATTTACCCATCAAATTTCATCCTTGATAGTACAGTTAATAAGATATTGTTGACACATCACTGTCACTAAAATATAATAATTTCCCCATCAAATTTCATCCTAATAATACTAATAGACAGTTAACAATTGACACATCACTCTCACTAAAATAAAATCCAAATAACACTGGGATTTTTAATGTCCAAAAACATTTTTGGCTATTTATCTGATTTTGATTATATTGTAATTAAATGCAATAATAAAATACTCCTTTATATAAAATTATTAATCCAAATTTTATAAATAGTTTTACCAACTTAACTATAATTAATAATATATAAAGATAATAAAAATGACAAACATTAAAATGCTATAAACTCAAAATGTGATAGTCAAACCCATTCTACAAATATTAGAAAAAATAAACAACTTTTAATCTTTACAAGACATAACAGGCTCATTTTGTATATTTAGAAATGATAAGTATATTTTTCACAACTACAATATACAACAAGTTTAACGAATAAAATGTTATATTATAAGACATCTTAATTTTTTGGTTTAACATGAAGCTAACACATGGTATGGTATGATTAGTGTTAGGCTTAATTTGAAGTAGATAATTATTTTTTTCCACACTTAATATATAATTTAAATTTGGTTTAAATTTTTAATTTATCACCATGAAAAGACATTTTAATTTTTTGATTTAATATGAAATTAATCCATGGTATGAATAGTATTCTATTTAATAAGAGGTATGATTTTTGTTTTTCTACACTTAATATGAAATTTGATTTAAATTCTTAATTTATTATGATGAAAATAGATAAGTTTTTTGGTCAGTAATTGCTAAGGATATATATATTTGTTATTTTTAAAGTGTATTTTTTAGCAACTACACTAAATAATTAAAAGGAGAGAACTTAATACTAAGGATACTTCTGTCATGTCAATGATGTAATCCATGAGACCTTTTCTTTAACTAAGATCCAAAATTCCACTAAGACCTTTTGGTAAATCTGATGACAATTTCACTGTCATCATGGAAGAGTAACAATTTAATGATACTCTTTCTCATGCTACTCTTTTCTACACTACTACCTTACCACACTTCATTTACAACATCGAATACAATTGCTAGTATAAAAATACTTTGGAATATGCTTCTAAAATAATTAAGGAAAAAATAGTTGTAAATCAATATTCCAATGTTGATTTGAATGATTCGAATTTTTGGTAATAACATGTATGCTAGAGAAGTTTAAAATTCTAGCGATAGCATTTTCCAGTACATTTTATAAATTTGTGATTGTAAGTTTTATTTATATTTTTTATTTAATTTATTTTACATTATTATAAAATTATTTTTAACCATTAAATTAAGATAAACCTGTTACATAATTTTTAAAAAATAATTCTTATTTTGTTATTTTTAAAATTTATACCTAAAAAATTGTTTTTAAATTACCAGTTTTGAATTTAGATTAAATTCACTCCTTTGTCAATAGAATTTCTTTCAAAGACCTCACTACACGTGTTGATAGAATTATTTTATAAGGTCGATTAGTTGTTCCAAGTTAAATATAGTTGGAAAAGTTAAGTTGGTGCTTGCATTTTTATTTTGTTGGAGCATCACAAAGAAACTTTCTCGTCTTAAACTTTGATTTTGAAAAAAAATGACCTTTCTTATCTGACAATAATGTGTGTATATATGAATGATTATTACTTTTCTTTACAAAGGTTTTTTTTTACAATGAGATACATATTATTTCATGTTTAATTAATTATGGCAGGTTATTTTTTGAATGGGTTATTATTGTAATATATTTTTTATTTGCAATATTCTTATAAGTATATGAATGATTATTACTTTTCTTTACAAAGTTTTTTTTACAATGAGATACATATTATTTCATGTTTAATTAAGTATGGCAGTTTATTTTTTGAATGGGTTATTATTGTAATATATTTTTTATTTGCAAATTTTTATAAGTATATGAATGATTATTATTTTTCTTTACAAAGTTTTTTTTACAATGAGATACATATTATTTCATGTTTAATTCCTACTTGTTTTCAGTTGTGGTTCTCTCTATGTATAGAGTTTGTTCCTATTCCATAGGTTAGCTAAAACTAAGTTCTTAGTTTGGTGTGAGGTTGAGATATTCCCTCAACCAACTTATTGTACGTCCAAGATAACTTCCCTATCTTGAGACAATACATCATGTATATATGTAACTTTATTTGATTAATGGAATATAGTTTGTATCTGAGTTTTTTTATCTTGGTATCGGAGCCTGTATGGGCCTGGGCCTTGGCCCCTCTTGGGCCGAGAAAAATAATTGAGTGTGATTGTATTAATATTTTTGTTATCCATTTGGGGTC